>LPNX011101983.1:5830-148209 GCA_001517045.1 Pseudotsuga menziesii | reverse complement strand
ATGTCTGGTCTGGTATTTGTTAAGTACATCAATGACCCAATGATCTGTCTGTAATGAGTCGCATCTACTAACTCTGATGAGTCATCATCTAACAGCTTCGGGTTGGAGTCCATGGGTGTGGCCATGGCTTTGCATTCCAACATATTTAATCTCTTCAATATCTCTACTGCATACTTTCCCTGGTTGAGAAAGATTTCTTCTGAACTTTGCCATACTTCCAGACCTATGAAATAATGCATTAACCCAAGGTCTTTCATCTCAAATTCTTCTGCTAGTTTCTTCTTGCTTTCCATGATCTGTTTCTCATTCCTTGTCAAGAATAAGTCATCCACATATAATAACAGGATGACAGGTTCATCTTCTACAACTTTGGGATAAAGGTTAGGATCAACTTTACTCTTGGTAAAGTCTCGATCCATCAGGAAGTTGTCCATCATGTCGTACCATGTCGAACTCATATATCTTCTATAGTCACTCCCCCTGAAGTGGAGTATTATCTTCCTTCTTCATTCTGTACAGGTGATTCTATGCTTGATATATACTGGTCAATAGAGTATGTCATGTCATAGTCTATTCTTTCTGAGGCAAATCACGATTCTTGCTTTGTACACTTGTTCTTGCAGATCCATATGGAAGATACTACGTAAAGATCTTGCTTCAGAGTATGAGATGATAGATATTGGGTTGATGCACTATTATTTGGGGATGGAGGTTTGGCAAGAACCTAGTCATATTTTCCTGGGACAAGGAAAGTATGCAATTGATGTATTGAGGAGATTCTGGATGGGGGACTACAGGCAAATGGCCGCACCGATGATCACCAACTAGAGGAAGCTTCATGCTTCTGAGGGAGAGTTGGTGGATCCTACTTTATATCGCCATCTCATTGGTTCACTGATGTATCTCATCAACACCAAACCAAACTTGTGTTTGGGGAAGAACACTCTCAGTCTGTTCATGGTGGAGCCTAGGAGAGGGCACTGGGTAGCCATGAAACATGTGTTGAGATACCTTGTTGGGACGATGGATTATGGTTTGGACTATAGGAGATCGGGTGGAGTTGGTTTGATTGGCTTCACAGATTCAAATTGGGCAGGTAGTGTGACGGATTGAAAGAGTACTTCCGGTTGTTGTTTCAGTTTAAGCTCGGCAGCAATGTCATGGTTCAATCGGAAGCAAAAGTCTGTTGCTTTGAGTTCTGTTGAGGCCGAGTACATGGCAGCCAGTCAGGCTAGTTGCGAGGCACTGTGGCTTCGCAAATTATTGGTAGATTTGTTTGATTAGGAGGTTAGACCCACAGTGATTTACTGCCACAATCAGAGTTGCATTCAGCTCTCTAAGAATCTAGTGTTCCATGACAGGTCAAAGCACATAGAGATCAGATACCATTTCACCCGAGATTATGTTCCAAGAGGCAATGTTGAATTATGGCACAATTCCACTAATGAGCAAGTACCAGACATTTTCACAAAATCCTTGGGGCGGGGCAAGTTTGTCTTCTTCAAGGACAAGTTGGGAGTGGTGAAGAACAACTACCTCGATAAGAGAGAGTGTTGAAGTTTTGTACCTTGTAAGTTGTTCCCCTTGGTGCTTTAAATGACTTGGGATAAGCATTTAATTCAACTTTAGTGATTAAAGTGACTTTTGATAAATTTAAGTGAGGTGAGTGAAATTAATTTCATGAGAATTAAAAGGTGCAATAATTCTCAACCTCTCGTCTGATTCATTTTGGGCCCTTGGATTAGATGACCCTTCACATACCTATAGCATTCAAACAAAAAACAAGGGAAAGGCTTTTTTTTATTCATTGAACATTCCATTGAATGAGTTTTTGAGAGAGCAAAGTTGACTTGTTGTGTAGAGGAGCAGCAGGACGCAGCAGCATAAGGAAAGGTTGGGCACGCAAATCGAGACAGCCATACTCGGCATTAATGGACACAAATTCCAAGGAGCATGTTACAGCATTAAATTTGTTGTCATGGAGCATGCAAATCGAGGGACTGTACAGCAGCATTTATTGCTGAGTCCATACAGTGGGCATGATTTCCCAGAATTTCTGGGCATGAATTTCGAGACAGTTAGGCATGAAATTCGAGGCAGCTGTTAAGTGTATCAGTGAGCACGATTTCCAAGAAGGGAGGGACTGTTCTGGGCATGAAAATCGAGGTCCGTACAGGCTGGTTCAGACAGGCCATAGTCTGCATTTATTGGCACAATTTTCCAGATTTTCCTTGCATGAATTTCGAGGCAGCACTTGCACAGAATTCGAAGCAGTCTACTGAGTTGCTGGTGGAGATAAGTTCATCTTGGAAATTTCATTATTTTGATGTACCTTTCATTCTGAGAAATAAAATCAAAATCTCTGTCTCATAACAGGTTTTACCATTTTAGGTTTTGCCTGGGCAATTTGCCGAAAAATACTTGTCTGAAATTTTCTTGGTGTGTGCATTCTAATTAATTTTCTGCCTGAATTGTGATGTTCTTACTGTGTTTGAAGTCTGAGATTTATCTTTGAGAAAAATTCAACTCATTTACAGCAGAGAAATAAATTGGGTTGGGCATTAAATTCTCATCAAATTAGACTTGAAACCGTGTTAGGTTTGAACACCAAAAATTTACAGGCAAGAGCAGCCTATATAGAAGTTTCCCTCAAATTTTAGGAAACGTCACATGGGACGTAGGGGTCTTCAGCATAGGAGACCCCGGCATAAATATTACAGAATTTATATTATAGTACATAAAAATTGAAAGTTGGAGTATAAGTCTTTAAAGACTTTAATTTTATAATCTAAAGATGAATACAAGTTTACAAAATACATCAAGTAAAATCAAATGAAATACAACCATACATAATCTATAATTGATAAAACAAAATCAGAAATACAACCATATTGAACAGCAAAATGAAATCGAGGTTAGAGAGAAGGAAAATAATGGACTGTGTGACCCTTAATCATTTAATTTTTTATTTATATTTTATTTTTTGGTCAAAATTAGGCAAAGGAAATGTGGGGGCAACATATTTAGTAGGGAAATGTTTCCCTTTTTCCCGGAAACATCCCCTTCTGTGTTTCCTTGAGTTTCCTTCCAACAAGGACATCCGGGGCGTTTCCGATGGAGTTTCCAAGTTTCTGGGACGTGCAAAGGCGTGGAAGCACATTTCCTACCCTCGGGAAAGAGTTCTTCCTGTAACATTGGGATATACAAAAACTCAAATTGGGTAGGCAGTGCATCAGACAGGAAGAGCACCTCAAGGTGTTGCTTCAGCTTGGGATCAGCAGCAATATCTCGGTTCAGCCGAAAACAGACTCTTGTGGCACTCAGTTCAGCAAAGGAAGAGTATATGGCAGCGAGTAAGCTAGTTATGAGGCCATTTGGCTTCGCAAGTTGCTAGCAGGTTCATTTAATCAAGACTCAAGAGTAGTATGTAATTGGTGATTTAATGTGATAATTACAGTTGTATCAAACCCTTTCTGATAACAGCCGTACAGAACATGTTTGAATAACCATACGAACAACCATGTGGCAGGGCAGCAAGCTTCATTTTGTTTTCCCAGTTTCTGTGGGAAGATTTCCTCGATATTTGTCCAATTTTGGTTCGTTTGAGTTGCTATACAGCTTTTTTCGCAGCTGTGGACGTTTCCTTGTAAGCTTTGATCCATTAATGAAAAGCTGATTTTAATGAGTAAATTGTGTATACTATGTTTATGCTTCCGCTATTCATATTTTCCAGCGATTTGTGTGATTGTTGCATGTTCAAAAATTTATCCCTATTATTAAATAAATTCACGATTTGATTTATTTAAATAAAGAAACATAGGACAGCAGTCACCTATACTCTGAAAATTTACACATAACATACATCACACCTAACAGCTCCGAAAACTAGCTATTCCTGCCACCATATATGCACTTTTACCTCATGTTAAAAGCATATTCAAGCAACTAAACATATTTGAACTTTTGCACTGTAATAAATGGTTAGTTGTCAATTTTTCTAGCATCATCACACTAATTTTTTTCACAAAGGAGCTGAAAAATTCTATGTTTTTTCAACAATAATCTCAATTGCAAACACCTCTATTTTGGTTAGTAAACAACTCTTTAATGGTTAATTTATTTCTGCTGTAACTGGCCTTTTTCTATTGGCAAAACCCACAATAGAATAAAGATCTATGGTTGCCTAAAGTTATACTTTATGGGATTCATTTTGCAGATTTAATTCACAATTTACCTTCAAGTTTAAAAGCTTTTTCACTTGTCAATTTTTAATGTTTCAATAACCTCAAATTCATTGCTAGTTATTTGCACTTAAATTAGCACTCATTATACAACAGCAATCTCATTTAGATCACCAATGTTTAATGGGATGAACTTCTATGGTTATATTTAACTCCTTGGTTTACATTTCTTGATCTAGTCTTTGGCAACAAGAATATTGTTCATCTCTTGGCAAATTCACTCAAGGTTTTGGATATTTACATTCAATGGGCATCTTCTACTTGCAATCAATGATTAATGGTTCAAGGATGTTTTAGCCAATGTTTGACTTAGCATAATTTTGGAATCTTTAATTTCTTTTGGGATTTCTAACTCTAATTTTTTTTAACTCTTGAGCCATCATCCACCAACAATATAAGGATTGCCCCCTTGTGACGTCTCCAAGTCACTAAAGTGAAGGGAAGTATTTGGTAAGGTGACAATGGCATTACTTCCATAGTTGCACATAGTTACACCCTAGTGAGGACCTTGTACTTTAGGAGCGCTAATGTTTGTGGCAACAAAGATCAAGTATTAGACACCATAGAATATTTGGGGGTTATAATTCCCCATAATTGCTTTAGTTTCTAGAATAAAATGAATTTCATGAAAGTCATGCATCGCAAATTATTATCGGGGGAAGTAGGAAATTTAGCTTTCTCCTCTTACCCAATGAAAGACAACTTCGCTGAACGATTTTCTACTAATGCATGCAAGCTTACAAAAAAAATGGCATTCTTTGATATACCAGAAACCTCAAGTAATACGAAATGTTAGGATAATGTTTGATGTTTATTATCATCACATAGCAGCAGATCCTTACACTGGAGATAATCATGGAATTTTATTGAGAATGCAAAAAAATGCTATAGCTTTGAAGAGAAATGGCATACCTTACTAGAACGTGCATGAGCAACATTGTATTGAGTAAGGTCCTTGATAATTGGAAAAGATGAATCACCACTTCCATCTTTGTTCTGATAAGAAACCATTAAGCAACACAAATTGCATCCAATTTACTAGCAGATAGCTATTTACAGTTGAAGTTATCATGTTTAACTACTTAGGCAAGATAATTGAAAATTACATGTCAACCAACAAGAAGCTTACTTTATCATAAATATATAAATTGCCATCTGCATGTGCAGCAACAAAAACACCATCCTCATCAGGCACCCAAGCAACAGATGTACATCGGCTGCAAAACATTGAATAGATTTGATAATAAAAAATTAAACTAGATAAAATGTACATTACAATTCAAAAGATACAAGGACATGAAATGACAAACAAGGAATAACCTACAGTGTGTCTACTGCTTTTCAACATACCTCATTTGAATTATGCAGAACAGTATGAAAATGTAACAGATAAATTAACGAAACTTCACACTTTGTATATGTACAAATTGTTAATGATTACAAAACATTTAGAATTTTTCTCTGGGGGACAGGCATGAAGAAAAGTACACCCAACTCATGAAGAAGGATGTCTTATATTGACTGCAGAACCAAGGTTAGGATCATGTAAGTTTTTGGCCATCTATTTCTAAAGAGTAAAAATAACAGGTTGGTGGATAAGATAAGTTTATTAAAAGTTAAGTCGAAGTGAGTAAACCAAGAAGGTAAATCCTTCCAAGGAAAGATATTTTGTTGTACCTGAAGTATTAGTAGAGTAAGAGGCAAAACAAAGAATGTATCATTTGTCATCCATAACTTTGAGTGACCTAATGCAGGGTCCGATAATGTCCTCTAGTAAATACTAAATTGCTTGGGCCTAACTTGGTGATCAAGGGAGCAGAATAGGCACAATCCACTGAAGCTCTCTTAACATCTGAGGCCAAAGAGAAAATTAGTGATGGGAAAGTGACCACTAGATAGAGTGTGGCAGGCATCTCCAGTAGGAACAAACTTGGTGCAGGTATGTTTCTCTAGTTGCGAGTAAATGGAACATCTCCCAAGGTACAGAGAGGGTGTGCAGTATCTCACCAACCTAATGTCACCTGCATTTAAGGCTAGGATATCTGCACAACACTTAACACCTCTGATCTCCAAGATAGGCTAGGTAAAAGAAAAGATCAAGGTGGTGGGATTGGTCCATATGTGGTATGTAGCATCTGCCATCTAAGGGTGATCACCTCCCAGATATAAAGAGGCAAACATCTCCACCCTAGGTATTTGAGTGCTTGGTGTTCATAGGTATCTTTAAGGGATCTCCCCTGGGTTTAGGAGTTACCCAAAGAAGTTGAGAGGCTAAACTGTGGTGACATTTGGGCCTAGACTTCTCCCACATGCTTACAATCATTAGTATTCAGTCTACATTATGACTGTTAGTTTAAAGGGTAACAGCAAGAAAGGATTTAGTAGAGCTCAACATAAAACACCTTTCTCCAACAAGGTAGTACTATGGTACTAGCCTTTCAATGGCCCAAGCAAAGCATAGAAATGATTTAACAATGTAAAACACCTAACCCTCTTACAACCATGAAGCTCCAGGCAAGAGAAGTGCGCCACACATAAGAAAGGAGGAGACCCTTGAAGCAAAATTTGCTCCAAGAAAAAGATATGTCAATTAGGATCAACTTCCTTTATAATAAAATAATGATAGATCTATCCTGGGGAGGACTAAACAAACCAAAAATATTCTAGAAACCTAACAAACTCTAACAATATTCATAATATGAGGTGGTCAATGCCACATGTACAATCTCCAAGATAGTTAAGGCCCAACAAAGGGGGTGCATCCATCAAATGAGGGTGAATTATGACGAAAATAAGTCAAACCTAGCCTCCAAAGTCTCTCCAAAGCTAGTGCTCCAAGAGAAAGACCTCAAAAGGTGGACCACTTGGTCAAATAAGGTGAACGATCTCCATGAAAAGACTCTAAAAGGCACGTACGAAAAAAATACAATGTGGCTCTTTAAATGGTAGTTCTAGAATTTCTAAATTCCTTAAAATTTATCGGATTTTCTATTATAACAACTTTTTTGGAAATCCCACGGCGACTCTACATCTGATGGCATTGAGATGGCACAATTCTTTGCACTATCAAAAGATAACTACTCCCAAAGCTAGGGCTCCAAAAACGTCCCATCAAAAATGACCTAGATTAGTGTAAAGAACCTCAAATGGGACAGCTCCATGAGTGATGGACCAAAATCCAAGTAGAAACTCTCAAAGAGGGGCAATCCCTCCTGAAATAGCTCAACATATGGTAAAGATCTCCTCCAAGCGGAAAAGTGCATGAACATATGTGCAATAAAACCTCAACATAAAAATACAATGCGGCTCTTTAAATGGCAATTCTGGAATTTCTAACTTCCTCAATATTTATCGAATTTTCTATTATAACAACTTTTGGGGAAATCCCATAGCAACTCTACATATAATGGCGTTGAGATGGCACAATTCTTTGCACTCTATCAAAAGAAAATTGCTCCCAAAGCTAGGACGCCCCTCTAAAAACATCCCATTAAAAATGGCCTAGATTAGTGTAAACAACCTCAACATGGGACGGCTCCATAAGTGATGGACCAAAATCCAAGTAGAAACTCTCAAAGGGGGACAATCCCTCCTAAAATAGCTCAACATATGGTTAAGATCTCCTTCAAGTGGAAAAATGCATGAACATATGTGCAATAAATGTAGATTTTTCACTAGTTTTCAACCATCAGTTTCAAGTAAAATTTATATCATTGTTTATGACATTCTCAGAAGAATAAAGCGCTGGAAATAAATTAAAATTTTCAGACTTAAAACACTGCGGTAAACAATCTTTTCAGTGACAGGAAATAAAAATCAACACGCCATTTAATCACACAGAACACTAGGATTTTTGGCCAATGGCCCTGGAAAAACACACTAGGAGAAAACCAGTCAAAGAGAGAGTATTTATATTTTTCAGGATAAGTTTATCATTTACAGCATTACACAAAAAATATCAAACCAACTTATCTCAACCCGGAAGATAAATTTATGTCTCGATTTGAGTGCTGAGCCGCAAAAATCAAACTTTGATTTTTTTTGTTTTTCTGCCTCAATTTCTGTGCCACTGTATGGACAAACCGTACAGACTGTACGAACCTCGAAATCCGTGCCCAAAAAAAATCGCAAATCATGCCCAAAAACCTGCCTCAAAAATCATGCTTGCTGCCTCGAAAACCGTACCGTACGAACTGTACAAACCAACAATAAATGTTGTTCTCTTCTCCTCGATTTTTGTGCCCTCTTTGCTACTGTCATTTCCCTCTATTTGCGTGCTACAAAATTTTTCCTCTTGCTTAGGAAAAATGGAAACTTTCTCTCTTCTCTCTCTCAGCTCTCTCTTCTCACTTCAATCTGCAAAAGTGAGGCAAAATGCCTTACCCATGCCTCTTTGAGAAAACCCTAGGGTGAGTCTAATCTAACAGTGGAGATTAGATTAGATCAAGGGCTGAAATTAAATGCTCATATTTTATTTCTAAAATATTAATTTCACTCACCCACTTAAATTTATCAAAAAGTGACTTTAATGCTCTGAAGTCAAATTAAATGCTTTTACTTAAGTCATTTAATGCAAGGGTCACTTTATGTCCCCTCTCTAAGTGACTAAGACAAAAGTCACTAAGGGAACACTTCCTTAGGTACAAAACTAACACTCCCTCTTACCGAGGAAGGTGTTCTACACCACTCCCAACTTGTCTCTGAAGAAGACAAACTTGCCCCTCCCCAAAGACTTTGTCAGTATGCCTGCTACCTGCTCATCTGTGGAAATGTACTGAAGCATCACTGCCCCTCTCTGAACATAGTCTCGAATGAAATGATACCTAATCTCAATGTGCTTTGACCTATCATGGAAAACCTGATTCTCAGAGAGCTGGATGCAACTTTGATTGTCACAGTAAATAACCTAGGCCTAAGCTCCTGACCAAATAGATTCACCAGCGACTTACGAAGCCACAAGGCCTCGCAACTGGCCAAACTGGCTGCCATGTACTCAACCTCTGCAATACTCAATGCAACAGACTTCTGCTTCCGACTAAACCACGACACTGCTGCCGAGCCCAAACTGAAACAACATCCGGAAGTGCTCTTTCGGTCTGCCACACTGCCTGCCCAATCTGAATCTGTATAGCCAACCAATCCGATCCCCTCTGACCTCCTGTAGTCCAAACCAAAATCCACTGTCCCTAAAAGATAGCACAACACGTGTTTTGCAACGACCCAATGCACACTCCTAGGCTCAACCATGGACTGGCTAAGAGTGTTCACTGCAAAACAAAAATCTGGCCGAGTGCTGACCAAATACATCAATGACCCGATAAGCTGACGATATAAAGTAGGGTCCACCAACTCTCCCTCATAAGCATGAAGCTTCTTCCAGTTGGTGATCATAGGTGTCGACATAGGCTTGCAATCCTCCATCCTGAATCTCCTCAAAATATCAACTGCATACTTTCCCTGGCCCAGGAAAATATGTCCAGGCTCCTGCCAAACCTCCTATCCCAAAAAATAATGCATTAGTCGAATATCAGTCATCTCGTACTCTGCTGCAAGATCCTTCTTACAAGCTGCAATGGGTCTCTCTCTCCCTGTGATAAACAAGTCATCAACATATAGCAGAAGAACAAGCGGATCATCCCCAACCATGATGAAGTGGAGATTCGGATCTGCTTCACTCTTCTGAAGCCCCATACTCAGCAAGTAAGAATCAATCCCGGAGTACCAAGCTCTTGGAGCTTGCTTCAGCTCGTAAACGGTCTTCTTCAACCTACATACATATGTCTCTCTGTCATGTATCTCAAAGCCCTAAGGCTGCTCAATGTAAATCTCCTCCTATATGATCCCATTGAGAAATGCGGTCTTCACATCCATCTGATGGATCTTGCAACCCATTTCCGCCGCAATGGAAATCAATGCCCTGATAGACGTATAACGAGCAACCAGCGCAAAATTCTCATCATAATCAATGCCCTCAACCTATGAAAACCCCCACACTACAAACCTGGCTTTGTACTTCTCCACACTCCCATCTGCCGCATGCTTCAGCTTGTAAAGCCAACAAGAAGTCACCACTGACTTCCCCTTCGGTCTCAGAACAATCTCCCATACATCATTCTTCATGATGGAATGGTACTCATTCATCATGGCATCTCTCCATACCGAATGCTGGGAGGCCTCCTCAAAAGTAGAAGGCTCAGAATCTCGTGTACAAGCCACCAACACCATGCCCAATCTGTCAGGCATCTTGATGGCTCTCACCTTGTCACTGGGTGTCCCAGCCTTTAAGGCATCCTTCAAGGTCTCCCGAAGCCACTTAGGCTTCTTTTTCCCTGAACGTTCTTCCCACACTGGCCTATCCTCATTTGAAGAACTACCAAAGCTAGAAGCCCCAGTCACCTATGAACCTAAAGCTGGTGTGCCAACACCAGGTGTACCCTGTAATCCTGATCCCAATCCCCTGTAAGGTGTACCTGTAATAGTAGACCCATCACCTATCCCCGAAGACCCTGCTGGCCTAACCACTGAACCTGGTAAACCTGTGCCAACACTCTGTGGTCCTGTAACCCTAGAAACCGGTGATCCTGACTGCTGCATAGATGGAACCTGTGCCACAACCTGAGGTGCAAGGACCTGCTACTCTCCCTACTCTGACTCTCTCGACCTCCTGAAGGCTCGCTCCTCCTCAAACTTCACATCCCTCCTCACCACCACTTTCCTCTAAGAGGGAAGATAAATACGGAAAGCCTTCGCAGTCTCATCATAACCCACAAAGATTCCCTTCTCTGCAGTGGGCTCTAACTTTGTCCTCTTCTCTGAAGGGACATGAGAATAAGTCAGACTACCAAATATACAAAAATGGCCAACTTCAGGCTTCTTGCCTAGAAAGCACTCCTCAGGTGTCATATTCCCCACTGCCCGATGTGGACTCCTGTTCTGAAGATATACAGCGGTGCTGCAAGCCTCAGCCCAGAGAAAGAAAGGAAGTGACTGGTCATGTAACATAGCTCGGGCTGCTCTAACAATGGACCTGTTCTTCCTCTTTGCTACTCCATTCTGCTCTGGAGTATACGGAATTGTCAACTGTCTCCTGATCCCCTCCTGTCTGCAAAATCCATCAAACTCCTTGGAGGTATACTCACCCCCGTTATCTGATCTCAAGACTCGGATCTTCCTCCCTGTTTGGTTCTCCACAAGAGCTTTGAACTCTTGGAACCTCTGCAAGACTTCCTCAGACTTCTTGCTCTTCAAAAAGTAGATCCAAGTCTTCCTAAAATGGTCATCAATGAATGTCACATCATACTCGTATCCTCTAAAGGACACAGAAGACATAGGTCCACATAAGTCTGAAGATATCAAGTCAAGAGTACCAGTTGACCTGCTATCACTGCTCGAAAAAGTAGTCTTGGTGTACTTTCCCAAAGCACACCCCCTGCACACATCACTCTGCTTTGTGCTGAACACCGGTAAACCTATCACCATGTGCCTCAACAACCCCAAGGCTGGATGATGCAAGTGAGACATCCTCCTATGCCAAAGCTCACACAACTCACTACTACTGCTATGTGCTAAAGCATGTTGCGGCTAAAACAAGAGCCTATACAGTTTCCCACATCTCGCTCCAATGGCAACTGAAGCAGATGGTCCTACAGTCTTGGGAAACATATGCATGTGTCCATCTAGGAAAGACACCCCAAGACCCTGATCATCGATCATGGAAATTGACACTAGGTTCTTCTTCAACCCAGGCACATACAATACATCCTGCAATACCATGGGACTCATGGACTCCCTCTGAAATGTAATGGTCCCACATCCAACTGTACCAACTACTGAGTCATCTCCCAACACAACATCCACATCTGTATCTGCTTGTGAGAACTCGAAGATCATCTCACGAGCACCTGTCATGTGGCTCGAGGCTCCGCTATCTATGTACCAAGTGCTGGAAGTAGATGCACTGTAAGAATGGTCTGTCACACAAGAAAACTCCCTCTGTCTGTTAGCATCCGCACTAGTGAGAATGGATGCTCTCTCTCTCTCAATATGCCCAGTGCATAGTGAAAACTCACTCTGAAATCTAGCTGCAAAATCATCAATCTCAGCTGAAGCAGTTGTCTGCTGCTTCTTCTTCTTCTTGTTCGGACACGTAGCAGCATAGTGTCCCATCTTGTGACATGCAAAGCACTTCATAGTGCTCATATCCTTCTTCTGCCCATCCTGCTGCTGCTTGGCCCCACCCTTCTTGGGACCCTTCTTGCTCTTCTTCTTCCCCTTCACTGTCAATGCCACATCCTCCTTATCCTCTCTACTAGTAGAGCCACTGCACTCCAAGAAACCCCTCTAAGTCTCCTCCTGAACAAAGTCATCACATACTCTGTCCCAAGATGGTAAGTTCTCTCTAGCCACCAACCCCTGAACAAACACAGGCCAAGGTGCAGTCACCCCATTCAAGGCTATCCGCACAAACTCAGGAGCATCAATGGCCACCCCAACAGCTGCAAGCTCATCTCTCACCTGAGAGATCCTAGTAAGATAAGTCATACATGCCTCTCCTTTGACCATCTTGACGTTCTTCAACTTCTCTCTAAGTACCATCTTCATGTTTTCATTAGTACTAGCAAACAAACTGGTCAAAGCAGTCCACATTTCATGCGCATGATCCTTCGCTGAAATGTGAGGAATAACACGGTCTTTAACAGCATCTAAGATTATCCTCATGGCTTTAATATCCTTCTTATTAAAGACTGCAAGTAATACTGCATCAGTAGAAGGAGGAATAGTAATGGGATTTGCTGTAGTGTTTCTAACTACTTACTCCCATGAGACAAAGTTCGCTGCCATGAGACAAGTAAAATCTCATGGCTTTCCATGAGACAAAGTTCACTACCCCATCCAACCTATCCTCAGTTCTCAACCCCATGGAAGTCATTTTCTCAAAGAACAAGTTTCAGCAAAATGTACTACTGTCACAAAGGTTTTTCTGAATTCTGGAAATGACTGTTTTACTGCTAAAATTTAATTTTCTGCCACAACCCGCTCTGATACCATGTAGATTTTTCACTAGTTTTCAGCCATCGGTTTCAAGTAAAATTTATATCACTGTTTATGACATTCTCAGAAAAATAAAGTGCTGGAAATAAACTAAAATTTTCAGACTTAAAACACAGTTGTAAACAATCTATTCAGTGACAGGAAATAAAAATCAGCACGCCATTTAATCACACAAAACACTAGGATTTTTGGCCAATGGCCCTGGAAAAACCCACTAGGGGAAAACCAGTCAGAGAGAGTATTTTTATTTTTCAGGATAAGTTTATCATTTACAGCAATACACAGAAAATATCAAACCAACTTATCTCAACCCAGAAGATAAATTTCTGTCTCGATTTGCATGCCAAGCAGCAAAAATCAAACTCTGATTTTTTTTCTGTTTTTCTGCCTCGAGTTCCGTGCCATTGTACAAACAGATCGTACGGACTGTAAAGACCTCGAAATCCATGCCCAAAAAAAATCACAAATCGTGCCCAAAAACCTACCTCGAAAATCGTGCATGTTGCCTCGAAAAACCGTATCGTACGAACTATACAGACCAGCAATAAATGTTGTTGTCTTCTCCTCGATTTCCGTGCCCTCTTTGCTGCTGTCATTTCCCTCTATTTGCATGCTGCAAAAATTTTCCTCTTGCTTAGGAAAAATGGAAACTTTCTCTCTTCTCTTTTCTCTCTCTCAGCTCTCTCTTCTCACTTCAATCTGCAAAAGTGAGGCAAAATGCATTTCCCATGCCTTTTTAAGAAAACCCTAAGGTGAGTCTAATCTAACGGTGGAGATTAGATTAGATCAAGGGCTGAAATTAAATGCTCATATTTTATTTCTAAAATATTAATTTCACTTACCCACTTAAATTTATCAAAAAGTAACTTTAATGCTCTAAAGTCAAATTAAATGCTTTTACTTAAGTCATTTAATGCAAGGGTCACTTTATGTCCCCTCTCTAAGTGACTAGGGCAAAAGTCACTAGGGGATCACTTCCCTAGGTACAAAACTAACAATAAAACCCAAACACATAGCAAAAGATTACCAAAGTGCTTCATAATGTGTGCCACGATGCCAACTCATCAATACAATAATATAACAATACCTCCACATGTGTGCCAAGAGAGGGAGCTCAAGGAAGATGATGTGTCAACTCAAAAATGCGTATCGAGATCTAAGTCACCGGATTCGACGATTTTTCGCCATAAAAATCGAAAATCGCCGTTTTTTTGTGCCTGGCGAACTAGATCGTTGAAATTCGACGATTTTAAAGGAAAATGACCATGCGGCCCGCTGGTAACTCTAGCCAATGACCAAAACTACATCTGGATCAACTCATTACTCATTGCAACAGTCTGTGAGTGAACTGCCGTTGTGAACCATTTCGTGAGAGAGGAGAGGGCGCCAACATTTGGAGCTGTCATTCCGTGACTCGCAAAAGAAGCCTTTAGTCTGCAGTGGTTGAGGCATAACCATTTCGTGAGAGAGAAGAGGGCGCCAACATTTGGAGCTGTCATTCCGTTGAGGCAGGTGAAGCGGTGCCAATGGTTAATATATTCGATGGAACTGAAAACGGGGATGGATACGATGCATAGATATAAATATTATTTTGATTAATAAATATAAATGCTGTTATCCTAGGATTAAGTAATATAAATGCTATTTCTAGTCTAAATAAATAACTTTTTATTTCTTTTATATTAATTTATCTATTTTAAAAAAAAAATTAAATTAATGTTAATTTCTTTTGGTTTGATAATGTAATTTATATGATATGATTTTTTTTGGTTAGTTGTGTACAACTTAGTTTAAAAACCTGTTAATATTTGCATCTAAGCTAAAGGATGTTATGTGATTTGGAAAGAATTTAAGTTTTTTTTGTTAGGATGTTAAATAGTTTTTTTTTCAAATTTTATTGTCATTCGAACTTTATATCGAATTTTATCGCCAAAATTTCTATTGTCGATTTTTTGTCGAATTTCAAGGTCTTTGAATTCGAACACAAACTTGAACCAGGTGACTTAGATCCAGATCACCATATGCATAAAAATGTGTAGCAACATGGCCCCAAAAACTAGAATAGGATGATGTCCAAAAGCTGCCATAGCTCCAACACCCTTGGGAACTACACAAAAAACAAAATACGTTGCCCAAAAATAATGACCACTTTCTCCAACGCCTTAAGAAATGAGGAGTGTTCTACATCATCAAAAAGGTCTAAGAAAAAGGTTTCCAACCATATATCACAAGCCACCATCCGATCTAGGGCATTAGAGATCCACATGTTTGAAGTCAAGGTCGTCTTATGCACAAATCGTCCCAAAATCGACACAAAACAAGGTGCACAAGGTGAGCCAATGCCAAGCGATCAGATCACCATGAAGATCATCAAGTAAAAGGTGTTGATACCATCCATAAATGTGTAGAACCAAGAATAAACAAGTAACCCAAGCAATTCACCATGAGCACATCAATCATCCATCATTAACAAAGACATCAATATCATGAAGAACTATATGCAACAATCTAGCATTGCCATAGCTCCAGCACCCTTGGGAACTAGGGGGTAAGCATTCTATACTATTGGAAAGATCTTGGAAAAAGCTTTCCATCCATTTATCGAACATCAACAAAGCTAGGGTGAAAGAGAACGTCCCTCCTGAAGATAGGTTGCCAAATTGCACAAAAACAAAATGTGATGCCCAGAAACAATGTGATGCCCAAAAATAATGACCACTTTCTCCAATACCTTAAGAAATGAGGAGTGTTCCACATCATCAAAAAGGTCTGAGAAAGAGGTTTACAACCATATATCACAAGCCACCATCTGAACTAGGGCATTAGAGATCCACATGTCTGAAGTCAAGGTCATGTTATGCACAAATCATCCCATAATCGACACAAAACAAGGTGCACAAGATGAGCCAATGCCAAGTACTCTAGATCACCATGAAGATCATCAAGTAAAAGGTGTCAATACCATCCATATTTGTGTAGAACCAAGAATAAGCAGGCAACCCAAGCAATACAGCATGAGCACATCAATCATCCATCATTAACCAAGGCATCAATATCATGAAGAACTATATGTGGCAATCTAGCATCAAGACCCTAATCCATCCAAATCTCCATCAAGGTGTAAACCCCAACTGAAATTGTGATAAAAATCATAAGTTGGATCTTGGCACCCATGCAAAATGGGGGGTAACACCTAGCATGGTGATGTATTTAAAAATATAAAATAAGAGGAAAAAGAAGCATACTCAAAATCAAAACCTCCCAAAAGATGAGGAAAATGAAGTCAACCAAAACAAGTATACATATCTTGGAGGAGAGCAACAAGAGAGGGTGCAAGAAGTAATCCACTGAATCAAAAACTCCAAAGATGTGATAGGGTGAGTAAACTTGATGTGGATAATGCATTTCACAGAGTAATCCAGTATTTATTTTCGAAGTCCTATTCTCAATTTGAATTTAGGGAAGGTTTTGTAAGTTGTAAAAAAACACATGAACTACCCATAGATAGTTCTAATTTCCAATTGCAGATACACTCAATTCTTTAAAGCATTCAAAGGTATTGGACAAGGTCGTTTCCCCTCCCTTTCTCTTCATCATATTTGCAAAGTCATTAGGCAAGACTCTTGAATCAAAAAGAGAAAAAAGCTTATTTCAAGGAATAGAAATTGTTTAAGGATCTAAGGCAATTTCCCGTTCTTCATTTGTTGATGACATGGGAACATCTTCTATCATGGCTAAGAGATTTGAAAAATCTTGGATTTGTACCTTACTATGTCAAGGGGCAAGAACAACAATTAAAATCCTAAATTTATGGAAACAATGTTGATGAGAACCTTCTGATCAAAAGCTCCACAATTCTTGAATTTCCCTATGAAGTCAAATGGTATTTAGGAATTCCAATAGCAGCTAGAAGGCTTGCTTCCAAATACTGGAACCCTGTTCTTAAAAAATGTAAAACAAAAATCCAAGATCGAGGGACTATGTGGCTAAAATCTCATGCTCATTTGGAAATTGGTACTAATAAAATCAATGCTTTCTTTTATCCCTCTCCATAAGTTTTCATCTCTCTCAACTCCACAAGGAATATTAAATGAAATAGCTCCAAGGGTTAGCTCAAGTGACCATGAGCCATACATGAGATCTCTACCCCAAGTTAGGGAGATCATGGGTTCAACTCTCTTAAACCCCTAGAAGGCTAGGTGCTTGGAACTTAGGCACCAACGATTTGCCCTAGTTACCACTTGTCAATGATATTGAAGTCTCCAAGGTTTTTTCATGCATGGCTATATGGAGGGAAAAAAGGAATATCCAATGAAATGGGTAACCTTATTAGACCTTTTTTTATGCAAGGGGGGGAAGCATAATGAGAAAACATTCTCCCTTGTATTCAAAAAAACGAAATTTAATAATGTAGCAAGACAAAATTCTTCAAAGAAATTCATCATCGAGAATTTCTCATATATATAAGGTTATTCAAAATGTTTTCTCCCTTGTCAAAATCCACTCGTTCAAGACTATAGTGAATGGTAATGATACCATTATGGGAAACACCCCTTGGTTTCAAATCAGTATCCCCTTTCCTTCGAATGGTAATTGGATGGTAATGGTGTCCACTCTTTGGTTGGCATATCATCTTGGAAGGAAGTTGGTAAACATGTATGGATGGGTTGGAAGCCTCCCTATAATATACGCCCTCGTCTTGTTCAAAAATGGAATAACTTGAACTCACTTTAAAAGGCTTCGCCCTCTAAGTCTAAATCAAATGATCTTCTTGTGGAGATCTTTCAAGGCAATACACTATAAAGGAAGGATCATCAATATATTCCCTTCATTCCATCCTGATCAAGGTGGAACAAAGTTTGGTTCTCCTCCATTCCTAAAATAAATTTCCCTTTCCAGGAAGTTGTTAACATCTAAAAGTTTGCTCAAAAGAGGCATATATTTTGAGTCCTAAATGTCTACTTTACAAGGATAATGAAAAAACATCCCTCACTTATTTCCAATGTTCCACAAGTTTTCGAGACGAGGAGATGCAGAAACAAGGAAACACATCTAGGGGATGTCTTTCCTCGCCCCAAAAATATTAGGAAAGGTCGAGGTCTTGTTAACCTCCAATTGTGCTTGCACTACTAGAGGATTAAAATCCAACTACAATCCATCAAGTTAGTTACATTGTTCATTGATCCAAGCATACACATTGGTCATATTTCCTGCCAAAGCCAGCAGAGTCCGAGACTGCTATTTTTAATAGTATCTTTTTTGTAGGAACTCAAGATCGAGGAATCCACACGACATTGATACTAGTACATTCAGGATTCTTGCAAAAAAATCAAGTCTAGTGAGGCTACTTTTTTTCTTTTTTTACTTTTTCTTAAGAAGCTAGACTAATACTTTGTTTCTTCAAGAACAATGTTTCCTGCTTTTTGCTTTTTTGGGAAAGACTATTTTTTCAAGCATGTCTATATTTAGCAGTTTTTATGTATGGTAGTTACAAGTGAATGTCAAGGTTTTGGGGTGAAAGGGTGTTGAGTTAAGATCGGTATCTAAATCAACGAAGTGCCTTCTAGTGTGAAACGTGGCAGCCATTCAATATTTCAGATTTGGTGCAAGGTCATTTAAGGGCTAATTGTGAGGTTGTATCTCGCCATGGATTCTTTTCATATCCTGTAACATATCCAGTTTGCACCCTAAGTCATAGGGTTAGGCGAACCTCAAAAAAAATTGAGATTCGTTGAGGTTCGGCCCTAAGTTTGTTGAGGTTCAACTTGTGGACTCTGCTCCCATTGTCGCTGCTATAGTCATCGTTTGGTCCTGCTACTCCACTCGACTCATTTGATCCAAAATAGGGCTTGATGCTACAGCAGTGCATGTTCCTCAAGGTCTCTTAGTTTGAAGCGCGGGATTCGTGAGGCCAGGCGAAGATGTGGTAGCAATGGCAGATAGCATTAGTCCAAAGCTAAAGGGAATAACTCCAAACCACATTCAAAAGCGCCGACTCCAAGGATCGATCCTCTTTGAAATGTCAAACACTGGTTCGTTTCATTCAATCGTATCGAATCACCAGCTATTCGTTTCAATTTCATGTACTATCGAATCACCAGCTAGTTATTCGTTTCAATTTAATTACGAAGTTTTTATATATATTATAAACTTTATAAATGTTAAGATATGTTTCAAAATTAATTTTAAGGTTTATATTTATATTATGTTATATTACTAAAGTTTTGTTGATTTTTCTTAGCAGTTAGATGTTTTAACTTTTTAACACTTTTCTATCACATAAACATAAACTGCATGCATATAAGGATCACTAAAAGAAACAAATCCACAGTAGGCAGAATGTTTACCCTGGGAAAACCCTCTCAAGGAAAAAACCCAGCAACTTCTTTAGATAAGATTCTTCAACAAGATACAATGTCAAATCTAGTGCCCGACACTAATTACAAAAACAGAATAATGATATACAAGAAAGATACAGAATGACCTCTGAGTAGGTGTGCCCAAAGAGTGATAGAGATAGTAAGATAGCCCCAAAGATTATGCTTCTTGTGTTACTCACTTGTCCTCCTAGAGAAGAGCACACCACTTGAGAGAGAGAGAGATAGTAAGATAGCCCCAAATGTTATGCTTCTTGTGTTCCTCACTTGTCCTCCCAGAAAAGTGCGCGCCACTTGAGAGAGAGAGAGAGAGAGAGAGAGATGTGCTTTCTTGATGATAAAAAAAAGTGTGGAAAGTTGAAACACCTTTTTATTTATATTCTTCTTTTCACTAGAAGTTTCCACAGTTAGGTCAGCTTGACTTTTATTTATTTTTTTATTCATCTTTTATTTACCTTTCAAGTCGACTTGTCATTTTGCCTTCTAGGGTCAATTTACCCATTTCATTGGGTTAGTTGTGTTCTTCATTTCTTTCCACTTTCTCTGGGACTTCTTAAGAATGTATCCCGATGCTGCATAAACATCAACAAGTTTAATTTATATTAAGTTATATTTTTATAAACTTTATAAAAATTATGTTATGTTTCAAATTTTATTTTAAAGTTTGTTTTATATGAGGTTTATATTTATATTTATATTATGTTATATTATTAAAGTTGATTTTTAAAGTTATATTTGTTATACCTATTAAATTGAAAAATGTTATAATAATAAATATAACATCAAATAATATAAAAATAGATTTTAAAATAAAATATAACATAATATATATATATATATATCGAAAAATAGATCCAGAAGCTCTAATATAGATAAATTTTATTAGTAGCAAAAGCTCTAATACATGATGAAAAATAATATATATAAATTTTATTAGTAGCAGAAGCTCTAAGCAAATCCATACACAATGCTAGGGAAGAAAGGAGGATAAAGGGAGTAAGAATTGACAATCAGATTGAACTTAACTCATGTTTTGTTTGTAGATGATGTGTTAATGTTTGGAGAAAGGAACCTTGGGAAATTTGGCAAATCTGGTTAAAGTCTTGGATAACTATCAGAGCGCAACAGGGATGGAAATCAACTTCGAAAAGTCGAAACTATCACACAACAAGGTTTAAAAGGAAATACTAACTCAAGCCAAGGAGATAATCCCGGTCTCAGCAGCTCCTCTATCAAAAGGTTTCAAGTACATAGGGTTTCAATTGAAACCAAATGCATATTCATGTAAGGATTGTGAATCGCTGTATAAAAAAATTTAAAACAGGGTTTCCATGTGGACCAATAGATTTCTTTCAAGAGGAGGGCGTTTGGTACTATTGAAAGCAGTATTGCAAAGCATCCCTGTCTGTTGGGCCTCAATTTCTTACATACCCAAAGGAATTCTGTCAAGAATAAGGAAAAAATGGTTGTCCTTCTTATAAACAGCAAGTAAGAAAGCAGAGGGGATTCCATTAGTGAAATGGACCACCATAGTCCTCCCCAAGTGCAAAGGAGGCTGGGGGATCAAAAATCCTGAGCTCTTTAGCAAAGTTCTAGCAGCCAAATCCTTGTGGCGCATGATTGAGAATCCTAAGTCCCTGTGGGGAAGAACAATGAGACTCAAATACTGCCCTAATTCCTCAATTGAAGAATGGTTCAGACAACCAGTCAAAACACACAAAGGAGGATCGGTATGCTGGAAAGCTTTTGTATTGGCATTTCCCCTAATAAGGAACTGGGTAGCATGGCAAATTGGTAATGGGAGAAGTATCCATATAGGACGAGATCTGTGGGCAAGGTCAGATGATAACTTCAGACTAACAGATCACTTGATCACCCAGCTAATAGACATAGGAGTCAAATTGTTAGCAGATGCAAGCTCTCGGACAAAGGAACAGTCTGGAAAATGGCACAAGGGTTGGGGCTAGAGGAGAATGAAGCAGCAGAATGGAGCAGATATATAAACCAACTTGGAAACAACTTCATTCTTTTAACAGAGGATAGGGACAAACTAATATGGACATGGAACAGGAAGGATGGAAAGTTCTTAGCTAAGTTGGGATACGAAGCAACGGTTCAACTAAAGAACCAACAAACAAAATGTTGATGGTGGTCTCGAATATGGAAACTATAGGCACCCCTCAAAGCCATCTTAACATTATGGTTGGCCATAAATAACAAACTTTTAACATGGGAAGCACTACTAAAACGTGGCTTCATGGGGCCTGGAATTTTCCTTTTATGCGGAGCTGAAGGAGAAATGTGCACACACCTTTTTTTTAATGTAATTATGCAGGCACAGTATGGAAAGAAGTCAGCCACAAGCTGGATCCTTATTCCAATTCAGATGAGGACAAGTCTCTTGAGAACAGATTAAAGCGTTGGTGGGGAAATGAAAGGGTACAGACCCATGAAGCACTACCAGCTCTTTTTGTTTTCACTATATGGGAAACGAGAAACGGAGTTGTCTTCAAAAACACTTGGACACCTTCAAAGATAACGGTAAATGTTTTATTGCAGAAATTGAATGAACATCAAGCGTTTCCCAACCCAAAACCAACAAGAAATATTAAAGTTCTGGAAATAGATAAAAACAAACCATGGGGTTTCATTGATGTAGCCAATCAAGGGGAACCACCATTGGAAGGAACTGGAGGCATCTTATACCTCAATGAGGACACGTGATTTGAGATAAAATTTGCACCAGGGCAAGGCACAAACAACAAAGCAGAACTTGTAGCTCTTTGGGCAGTTCTCAAATTGGCTCAAGAAAAACAAGTCAAAAATTTACAGCTCTTTGGGGACTCCAAGTTGACAACAGATTGGGCAAATGGCAACATTCAAATAAATGCTCCTCACCTTCAACATCTGATAAGAGCCATAAGAGATCAAATGGTTGCGTTCGAGTCAATCACTTCCCAGCATATTTACAGAGAGGTGAACACTGAGGCTGATAAACTCTCAAAATTGGCTCTGGCCCTCCCTCCAGGCTTAATGGAGGTGACTCATTTTGTAAATAACCAAGAAGTTAACAAGTATGTAAGCTTGTAAAAACAAACAAGCTGAACAAGAGGATCCCGCTAAGGATAAGAGAAGCCCACAAAATGTTTGTGATAAAATGTGGGGCTTTTTTTATGCACTTTATGTATGCTCCTAAAGGGCAGCCCATGTTTATTCAGTGTGGATAAAGCGATTTTTTTCTTTGGAAAAAATCTATATATATATAGTGAAAAACAATAGCAAACCTCATCGGAAAATTCAAACTCGAATCGAACTTAATCGTTGTCAAACCCAAACTATGTGACTTAGTCTACACCTATAGTTCAACATAGTAGAATTAGCATGAGCATTTAAAGTGTTAAATTTTCCTTGGTAGTTGACCAACATAGATCCATCTTAATCCCAGATCTATCAAGCATCGAGAGGGATCTAATTCCTTGAGGTGTAATTTTTTTCCTTGATGTGTAAAAAAATTAAGAAAAAATAATTTACACCTCAAGAAATTAGATCCCTCTTGGTACTTCATATATCCGAGTTTAAGATGGATCTATGCTGCTTTTAATTTTTTGTTTTATGAGCTAACATGCTATTCTTTTGTGATGTGGGTCTAAGTCACACGGTTCGGGTTCGGGTTCGGATTTGGCAAGGATTAGGTTCGGTTCAAGTTCGAATTTTTTGATGAGGTTTGGATGAGGTTCGACAATAGGTTCAACTATATATATACATATATATAATTTCTTCATATACTCCCCCTTAACTAATTTTCTACACCCCATAGCCGATAGGATTCAAATTACTTAGGTCACTATTCATAATTTCCTCGTATATACGTGTTGTTTATGACATTTTTGCTCACAAATCAATGCTTCTAAGAGCAGGTTTTTGTGGTTTAATAGCGGATTTACATGCTTCCCACAGCAGCAGCCTGTTCTTAGGGGTAAATCTATTTTCTTAGTTGTTGTTTGGTGTGTTCTTATGTAGACTACAGGCCTGATATTTCGAATTATAGAGAGCATTTAATTTATAGACAATAAATAGAGAGCATTTAATCTATAGACAGCGTAAATAAATCAAGAGCATTTAATTTATATACAACATTTAATTTATAGACAACATAAATAAATAGAGAGCATTTAATTCATAGAAAGCATAAATAAATAGCGAGCATTTAATTATAGACAGCATTTAATTTATAAGTATCGTGCTTTTTCCTTTTTTTAAATTTCAATTTTTTTCAGGATAAATTTCGAACCTCAAAAAAATATGCCTTTAGGTTCGCCTTCAGGTTCGGGTTCAACAAGGTACGGTGTCATGTACCCAATGCTTTGGTACCACAATGTAATGTACCCAATGCTCTGGTACCACAACGTAATGTACCCAACGCTCTGATACCACAATGTCATGAACCCGATGCCCATACACCTGACTGATATGCAGAATTATTTAAAACTTTTTATCTCTTTCTCTTCTAATACAGTCATGGGTAATGTAACATCCTTTAACATTCATTTTCAAGCTTAACAACCACTGTAACAGTTGCTCCGCCATCAACATATCCACTCTGAAATTGGAAAGGTCATTTCCACACCAAACCCGACCTTTCCGCACTTCCCCTTCTGCATTATCCTTTTCGCCTTTCGCCTTCCGCTGCGGAATCCAAGAATCAAAAACTCAACATTCGCCGGAATCATTTAACCACATTCCGCCTTTTCACCTTCCGCTGCAGAACTCGGGAATCGAAAACTCAACATTCGACAAAATCATTCAACCACATTCCGCCCTCCGCATTCCTCCTTTCCGCCTTTCGCTGCGGAACTCGGGAATCAGAAACTCAACATTCGACGAAATCATTCAGCCACATTCCGCCTTCCGCATTTTGCCTTCCGTTGCAGAACTCGGGAATCCGAAAACCAACTTTTTGCCTTAACCTTTTTCCCATTTTCCGCCTCTCGCCTTCTGCCTTCTGCAGGCGGATTCCGGGGTGCGGAAAACACACTTTTGCCTTAGAATCTCCGGCTCTTTTTCCGCTTCCGACTTTTGCCTTCCGCATGTGGATTCCAGGGTGCAGAAAACCAACATTCTGCCTTGTCTATTTTTTGTTTTCCACCTTCCGCCTTCCATAGGCGGATACCGGAGTGCAAAATGTTGATTTTTCTGAGCAGCATCGAGAGCCATTCTCTTAGGAGAATGGGGACACCTGATCCGGGACCACGGTGTGGACTCGACCTACTATTGAGTGATCATTCTATTGAATAATGATATCTGGTCTTTGAACATGATATGGACAGAGCTCTGCCCTAGGGGGACTCAACCCTGTGTTGAGTGACCATTCTATTGAATGGTAGACATCTGGTCCAAGACCACGATGTGGACCAGTCTAGTACTGGTAGACTCAGCTTAGTTCTGAGTAGCCATTCTCTTAGAGAATGGAGGCACTTGGTCTGTTACCAAGTATTTGACCTAGGGTCAAATTATGCAGCCCATAGCTGAGGCACCTGGTCTGTTACCAGGAAGGCACTATAAGCCCTAGACTGGGTCTAAGCATGTGTGACACTCTGACCCTTAATTAATGGGCTTTGTGTTCTTCTCCAAGGCTTAGCTACCCTTGGTTAAGATACCCTAGTACTTGATCTTGGTGTCACACAGAGTGTGAGATAAAAGCATTAGTAACTCTCATGGTTTATGATGATGTACTTTGAATGGAAATAAAAGACCACAAGGGGCACTTGAAGAAAGCTAGAAGCAAAAGTCAAAAATACATAAAGGACTTTTGGACCACGGGTAAAAGTCAAAAATACATAAAGACTTTGGTAAAAGTCAAAAATACATAAAGGACTTTTTGGACCACAGAAAGGCTAAAGGTAAAAGTGAAAATTAGAAAAGAATAAAATAATATTATTTTGTTCTTTCTAATTTTGGTCTACTTATAGGTGACTCAAGGATATAAAAGAAGATCAATCCATTTCATTATTCCATACACACTTGCTCTCACAGGTACTGCTGCAAATTAGAAGATTTCACAAGTTGAAGAAGAAAGTTTTGTGATTGTGCCCTAGCATGGATGAGTCTAGCTAGGGCATCATCATCCATTGAAGGCAAACCCTAAGCTAGGGTTTCCATCAGCTTTCTATCTTAAGGGTTTTCATCAAACCCTCCTCTTCAGCAGCAAATTTCTCCCGGGCAGCCACTCCCTCATAGAGCCAATCTTCCAGACCTTCACGAGTAGCCTCACTCTTCTTCACGGGTTGCCCGAATTTCTTCTTTGGGCAGCATTGAGGGCTTTTACCCTCTCTCCATCCTCGCGGGCAGGCCATTAGAGGGCCTTGCCCTCTCAGCACCTTCGGGCAGCCTCTTACAAGCCTACCCGGAAGGGTACCGTCCCTTACGGCACCCTCAAGTAGCCATCAGGCAAACCCATGACGGCTGTCGTGGCCACACAGGCCCTCCGAGCAACCCGTGGGCAGACCCGTGACGGTCCTGTAGCAGCCGCAGGGTTGTTGGGCCTTCATCAGACCCTCGGGCTAGCCCGTTAGGCCACAGGTAGGGCTGCCAGCCCTCCGGGCAGCAGCAGGGCTTCCAAAACAGGAAGCTGAGCAGAGAATAAGGCCGCAAGCAGCGAGGAAACAGGCAGACGAGTAGCGTACGGCCTGGCAAAGGAAAGATAGGGCAGCGGGCAGAGTGGTACAGGCTGCGGGTAGAACTGGCAGGTCAGTGACACATCCAGGCATACCAACAGGTACAGTTAGCAGATCCGGGCAGTTGACAGTTTTTTTGGGCAGCTTGTTGGACAGGAGAGAGAAAAGGGCTTCAAGCCCTAATTTCTAAAAAATCCCTAATTGGGCATTCTTATGTAATTTGAAAAATTGATCTTCTGGTATTGTGGCTAACCCTATTGGGGTTTATGGAACTTTTTGAAGAATTTCAGTCATCTCATTTACGAGATGAGTTACTAATGCATTTTGGGGTTTTTGTCCTTTAAAGGTTTCCCCAGCGAAAAACTCTTGTGTCCATTGTGTTGATGTGATGAAAGATATTTTACTGCACTTGTCATTTGTTTAAAGTTAGTCTGCAAATTTTTTTAAGTATTCATGCTAATGCTAAAATTCAACATGTTATCAAAGATTAGCATGTGAAAACACAATAAAGGGGCATTGTTGTTGTTTTCCTAGACCTTGGGATAAGATTTGCAGACTTAACATTTGACCAAGTTGCAGAGATGGCCATCAATGTCTTCAAACCGAAAGAGAAGCTCTATGGTTCAGCAAATTACAACTCCTGGAAGGCCAAGTTGACAGCCATTCTAGAAGAGAATGACTTGGATGACATTGTATTTAATGTCATTGAAGAGCCAACATCTAATGCTGGTAGGCTTGCTTACAAGAGGAAACAAGGTAAGGCTAGAAGGATCATCTATGATTTTGTCAAAGAGACGGCGATGCCCAACATCACAGCTTTGAAGACTACTAAAGAATGCTTTGATACTTTGGCCAACCTATATGAGAAGAAGGCTCCCAGTCAGAAGAGAGTCTTGAAGAAAAGGCTACTTACTTTGAAGCTGAACAAGGATGAAGGGGTCGGTTCTTTCTTCACAAAGATTGCACAGGTAAGAGATCAACTCATTGCTATTGGTATTACTGTTAATGATGATGACCTTGTGTAAACTGTGGTTGATGGTCTCCCAAGCTCTTAGGAAACCTTCATGGCATCTGTCACTGGACATGAGAATCAGCCAACCTTTGAAAGGCTTTGGCATGATTGCATAGAAGAAGAGGGAAGGACCTCTGGCAAAGTAACCAAGGAAGTTAACCTTGCACTTACAGCAAAGACAAAGAAGTTCAAGAAGCCTTTCCCTCAGCAAAAGAAGGGAAAGAAACCTCGGGGTAAGTTTTCTGACATGTCAAAAGTAAAATGTTATAATTGCCATAAGTTTGGACATTTTGCCAAGGATTGCAGGCAATCCAAGAAGAAACCCAAGCGAAGGTTTCAAGCATCTGTTGCAAAAGCAGAGGACGAAGAAGAAGAAGACCAAGGCTAACAAAACTGAAGAACCCAAAAGAGAGTACTATCTGATTTCTGCTCTCACTGGTTCTTTCATAGCTTGTGCCACCTCTTGGTCAATGGATAGTGGTGCTTCCAGACACATGACAGGTAACCGTGGAGCCCTCACCAGTTACAAAAAGAAGAAGTTGGACACTCAGGTAGAACTTGGAGATGACTCCATTTACAAGATTGAAGGAGTTGGCTCAACTTCACTTCAACTTTACACAGGTACGGTTCTTCATATTGATGATGTTCTTTATGTTCCTGGTTTAAAGAATAATCTCTTATCTGTTGCTAGCTTAGAGGACAAGGGCTACAGAGTCCTCTTTATGGACAAAAAAGTCCTTCTATGGGCAAAGAACAAAGATCTAAGCTCAACTGTACAGATTGGTGTTCGAGAGGGAGAACTTTACAAGGCCTCCTGAGATTCCACTCATGCTTTGGTACATCACACGGTTCATCCATGTGAACTTTGGCATAGAAGGTTTGGACATCTTCACTACACAGCTCTCCCAGGATTGCAAAAGATGGTTACAGGTATGCCAGAAGTATCTCCAAAACATGAAGGAATCTGCAAAGGATGTGCTCCGGGTAAGAACACTAACAAATCCTTTCCCATAAGCAAGAATAGATCTAAAGGCATCTTAGATTTGATTCATTCTGACATTTGTGGGCCTATGTCTTCACCGTCCATGAGTGGGTGTTTATATTATGTTTTGTTCATTGATGATCACTCTCGGAAGTCATGGATTTCTTTCCTCAAAGCCAAGAGTGAAACTTTTGACAGGTTTAAAGAATTCAAAACACTGATTGAAAATCAGCCTAACAAACACATCTGTATCTTGAGATCTGATAACGGAGGTGAGTATGAATCTAATGAGTTTGATGATATTTGTCGGGAAGCAAGAATCAAGAAAGACCTGACAGTACTTACAACCCCCAGCAAATGGGGTTGTAGAAAGGAAGAATAGAACGATTTGTGAAGTTGCTAAAGCCATAATCATTGATCTAGATCTTCCCCTATCTTTGTGGGCTGAAGCTATAGGTACCGCTATGTATATTCAGAACAGAAGTTCTCATGCTATCTTGGGGGAGAAGACCCCAGAAGAAGTCTTCACTAAGAAGAAACCTACAGCTGATCACATGAGGATATTTGGTACTCTCGTGTACGTTCATGTGCCAAAAGAAAAGGGGGCCAAGCTAGAACCCTCTGGTAAGAAAGGTATATTTGTTGGGTACAGTGATTGCTTGAAGGCTTATCGAGTCTATATACCGGGACAAAGGCACTTTGAGGTCAACAAAGATGTGATCTTCCATGAGGAAGCTGTGTTTCGTAAAGCACTAGAGTTTTCAACGAAAGATGAAGTTTCTCCACTTGAGTTTCCAGATTCAAAAATTCGGAGGGAGGAAGAGGAATTTGAGGATCAAATTCCAGATGTACCTGAGGACATTGAAAGTCCACCAAAAGAACTACTTGAAGTTCCTCCTTCCAAAAGGAGACCTGCTTAGTACTGAGAGACATTGCAAGAAGGCGAAAAGCATAAAGCTCCTCCAAGGACTTTCAGAGAAAGCATAAGACCCCAGAAGTACTCCGGTCTTATGAGCCAGCTTATCAATGTAGAACCTTCTTCATACGAAGAAGCAGCAAGTAAACAAGTATGGGTTGATGCCATGGTTGAAGAGTACAACTCAATCATGAAGAATGATGTGTGGGAAGTTGTTCCCAGACCAACAAGAAAGTCAGTAGTGACTTCCAGATGGCTTTATAAGATCAAGCATGTTGTAGATGGCAGTGTGGAGAAGTATAAAGCCAGATTCGTAGCTCATGGCTTCACTCAGAAAGAAGGCATCGACTATGATGATACATTTGCTCCTATTGCCAGGTATACTACCATTAGAACCATCATCTCACTTGCTGCAATATTTAGATGGATGTAAAGACAACCTTCCTCAATGGTATGATTGAGGAGGAAGTTTATATTGAACAACCAGAAGGCTTTGTGACTCATGGGAAGAAGACCCATGTATGTAAACAGAAGAAAGCCTTGTATGGACTAAAATAGGATCCAAGAGTCTGGTATGCCAGGATGGATGGATTTCTCCATAGCTTGGGGTTTTCCAAAAGTACAGTTGATTCTAACTTGTACTTTAAGGTTGTTCATAATCATGTCTTGATACTTGATAGAACAGTGTAAGAGAGAGCTTACCTCTGAATTAGAGATGAAAGATCTCTGCTTGATGCATTACTTTCTTGGCTTAGAGGTCTGACAAAAGCTAGGCGAGATCTTCTTGACACAAAGAAAATATACAGTGGATATCTTGCAGAGATTTGGGATGCAGGACTACAAGTCCATGAGTGTATCCATGGCTACCAACTTGACAAAGTTGCGGGACTCGACCACCAGTTCACAGAGTGTGGACTCTACTTTGTACGGACAGCTTATTGGATCCCTGATGTATCTCGTACATACAAGACCCGACATCTGTTACACAGTGAAATCACTGAGCCAGTTCATGTCCGATCCGAAGCACATACACTTGGTAGCCACCAAACATGTACTTAGATATGTGCGAGGTACTATCACTTATGGGCTCAGGTATACTTCCAACAGTGGAGTATTGTTATTTGGATATTCAGATTCAAATTGGGCTGGCAGTGTAGTTGACCGGAAAAGTACCTCTAGGTATTGCTTCAGTATGGGATCCGCAATGATCTCTTGGTCCAGTAGGAAGCAGGGTTCCATAGCTCAGAGTACAGCTGAGGCATAATATATTGCTGCAACTATGTAGCACGAGAACCGTTCCCGGCTTTTAGGAAACTTGTTCCCAAAGTTCCGACATTCCAGGGAACTTTGGAACTTGTAGGAAACTTTCCCAATCCAACGGAAACCGTTCCGGATGGTTGGGAACTTATTGGGAACTTTTACCCTCTAAAATCGGGAACTTGGGGACTTCTTTTTGCGCGTTTCCTTCATTGGGAACTTCCACGCATTCATGATCGCCATGTTGGTTGGTAACAACATTCCTATTTCTTTGCGATAGTACATATATAAAAATTCTCTAGAAAACTAAGTTGCAATAAAAGTTTTTTCGTGCTACCTTGTCGAGTTGGTGCACTGATCTCTATTTAATGCCCGTTCTAGAGTAATCACTCATCCCTACGTTGAATTGCACTTATCGAGCTAATCAATAATAAATGTAAATCTATTTTGACTTTTTATATATTATTAAATAAAAGAAAATAAATTTATTTATTTTACTATTTACTTTATGAATAAAAAGTAAACTTTTAACTAATTGGAAATGGTTTAAAATCTTACTTTAAATCTAGTTTCATATATTACATTTAAATAAAAAATATCTTGATTTTTATTTTATAATAATTTAAATTTAAATAATTCTATACCTTTGCAAGTTTTGTAAACATATAATATTCTAATAGATTTTAATCATAGTTGACACAAAACTAAAAACTTACTCTATACATAAAAGTCCCCACTTTAGAAAGATCTTACCTTATATAATCAATGATGTGGATGGTAATCTAGATTTTATTGCCATTTCCATCTGCCAAGAGGTTCTAGTTACAACCCTAATACAAGGGATAAGTTAAGTCATTTGATTTGTGTTAATGTTTCTTTTTTTCTCTATGTTTCTTCTCTTCTCATGTTTTTCTAATTATTTTTTTTATATTTTTTTAATATATATTATTGGCATTCCCAACCTACCATTTTCTGCAAATTTTGGGGAAACTTCTAGACGTATCCGACACTCGTACCCACGCTCCGTAAGTTCCCCCGTTCCGGAAACTTGTGCAACATAGGCTGCAAGTGATGCATGCAAGGAAGCAGTTTGGCTCAGAAAACCGGTATCTAATCTGTTCAGGGGAAAGCTTGACTCGACGATCATCCATTGCGATAATAAGAGTTGCATAAAGCTTTCAAAGAACCCAGTGTTTCATGATAGATCGAAACACATTGAAATGAGGTATCATTTCATCAGAGACGTAGTGCAGAGAGGTGCTCTAAAGTTGCAGTACATTCGTACGGATGAACAGATCACAGATATCTTGACCAAGCCTCTGTCAGCATCAAAGTTCGTGTACTTTCATGACAAGCTTGGTATGGCGGAGAATGCCTCTCTCGCTGAGGGGGAGTGTTGATTTTTCTGAGCAGCATTGAGAGCCATTCTCTTAGGAGAATGGGGACACCTGGCCCGGGACAATGGTGTTGACTCAACCTAGTGTTGAGTGATCATTCTGTTGAATGATGATATCTGGTCTTTGACCATGATATGGACCCAGCTCTACCCTAGGGGGACTCAACCCTATGTTGAGTGACCATTATGTTGAATGGTAGACATCTGGTCCGGGACCACGATGTGGAGTAGTCTAGTACCGATAGACTCAGCTTAGTTCTGAGTAGCCATTCTCTTGGAGAATGGAGGCTCTTGGTCTGTTACCAAGTATTTGACCTAGGGTCAAATTATGCAGCCCATAGCTGAGGCACCTGGTCTGTTACCAGGAAGGCACTATAAGCCCTAGACTGAATCTAGGCATGTGTGACACTCTAACCATTGATTAATGGGCTTTGCATTCTTCTCCAAGGCTTAGCTACCCTTAGTTAAGATACCCTAGTACCTGATCTTGGTGTCACAGAGAGTGTGAGATAAAAGCATTAGTAACTCTCTTGGTTTATGATGATGTACTTTGAATAGAAATAAAAGACCACAGGGGCACTTGAAGAAAGCTAGAAGCAAAAGTCAAAAATACACAAAGGACTTTTGGACAACATGTAAAAGTCAAAAACACATAAAGGACTTTTTGGACCACAAAAAGGCTAAAGGTAAAAGTGAAAATTAGAAAAGAATAAAATAATATTATTTTGTTCTTTCTAATTTTGGTCCACTTACAAGTGACTCAAGGATATAAAAGAAGATCAATCCATTTCATTATTACATACACACTTGCTCTCACAGGTACTGCTGCAAATCAGAAGATCTAACAGGTTGAAGAAGAAAGTTTTGTGATTGTGCCCTAGCATGGATGAGTCTAGCTAGGGCATCATCATCCATTGAAGGCAAACCCTAAGCTAGGGTTTCTATCAGTTTTTTGTCTTAAGGGTTTTCATCAAACCCTCCTCTTTAACAGCAAATTTCTTCTGAGTAGCCATTGCCTCGCAGAGCCGATCTTCCAGACCTTCACAGGCAGCCTCACTCTTCTTCACAGGTTGCCCAAATTTCTTCTTTGGGTAGCGTTGAGGGTTTTTACCCTCTCTCCATCCTCGCGAGCAAGCCACTAGTGGGTCCTGCCCTCTTGGCACCTTCAGGCATCCTCTTACAACCCTACTCGGAAGGGTACCAGCCCTTACGGCACCCTTGGGTAGCCATCAGGAAAACCCGTGAGGGTTGTCGTGGCCACACAGGCCCTCTGGGTAGCCCATGGGCAGACCCGTGACAGTCCCTTAGCAGCCACAGGGCTGTTGCGCCTTCAAAAGACCCTCGGGCCAGCCCGTTAGGCCACGAGCAGGGATGCCAACCCTCCGGGCAGCAGCAGAGCTGCCAAAATAGGCAGTCGGGCATAGAATAAGGCTGCGGGCAACAAGGAAACAGGCAGACAGGCAGCGTACGGCTAGGAAAAGGAAAGATCGAGCAACAAGCAGAGTGGTGCAGGCTACGGGCAGATCAGGCTAGTCAGTGACACATCCGAGCTGACTGACAGGTACAGTCAACAGATCCGAGCAATCGACAGTCTTTATGGGCAGCTTTTTGGGCAGGAGAGAGAAAAGGGCTAAAAGCCCTAATTTCTGAAAAATCCCTAATTGGGCATTCTTATGTAATTTGGAAAATTGATCTTCTACTATTGTGGTTAACCCTAATGGAGTTTGTGGAACTTTTTGAAGAATTTCAGTCATCTCATTTACGAGATGAGTTACTAATGTTTTTTGGGGATTTTGTCCTTTAAAGGTTTCCCTAGTGAAAAAATCTTGTGTCCATTATGTTGATGTGATGAATATTACTTTACTGCACTTGTCATTTGTTTAAAGTTAGTCTGCAAAATTTTTAAGTATCCATGCTAATGCTAAAATTCAACACGGAAAACCAACATTCTACTTTGTTTCAATTTCTCTTTTTCGCCACCCGCCTTCCCCCTTCCGCAGGCGGATTCCGAGGTGTGGAAACGCTTAAGTCAGATGCCTTCTGACTCTATAACCAGGCTTCTAGCCTCCATGATCATAAGCATAATACATTGAAACATACAAGGCATATACAGATGCAAATGAAGGAACATTTAACACTAATAAACTCTACTGAAATCATTAGCAAGCATTCATCATATTCAATTCATTCATAAGCATTCTACATAATCAGTATATTCATAAGCAAATACATTGTAGAAATAACACAACAGAGAATACTTATTTTGAAGATGAAAGTGTCCTGCAACTGGCTATGTCGTTGCAACATTCCATCCAACCATAGGCCAGTTGTGTTCATTAATCTCTCAACACAACCCCCGAGCTGGACATGACTTCCACAAGGAACTAGGGAACAGCAGACTCACACACATCCAGATCATATCACACACAGTCAAGCCAACCTTCAGTTGGGTTTATCAGACTATCCAGCCAAGCCAACACACACTTGGGTTTATCTGGCTGCAGGCAATCAAGCCAATACACTGTTGAGTTTATCGGGCTACACAGCCAAGCCAGCTAAAAGTTGGGTTGATCAAACTGTACACAGTCAAGCCAACATTCACATTAAGGACCAGCCAAGCCATCTCACTGCTAGGTTTCACATGCTATTCATCCAAGCCAGCTAACAATTGGGTTTCACAGGTTGTCCAGCCAAGGGTCACACATGGCCAAATGCACAACAAGACACAACCAAGCCAATATCCGATTGGGTTTCACAGGCTGCCTAGCCAAGCAAATATACAATTGGGTTTCACAAGCTGTCAGCCAAGCCAATTTACGTTTGGGCTTCACAGGCTGCTAAGGCAGTGGAAAGGAAGAATGGCTAAGCTAGTGGCCCATTCAAGGGCTAAGGACACCTCCACAAGATCTATTTGGCCTGGCATCCACAATACCTACACACCCAACACAAGGAAGCATCCCCTTCTTTGCTCCAATGTCCCTTGGGCTATGCCTTCCCTTCCAGAGCTCTTTAGGGTGTGCATAGAAGATTCACCAGCCACTCTTATCTTTTCGTGAAGTTCCTCTCTGCACTAGGTTTATCACGCCCATTCGGCGTCTCTTCCACTCCTAAGTCTTGCAAACAGTTTAGACACAAACCAGGGTGCACATCACAGCAAACCACAAGGAAACACAACAACATAGGGCTCCACTCTGTAACACAGACGACCAGATTTGCATACCACTCTGTAGTTCAAAATAACACTATAACCAATCAACCAGGGTCTTTGCAAAGGAAAATACTTGCAGAAACTCTGCGTGAGCAAAAACACTCTTCGACTCAAGACGGTGAACAACACCCACCGAATGATGAATCCCAATGACCAACAACGTTTAGATGAAACAAGGATGACAGACTGGGCACGCATCCTCGCGATTACTTGCTTCAGAAGCAAGAATGCGGCTTCCCAAACTGCAGGTTGCAGGCTGCAGGCAAGCTCAGTCACAAAACCGACCGCCATGCCTTGTTCTGCCCAAGGCATTAACTGCCTCAACGACTCTTCTAGAAGAATTCAATGATTGAATGTAGAGGACAAAAAGGTAGTTGAGGGTTTATGGGTTTCCCCATTGACATCCGGTCTCACCCTATGGCTCAGGAGTTTGACTAACTCCTCTCCCTATTCCTTGTGAAATCATGCCCCCATCTCTTACGTTGCAGTGCATAGCTAGTTGTAGTATTTTATTAAATTAAATATTTACATGATGACTTCAAAATATATTGTGCCTGACCAGCACCATAACCATCGGCATCAACCTTGATCACCGATATACAAAACACCAAATCAATGCCAGGGCCCTGGCCTTGAGCTCCTTGCCATGATTTCAATACAATATATACATCATGTACAATTTTAATACCATGAGGTCAAAACCGGGGTGTTACATTTGGATTCGGCTTTAGGTTCGACATTAGGTTCGTCTTTCAGGTCCGGTGAACCTGAACGAATTTCAAAAAAAAATTGAGGTTCGCTGAACCTCAAACCTCAAGGATTAGGTTCGGCGAACCGTATGACTTAGATGTGGGTTATAGTTGCCACGTCAGCATTACCTACATTACGTGACAACATCTCCCCCGTGTTAGGCTGTAGAGACAGTTATGCCATTGACATCCGGTCTCACGGTCTCACCCTATGGCTCAGGAGTTTGACTAACTCCCCTCCCTATTCCTTGTGAAATCATGCCCCCATCTCTTACGTTGCAGTGCATAGCTAATTGTGGTATTTTATTAAATTACATATTTACATGATGACTTCAAAATATATTGTGCCTGACCAACACCATAACCATCGGCATCAACCTTGATCACCGATATACAAAACACCAAATCAATGCCAGGGCCTTGGCCTTGAGCTCCTTGCCATGATTTCAATACAATATATACATCATGTACAATTTTAATACCATGAGGTCAAAACCGGGGTGTTGCATTTGGATTCGGCTTTAGGTTCGACATTAGGTTCGTCTTTCAGGTCCGGTGAACCTGAACGAATTTCAAAAAAAAATTGAGGTTCACTGAACCTCAAACCTCAAGGATTAGGTTCGGCGAACCGTATGACTTAGATGTGGGTTATAGTTGCCACGTCAGCATTACCTACATTACGTGACAACATCTCCCCCGTATTGGGCTGTAGAGACAGTTATGCCAAATCTGCTAAGGCTAACAGATAGTTAAAGGAAACCAGTGTCACTAAGTGTGCCTAAGGTAGAAGGAAAAAAGGCTTACTTTACTAGCTTTGTCCTGTTCCTACAAGGAAATCTGATTTCCCTAAGATTTCTGAGCCAAAAAGATTCCAAGGCAAGTTTGCCTTGTTCATACTGCCCATCCAGGAAATAAGTGCACCTTTCTCTGCTTATACATTTTATCTCAGGCATATTTCTTCATCCAAACCTTTCATTTCAGGGCTGACCATGGACTGAAATCCAAGAGTTCATTGCTGTTTCAATGATTTCAAGCACAATACCAGCAGTAAATGATGAATGACAGCACATTAGCTAAGAGGTAGCAGGTAACACACCCACATTGCAGTCAAAATAGTTTGAACTGGGAAAATACATGTCTTCTACAATGGCATTACCCCTCCTTTGGCCAAATGTGCCACAGAACAGACATGCACATACAGCAGAGGAGCTATTTGAAAGGTTTGTGAACAAGCACAAACATAGCACTGAAACCAGAACCCCTGCACAAATCAAGTGTCATATCGATAGCCAATGAGAACAGTGAATGGTGACCCTCAAACAGTTTTTGAAGGGAAATGTAGCAGTTTTCGTTTTTGTCGCTTAAACAAAAACAAATTCGAGCTCATGCCACTTCTCTTCAGGAATAAACATCAGTGAATAAATGGAAGGAACAACAGCTACAAGAAAGATTGCAGAGAAATATTGATGAAGAAAATCCTGTGTGGGTCTATTTCAGTGAATTTTCTACAATAAAATTGAAGGTCACCTCCACAAAATTCAATGGATTATCATAGCAGATCAGCTGCAAATCATTGCTTTGACATAGTTTTATTTCTGACAGTCAATTATGAAAAAAATATAAGAACTCAAAAGTAAAGCAGGGAATTTCAGTGAATTTTCAGTGGGTCTATTTCAGTGAAAATCCTGTGTGGGTCTATTTCAGTGAATTTTCTACAATAAAATTGAAGGTCACCTCCACAAAATTCAATGGATTATCATAGCAGATCAGCTGCAAATCATTGCTTTGACATAGTTTTATTTCTGACAGTCAATTATGAAAAGAATATAAGAACTCAAAAGTAAAGCAGGGATCGATTTGAGGTTGCTGATCTGGATAGGAGAGTTTCCAATGTGTTTTCCAGCTGGTTTGACCGAGCATTTACCGGCTGTCTACAGAAAGCTGAAATCTAGTGTAAATTGAATTTCATGTTTTGTTTTGAGGCCGCAGGTAAAATGAGCAGCCCATGCATACAATCTACAGGGGAATACTCACTTGGAGGTTGTATGTAAGAAAATGGCCAGCAGCCATAAATGAGATATACAGGCAACAGATTTTACACTCAGCAAATCACAGATTGACCATCGATCGACCTCTTGTTGGACAGATTTGCTGGTTGAATGATAATTTCAATATGGAGACAAAGTGCATTGGTTACAGGAACAAGAGTTTGATATAATGCTAAGTCTGTCCTCTGTTGAATTTTTACCTTGGAAGTGTTTGTTCACTCATGCCTTGGGGTGGACAACGACACTTTAATAAGTGGTCCCTAGCCTATTTAAAAAGGTGAGAAAGACTTTATTATAAAGTGACTATTTTAATGTGAGTTTGAATTATTTTATTTTAAAAGTGATTTTATGAGTTTTTAAATGTGGGTGTGCATTAAATTCTCATTTATTAATTAAAAATGATTTTTAATGAGGAAATGAGATGGGCCCTAGATCTCATTTAGTTATCTTTTAATCTAAGCCATTGATCTAGAAGTGGAAGTTACTCAAACAAAAAGGGTCTGGGAAACACAAATTGAATTCATTGTTCACATTCCAAAGAGAGAATTTTTGGAGAGGATAGAGCAAGAGAAGAAACAAGGGTTTGGAGAGGATTCATTCCAGAAATTTGAGAGAGAGAGAGAGAGAAATTCTGCGTAAATTCCAAAGAGAGGAAGAGGCAAAATTTTGGCACGTTTCCCAAGGCAAACTTTCAGCTGCCACAGAATTCGAGACTGTACCATACAGTTCTGTACAACAGCACAGTTTTCGTACAGTCCATACAGCAAGTGAATCGAGGAAATCTGGCATGGTTTTTAATGTGATTTGACCAGCATTTAATGTTGTTGACAAGCCGTACAGCTACACAGTTCTCAAGAAAGAAAAAGCTGTCCGTATAGCCACACGTGTGGACCGTACAGCACGAAAATCGAGGCAGCTGTACATAGTGGTTCTGGCACGATTTTCGAGGTGATATCAGGGGGATAAGTACTGCTGTTCTGATTTGTATTTTGCCAGAAGAAATAATAAAATTTCTGTCTCAAACAGGTATTCCCTTCGGGGTTTTTCCTGGGCCAATTTTGGTCAAAAATCTGAGTGTTTATTTTCATGTGTGTTGCCTGAGTTTAAAATTTCTAAGTAAGAGATTAGGGCTGTTATAAATTCTCAGAGTTAAAAAGTTGAAAAGAAATCTCATGTGTTTCATATTTCAGTCAAAAATTTTAATTTTGAAATGTACATGCATGATGGGGTTTGGGCATTAAACCATATGCAGCACTGAAACTGAAACCGGGTTGGAGTTCTCAAAAATTTTCATCCTCAACTACATACTTGGTTGTAATAAAACCTCTTTGGTTAAAGGAATCAGCACTAGCAAATTGGCTTAGAGATGAAATAGCAGCAGGTTTTGAAGTATGATTGTCACGTTGTTGTCTTTCACAAGCAAAGAGAACCTGATCATTGAGTATATAAATCTCAAGCAGTGGCCTGTGAGAAGAGAAGAACCTTTATCGATGCTGGTTTTGACTTTGATCTGTTAATTTGAAAAACCTGAACAAGGAAAAGATGGCCAATATACTACAAAGTATATATTAATGCCAGCAGAAAACAAATCGAATGGTGGCATATTTAAAGGGCAGAATGCATGATAATAAACTGATGATGAGCTGGTGATTTAAAGTAAGAAAACAAAGGCTATAAGAGCTAGTCCAATAACTTTCCAAAATGGCAGTTGGTGATAAAAAATCAACCTGCAAAAAGGCAGAAAGTTGGGTCAACTTGGAGAGATGACTTGAGTTGGTTTCCTTAATTGAATGCAAACAACATAAAGCCATCAAAACAGAAATAAAGTTACAAAGGCGACCTGCATGCAAGCTTTTGGGCATTAAAGCTTTAATACCCTTTTTCAAAGAGAAGGGTCAGTTTCATTGGAGAGATGGCATTTCTATATATTCAAGCTTGGAAGGCAGAGTAGGGGTTAGACAGTTCAATTTGGAGCACTGGTGACTGGTTATAGTAGCAAAACAACTCTTCACTCTCATCCCCCACACCTAGACCACTATCACCATTGCTGCCGACGAGACATTTGGGATCCTGTCACCTGTCATCCATTATGATACAAACAGTCTCTTGGGTAATAAGTGATTCAGTCAATTATGTTTATTTTAGTTCTCTGTTTATTGGTTGTTAATGATTAAATTGTCGGTAATGATTGGAAGTTATTTGTTCTTGCTTTGGTTCTCCTTTCAATCGGGATGCAATTCTTTTCATTTCATTTCCATTTGATTCTGTGTTATGGTCACTTCTGAAACCTGATCTCAACCATTTAAATTTAGAGCTTGAAATAACCCTCACTCTTGGCTGTTCTAGGACAGTTAAGGAGGGAGTTATGTATGCTTTTTTTGTTCGTAAAATCTGCAGATTTTTAGATCAGATTACAGTATACGCTTTCTAGGGACACAAAGTACTAGTCCAAACAGAGTCTTACCAACCATTACAAGGGTTGGTTTGCCTATAAATATTGTGTAAATTTGCCCGTGCAGATTTGTGTCATAATAGGTCCTTAACATAGTGGAGCTCATCCAAAATACTCAAAAAATTAATATTGAAATGCATAAAAAACAATGACAAGTTACATATATAAACAATGAAAGCATGAAATAAATATTTGCATTTGCTTTTAGGTTTTATTTTTTCTAAATGGACTTTTTCTAAGGCCAATAGACAAAAGTTGTGGGAGGACACCAAGGAATCCCTCACAAAAGGGAAAGGTCACCCCTGCATCTCCCCAAGTTCCCTGGTTTTCTTGTCACAAAAATATGGGAGGTGTGGTGGCTGTGCCTCCCACCCAAGGGAGTGTGTCCTCTACTAACACTGCTTATTTCTCAAACAGACATTCAGCTCTCCAATTTTGAACCATCATGGTTGTTTAGTCGGGTTGCCTAGCCTCACAATGGTGTCCGACCTTCGGGTGATGGTTGTAGGTTTCCAAGATTATGGGTCTCAGATGATTCTAGAAACATTCTCAAGTCCAATAATCAATTATATCTCCTTTTAACATCTCACCAATCTTCTTGAAACCAATTTTTCCTAAACTGATCAATGGAATACCCCGAAACTCTTAAAAAAACCTAATCAAAGCTCTATGTTCATCAATTTACATATTCATTTTACTATCAAAGTATGACTTAATAGAAACAACTTAATCTTTGATGACCAAGGGAGGAAGGTCAAACATGTCAAAAATGATTGCATCACAATGATCAAGAAGACTAGCATATCAAATTATCAAGGATCAAAAATTATGGAACTCTGGATGGAAGAAAAACACCGGATAATCCCCAGCATCTCACAAATTGGGCTGTCAAGTCACAAGAATAGGAATCCATCAGCAAAAGTTCCACGCGCACTCACAACCTCGTGAACATTGCTTTCAAGAATTGGATTAAAACCCAAAAGATCCATGCTCTCCTTTTTGACAAGTTAGTAAAGATGAATCTTAAACCAACAGGCTGGTGACAAATCATTTATGCCGTAATGGAAATATTGCTTGCAAACTTTCTAGGAATATAGGAATTAAGCATATTCAATGTATAAGACACTAACAAATTGTAATTGTAGCTATGCTCCAAAAGAATTCTTCAAATATCCTGAAGATGGTAAAACTAATACAGATTAAACAAAGTTGGTTTTTGGAGCAAGAATTTAGGCACGTATATAGAGAGTATAACAAAGAAGCAAACAGAAAGACAGCTTTAATCACACCTGTTGCTCAAAGAACCATCTTTGTTATAATGTTGGGTTCCTATGAGCTTCTTTCCAGGATCTTGTAACTGCTGCCGTAATGAGACTGAGTACACTGCCACCACAAAATCATGTTGAAGAAGCAAACATAGATTTATACATATATAAGAATACCACCAAGAACAGAAAAACAGTTGGAATTGTAGAATAAGTCTCATACATATTAATTTGCAAAAGTCGAATGCCTACCGTCTCCAGAGTTCAAACCAATTATAAGGTCATGGCCATCTTTCGCATCAGGATCAAAGGCATGGCAGATTGGATTGGAGCTACTGAAATGAATTGCTTTGATAGGATCCTGTGAAAATGATAACCAACACCAGAATTTAGACAGACTACTCCATTGACACTTTTACAACAAGGCGGAAAAAGTTCATATACAGTGATTATTCTCTTTCCTATAGGTGAAGTGCAAAGAAATCTGTTGAAAATGGCACACCTTGTCATGAGGATTGAAATCGCTGATAAAAAGAGTGTCTCCGACATTAAAAATTAGATATGTGCCTTCTCCATCATAATTTGAAGTGGTAGGCCCATTAGTTGTAGACGAGAGACCATGTACAGATGAACTAATCTTACTTCCTGCAATAGTTTTACTAGTACCATTCCCCCCTCCAAAGCTTAATGCCCTGCTTCCATTAGCACCCCCTAAAAGCCTCGCAGCTAACTTCCCACTTGTTGTGCTGCTCAATCCAGCTGAAGGAAATGGTTGAGAAACTGGCTTTTCCTTCAAATGAGCAAGGGTTGCCTACAAAACAGAGCCATTCAAATATTTCCTTTCAAGAACGTTTTTCTCAATTCTGGTCCAAGCTATAAAATTAAACAAATGAGGAACCACAGTAGGTACCACTTCATAGAGTTTAATAATCTCTAGATAAAGCGAGCACAGAGCTTCAACTCCTTAGCAATCTAAAGAATGGCGTGATTCTAATCACTATAAATAGCACAATAAACGCAACAGTATGTATTATGAATATTATGACTAGAAATATTAATAGCACAATAAACACTGAACACGCCAAATATCAAAGAAGAGCACTGCTACAGAGTATAATAATCAGGAGTTGCACAACCCCAATGATATAAAGAAATGCTCCAAACAACCCCAAAATATATCATTTGTGTGTAGGACTGTGATTATCTTCTATATATACTAATTTGGGGTTGATATCGACTTATATATTAGGTCAAGCACGTGCCAACGAAGCATCAAAATTTAGATTAAGGGCTTATAGAATTATGCTATTACATCTAGGTCAAGTAAAAGCTACCTCCTGATAAGTATAGACCTAGACCTGAGTTTGACTTCAATCACAGAATAGCAGGATCCCAGTCATTAGATTTTCAAGCCATCTTGGATGTGCCTATATTGTGGGGACGATTGTCACAAACCTACATAGAATAGCATGCAAACAAAGTGCACGCACAAAGGAAGAAAGAATGATAAGAGTGCATTGATACAGCTGCCAACAAAAAGAGCAGACATTATGTATTCACTGATTCTGACGGAGGACAAGAGAGCTTCTATAAATGCTATTTATGTACCCTTATAATAATTAAAAATAAATAGCATTCCTAATCTTATTCCTCAGGGCAATTGAATTTAATAAATAAGATTTAAAAAACAGAACTGTAATTGGCACTCATCACTAAATGAAATGTAGGTGGTATTACAAATATAAGTTAAAGAACCTGCGTGACAGCCTTCCCATGGCTATAGTGAAGAAGTCCGGTGGGATGGGTTTTCTCATAGAAAAGGTTATAACGGCCCTCGGGGGTCTTGAAGTAGGTTTTGAGCCCGGGTGACTGCTGGGCAGTTGGTCCCGACGCCATTCTGATGTTGCCGCTGCTGTTCATTCAAAATTTTCTGTCTGTAGACGAACAAATCAGAGCACATAACATCTGTTTGTCTCTTCCACTGATAAATTCCGGAATTCTTTTCAATTGCGATTTCCGCCACAATTCGCTTTGGTTTCTCCTAAATTAATGGATGTGCCCTAAAAATGGCAGCATTGCTGCTGGAATGTTGGAGCAGAGGCTAGAGGCACCATGGGCACTCATTCGGTCCCCAACTCTATCAAGGATGAAAACAGTTAGTTCTGCGCAAAGGGCTCGAAATTCTAGTACTATGTCTGTATTCTCACAGAGAGTGTAGAAAAAAACATAAGTATACCGGATGCGATTGCATAAGGGCTTATGTGGTCACATGAAAGTAATTTGTGAGCAATTCAGAGGGATTCTGAAATGAAGGATGAAGAATTTGGATCGAAATTGGAGAATTCGCGAGTTATATGGGGTTGCAGGCGCTCATAATATGAGGAGAATGTTTTAGAATCAGACCCGATTTATTCCCTTTTGACTTTACCTCTTGCTAAGCGCCAATGGCTTGTCATTGTAATTTTAACGATTTGTTTGGATTAAACTCTTTCTTTACTTAACATAGAAGTGGGATTTTAATGAACAGTTAAGTTGAGTGTGCATTTTTGTTATAAGAAAATAAATCAATTATTTTATTTTATTTTTATATAGCAATGTGATTTTATTGAAAAGGTGTATGTCGAGTGTGCATTTTAATTATAAAAAATAAATAAATAAATTTATTGATTTTAAAAAATAAGAAATTTAAAATTTTATTTTTGTGAGTATAGTTTTTTTTGGCTTGAAAAAAAGGTATAAATTCATTATATTAAATAGTGCACATAAGATTGTGAATGACATTGATATAGCAATCTCACTTGCAGCACAGATTGTGAATGGCATTGATATAGCAACCTCACTTGCAACATAGATTGCTATTGTGAATGGCATTGATATAGCAATCTCACTCGCAACACAGATTGTGAATGGCATTGATATAGCGATCTCACTTGCAACAAGATTGTGAATGGCATTGATATAGCAATCTCACTTGTAATGGCATTGATATAGCAATCTCACTTGTAAGGAGACAATGATCTAAACCAAGATGATGCATTTATTGAGGAAGTCCGTAGCAAGAATAAATTTGGTCGAATTTATATTTGGATTATGGTTTCACTAGATTTTGTAAGAATGCATTTTGGTCGAATTTATATTTAGATTATGGTTTCACTAGATTTTGTACGAATTCATTATGTCTTGTTCTATTTTTGTGTTTTTATGAAAATCAATGTATGTTGTTATATTTTAATAGACCATGTTCGTTTAAATGTCTAAACACGTATATTTTATAGTTTTTGGGTTTTCCATTGCTACTTTCAATACAAATATATATGTTTCTATAAAATAAAAATTAAAAAAGAGTAAGAAAAAAAGAGTGGATACAAAAATGCCACCGCATTAGAACAAGGTTATCTTAGTGTGGACAAGGAGAAATAAAGTATATGATAGTGAAAGCATGTTTTTTTCCAGGGGAATCAGTTCCTTGCTATTTCATTGAAATCAAAGGGAACATTTACATCATCAGCAAGTGTTGTGTTCAAGGACATCAGCAAAGAGTGGCTGCAGTATCTGCTACAATCAAGCTCATACAGGGGAATTACATCCAAAACGCTCTCTACAGCTTCATGATCAAGTGCCTAAAAGACTTCAAAGAGAGGGCTACATCCACATCATATCCTCTGATAGTGAAAGCATGTTAAAGACAAGAGCCACCATGTGGCAATGTCCCTGACATGAGCTAATTGCACGAGGGTATAAGCAATTGCTAAAAATATATGTAAATGACTTAATACAAACCTAAGTAAATGGATTCAACACCCAAGAAAAATGCAAATGCAGTAAAAAAACACATGTTAAGAATGTGTCCTTAGTGATCTCGTTACAGTAAAAAATATATATATGATTAAAAATGTATAAGCAAAATACATCTCATTACATTGTAGCGATCCTATACATTCAAGCTAATTTGGCAACCACATAATGACATGCTATAGCATCGACCTAAAATGATAAACTACATTAACTACGTAGATTAATGTTAGCATACAAAGGAACAGTTGAAGAAGTTTGTTATTTTTAAAATTGGATGATATATCCAAAGTTTAATTTTCTTAGAATTATCTAGTAAAGTTTCAAGTAGTGCTAGCTATGATTAATGTGATATAAAAATGTTTATCAGTTACATAGTTTATATTAAAAATAGTTTTTTAACTTCGGACCATCAAAGTTACATAGTTCACATTCAAAAATGTTTATTTACATTTACATTAAAAAATGTTTATTTGTTACATAGTTGTTGGGCCACGAAAAGTGCACAAGGAAGAATGAGACGCGCAAGCAAGGAAGGAAAAGTGCACGCGCGACAATGGAAAAGCAGGTCAAGAAGGAAGCAAATGGATCGGTGCAGAAAGATAAAACATGCATGCGGCGGAGAAAGGCAAGAAAGAAAGCGCAGAGCAGAGGAAGCTGCGACGAGGAAGGCAGATTCGAGTCGGTGGAAGAGGCAAGTAGAAGAGTTGTTGTTGGACAAGCGGAAGTCAAGGAAGACTGCTGAAGGACGAACCAGCAGAAGATAGAAGGACGGTTTTGAGGCTAGTTATGACTAGTACAGCCGAGTTGAAGGACGTTTTTGCGGCTAGTTAAGGTTGTGGTTAATGCAAGCAGGACTTTTGCGGCTAGGTATGCGCTGGCATTTAATATAACAGAGATATTTTGTATCCACTTGAGTCTGTAATAACTGAGTAGTGCTCAGCCAACCCTACGTGATCTGGTAAATGTTATAAATAGAAGGAACTCGCTTTGTATAAGGGTTAGCATCAGTGTTGTTGTTGTTAGCTTGGAGAGGTAGATTCAGTAGTAGTTCAATAGTTGACTCAAGAAGAGAGTCTAGTAGAAGGAGAAGGATGTTGAGCCGCGGATCTTGCAGCTTTGTGCGCAGACCGCTAGGAGAGTAGAAGAGTCGATCCAGGCTGTGTGCAGATCAGTAGGAGTAGATAGAAGCAATAAACCAGAGAGCATGAGAGCAAGAAGATTGAGTCAGAAAGACATATCTTAAGAATAGTCTGCAAGTTGCAGGCTACAAGGTGCTACCTATATTTCTCATGCCAGATGAAGAGCACCTTGTTGGTTTTTCCCATATGGGTTTCCACATTGATTTATTGTGTTGAATGATTGAATGATATTGAATGTTTATGTGAATGTTGAATATTTGCTTACTGTGTATTGATACAAGTATTGTTGAATGTATGTCACAATATCTTTAATGAATGAATGACTGTGGAGAAGTATTGTTGGACTGATGTGTATAAGTTCATGGTTAATCTGCTAAGTATAAATATAAGTCACACACTATCTGTAGAGTGTAAGGAATTGGTTGCGTCGCACCGTTGCACCAGTCATTAAGGGTTGAGGACATTGTCGTGTCGCATGGGTGACTTGTGGCATGTGGTTGCGCTGATGCCATTGAGTGAAAGACTCCATCCTATCGTCCTTGTCGAGCACCTTGGCACCGTGCCAAGAGACTATAATCCCTCACCAAATGCAGAAACATGGTTATGGCAGTCACCCGTTAAGATATCTCAAGTGAGACTGCGCCTACCTCGTGGGTGTTGCCGATTGAGCTTGCTCTGTCGGGCTGATGTCTTGTGGTGTCATGTTGGTATTGTGTTGTTGATTGAACCGCGGGTTGAGACAAGAAGGAGAAAGAGGCCAACAATAGTTTATATTAAAAAATAGTTTTAATGATTTTAAAATATTGTTAAAATCTAGATTCTCAACTAAAATTAGTTTGTTTAGTTTTAAATGTATATTAACATCAAATTTGTTATTCTCTTGCATCGTAAATAAATATAACCCAAATAAAGAGAATAATGAAGAGGATGATCACGCATATTAAAATATAACTATCACACCCACATAGTTTGTGGTTGGATCACGTCGATAAGGATCAAATGGTTGATAGATAGTTATGGATTGGAAGACACTTTGGAAATATTTTTTATTCCTCATATTCTTCTAGTTAAACAGGTTCAACTGTGAGTTATCCATGCATAGCTACATATTATCACCGACATTCTTCTTGTTATCCATTTATCAACTATCAGTTATTTTTTATATTATTTTTCTTTTTATCTCACATTCTTCTAGTTATCTACCATGAACTGTTTGTTATCTATTCATCAGCTATGATTTATCCATGCTTATCGATGCATTGCTACCAGTTATCCATTCATCAACTAGCTACCATTTATTTTTTATATTTTTTTTTATAATTGTTTATTTCCAATTTTGAACGACTGCCATAGAATCAATCTCAATAGTACACTTGTCTCGTCCTCGTCCATAGATGAAAAAACATAGACCGTAGTCTACCCGAAATCTCAAATATAATAAAATATCTAAATTTATAAAAAGCAAATTAGAATAAAATACATATTATAAATAAATATAAACGAGATGAAGAGTGTAAAGACTATATATATATATAAATTAGAATAAAATACATATTATAAATAAATATAAACGAGATGAAGAGTGTAAAGACTATATATATATATTACATATTATAAATAAATATAAACGAGATGAAGAGTGTAAAGACTATATATATATATATAGTCTTTACACTCTTCATCTCGTTTATATTTATTTATAATATATATATACACTCTTCATCTCGTTTATATTTATTTATAATATGTATTTTATTCTAATTTGCTTTTTATAAATTTAGATATTTTATTATATTTGACATTCTTTATATTTCCATTTAAACTTTTTTTTCATAAATTTGGATATTTTGTGTAATGTTGACATGCATGCTTTCATTTACTCTTGATATCTTTTATGTTCTTATTTTAATATTTTTCTTATAAATTTTAATATTTCAGTATGTAAGATCTTCACATTCTTTTTTTTTCTTCACATCGTGTATATTTTCATTATAATTTTTTTCATAAATTTAGATATTTAAGATGTAAAAAAAAACAATGAATGTGAAGATCATACATATTGAAATATTAAAATTTATAAGAAAAATATTAAAATAAAAACACAAAACATGTCAAGAGTAAAAAAAATATGAATGCGAACATTACATAAAATATCCAAATTTATGAGAAAAATGTTAAAATGAAAATATAAAGAATGTCAAGACCAAAAATTAATAAGAAAAATAATAGAATGAGAATATAAAAAATGTCAAAACTAGAAGAAATTATAAATGTGAACATTATACCAAATATCCAAATTTATAAGAAAAAATTTGAATGAAAATGTAAAAAAAGTTCAAACAGAAAGAGTGAATGTAAAAAACATATGTTAAAATACATAAATATAATATTCAAATTTATGAAAAAAATAAAAATGAAAAAATATTTGAAGAAAAAATCATTAAAATGAATTTATTTATTTTAAATTTAAATTTATCAATGGTTAAAATAAATATCAAAATTTTCTAAATAAATTTTTTTAATTATTACATTTAAAAAAAACTTAAACTTTTAATAATTTAATTATATTATACTTGTTTTAATAAAATGTGGTAGAAATATGTTTTGATTGAGTAAATCTAAATATTAGATTATGTAATTTTTTAAATAAATCATAAATTTTAGATTAAAGGATGAATTATTATGTAATTTATTGATTTTTAAAAAATTATATTAGAAGTCTAAAAATAAAACTTGTGATTTTGAAAAGTGTAAACACTAATTTAATGGATCTAATTATTAAAAATATGTATTTTTTTTTAAATCAAATCAAATATTATATCAATTATCGAATACCTTTCCAAAACCTTATTAGAAATTTTAGATAAAAATAATAGTCACGTGATGGCAATGTCCTCGACATTGTCACATACCATTGCAAGTTAATGACAATAAACTAAGCAATTTTGTAGTAGCAAGGATTTTTAACCGATCACTTCACTCACATGAAGATTTCAATATTCATGAAATTTCACAAATACTAAGGAGGAAAATATGATATTAGCTCCTATTCCATTGATTTGTGTATTCACTTTGAATGGGAATGCACCCCTAGAGATTGGCTTATGAGATTCTCTTTTATATGCACTTTGGTTGCAAGGAAATAATTATTTGTAAGCAGTAGTAGACAACAAGGACAAGATATGGTCACCAGTTTGCTTTATTCTTTACCACCATGCCCCTAACCTCATATAATATTAAAGTATATTAAGTACAATAATTTATAAAACCCAATAGTGGAGAATGAAAAAAGAATTGAGAGACTCATGTGACCTTGGAAAAAAAATTTGCAAGCCACAAACGCTGCTTTCAAACCTGAACATCAAGCTTGACCGATCATCCAGTTGGGATCTTCCTCTGCGATCAACGATCTGCTGGATCATCCTCCAACGATCACCAATCTGTGAGGAGATCTAGCTGCCACCAGGTTGAGGATCGGGAAGCTTCACACAACTGGAAATTTTTTACTATATTTGCATCATGATCGAACTAGTGACCAATTGAGTCAGTTTCGAAAGATCTGCCCTCTTACAGGGAAGCTTCTGGAATGGATCCACCCCCATATATGATTCTAGAGGAGCGTTGAAGAATTTTAGATGAAGCCTTCAAGGCGTTGGTGGCTACCACATCTCCCCCACCTTTGTCCACTCCGAAATCCAACGATATGAATTTTGTTAAGCGTGCAGTCACTCCTCAAATCCAGATCACGTCAGCAACTTCAAGATTCAAAGCCCTAGCTCTGAGTGAGAAAGGCCTGATAGGTCAATTTACAGGAATTTGGCCTTCACCAAAAACTATGGACGTCTAGATAAACAAAAACTGGATGCCCTTGATCTCTAGGGGCTTGCAACATTGCTTCTGTGGAAAAGGTTTTTTTACCTTCTTGTTCAAAACCAAAGTTGATAGAGATCTCATCTTCAGGAGCCGGCCCTCACGGCTTATATATAAACTATTGGAGCCTCTCATTTGACCCAAAAAAGGACGTGTCATCGGCGGTCCCAGTTTGGGTTCGCCTCTCACATCTTCCATTGCATTGCTGGAATGATGAAACTCTACAAGCAATAGGGAATTCTCTGGGCAATTACATTGACAAAGTGGAACCAAAGGGTCCCTTGTTTTCCTGTGCAAGGATCTGTGTAGAAGTAGATATGGAGAAAGGCCTGCCAAAAGCCATAAACCTATATATGGATGGATGGGAACACATGTAAAAGGTAGATTACGAACAACTACTTTCAAATGCAAGAAGTGCCATGAGTACGGTCAATTTGTTAAAAACTTCCCAAAGGTAGTTAAAGAAAACTCAGAAAAAAAAATAAAAATAAAAATAAAAAAAATCAAGAGGAAGAATAGCAACAAACAAAAAGGGGAAGAAAAATGCCTCCAGTATCAAGTGAGGTGCAACCAAAGATAAGCAAGGAAAAGCCTAAAGAAGGAAAAGAAGCCTCAACCAGTAACGAATTCCAAGCACTACTCATGGAAGAGGGAGAAATCCCACCCTCAGAGATAATATTAGTTGAAACAGAAGAAGAGGAGATCCATGCAACCACAAGTGTCCCTCCTTGTCTCCTAGAAATGAAAGGAGTGAAAAGGCTCCTGAAGGGTTTACAACACCAGGGGGTACTTGGGAATAGATGGTAAAACATAGCAAAGAAATGTTGCAGGGTTCTACCCAGAAATATCACCTTCGTAAGGATCTCAGGAATCACATGAAGTAGCCTTGCAACCAAACACCAGAGGAAAAAGTCGCAAAGATACCTCAGAGAACAAGAGGTAGAGAGATAGTTAGAATTAGGGATATAGAGAAGTATCAAGGAAATGAAACTTCTTCGGTATCCTAAAAATCTAGGAGGGGAAAAAACAGGTGGTAGATCCCGAGCAGGATCTCAATAAATAAAGAAATGTTGAAAACCGTCTCTTAGAACTGCAAGGGTCTCAGAGGCTTAAGTAAAGTAGAAGTAATAAAAGAGATAATCAAATCAGAGAGCCAGACATACTGCTACTCCATGAGACAAAAATGCCAGATGTGGAGGCTATGGCACTTTCATGTCTTTTTTAGAAAAATAGCAAAGGTGAAGCCATAAGCTCCAGAGGAGCATCTAGGGGAATAGCCACCATAATCTCAGGTAAATTTTTTGTCAAATCAATTAGGGAAATCCATCACTGGCTATTGACATAAATTCAGGAAAAGGAGGACTTAACTTCTTTATTCATCTGTAATGTATATGGGCCAACGCATTGCAGGGACAAGACAACGTTCTGGGATGATCTCAACAAAATAAAGGAGGATTTGTGAGGAAAAGACCTCATAATTGTTGGGGACTTCAATATCACTAAGTCACAATCTGAAAAACGTGGAGGAACAAAGGTTAGGGACCCTTTTGGCGAGAAGATGGAGGATTTGATGGTGGACCTGGATCTGTTGGGCATTCTATTGAAGAATGAAAAGTACACATGGAGAAATAGAGGAATGAGAATTGGACATGTAGCGGCAACACTAGATAGATATCTGGTAAGTTCCACCTTCCTGCAGAAAGACCTCCTTCCAACCTCTCTCGCTCTCCCTTCAGTAGTCTCAGGCCACAAGCCAATTTCTCTCATTTTATCCCCTCCAATCAATCGTAGGGTCATTCCTTTCATATTCAACTTGATCTGGTTGCACGATGAAAAAATCACGGGTTTAATTCAAAGGGAATGGAACCTTAAACACCACGGATCGCCTAGCTACATTTGGGAATCAAAACTAAGATAAGTGTCATCTGCCTTAAAAAGATGGGTGAAAGAAGGTTTTAAGAATACAAATACTCACAAAATCCAACTATAAAGTGATTTAGCCGCTTTACAATCTTGTATGGAAGTGGACGAGGTGACCCAAGCGTATCTGCAGCAGGAGAAAGAGCTGAATGTACAAATTTTAAATGTGGCGAGGCAGATAGAAGAGGTATGGAGAATAAAATCCAGGCAGAAGTGGCTGAAAGTAGGAGATAGCAATATTGAATACTTGCATAAGCAAACCAAGGTTCAACAAAGTTACAACGCCATCATGGATTTGAAAGGCAGTAATGGAAGCAAGATAATAGGGCAGGAAGATTTAAAGGAACATGCTCTTACTCATTTTTAGGAGGTCTACGCAGATACTGGAGAGACAGATCCGGAAGCACAAGTAGACCTCCTCCATGGTATACCCTCGCTCATCAAAGAGGCTGAGAATAAAGAGATTGCAAATCCCATTATGGAGTATGAGATAAGGAATGCAATCTGGTCACTCCGTGCTGACCACATTCCAAAAGAAAAGAGTCCTCTTTCGCTTGATAGATTTAGGCCAATTTCATTATGCAACACTTTATATAAAATCCTGTCGAAAATCTTGGCCACTAGAATGAAAAGCATCATGGGTTGCCTCATTTCAGATTCGAAAGGAGGCTTTGTAGCATGGCGTCAGATTCTTGACAATATTATTATCGTTCAGGAATCTATACACTCCAGCATGGAAACAAAAAAACAAGGTATGGCTATTAAATTGGATATGGCTAATGCATTCGATAGAGTAAATCATTTTTTTCTTTTTGAAATCATGTCCAAGTTTGGATTTTCTAAAATATGTGTAAGATGGGTAAAAGCCTGTATCAGGAGGTCGTGGGTTGCACCATTAGTAAATGGTAGACCTACCAAATTCTTCCAGGTAACCAGGGGACTCCGACAAGGCTGCCCTATGTCCCCATTCCTTTGCCTCCTGGTGGTTGAGTCTATGAGCATAAGGCTAAAACATTTGCCGGAGTCTGGTGATCTAAAAGGTTTGAAGATAGCCATAGGTGTTAAAGCTACCAACCATGCACAGTTCGTAGATGATACCATTATGTTAGGAGGAGCATCTACTACAATTACAAAGAGATTCAAAGGTGCTCTATCTACTTTCCTCAAAGCTTCTAATGGCAAACTGAACTTAACCAAGTCAAAGTATATGGCTATAATTCCCCCTCAGGAACTCTAGCAAAGATAGCAAGGACCTTTGGATTCGAAGGAAATTTAACATGGAATTCCTCCAATTACCTTGGGATCCCAATTTTCAAAGGGAAAAAAAGGGTTGTCAACTGGCAAGGGATGATTGACAAAGAACAAAATTAACTCTTGGGGGACAAGGTGGCTGAATTTGGCTGGAAAGCTAATCCTTATCAACTCTATCCTTTCTGCCTACCCTATTTACGCCTGCTCGATCTCACTATCCCCAAACAAAATTATGAAAGAATTTTCAAAAGAAATCGGGAGATTTCTTTAGCAAGGAGGCAAATCAGACAACTCAAAAAAAATTCATTTTGTGAATTGGGAAACTGTTTGCACACCAAAAATAGAGGAGCTGGTATAAGAGATCCAAGCAAAATGAATTTATCTCTTGGAGCCAAAATACTATGGAGAATTGTATCAGGTGAAAAGGCGTGGTGGAAGGAAATTATGCAAAAAATATATATGAATGGAACAAAAAAGAGATGTGTTGACAAGATCAACCTTGACAAAAAAGGTTCTCCAATATGGGAGTTGTGTAAGAAGGTTGGGTATATTTTAAATGAGCATTTGGATTGGACACCAGGCAACAATAAGGAAATCAAAATCTGCAAAGACAAGTGTGGAAACGCATCCCCTGACAATTTATTGTAGGCATTCTTAGAGCTAAAGCAACATTTGGACACTATGAACAACTCCACCCTTCACAACCTCTCAACATGGACGAACAACGGAAGATGGGTGGGTTGGATCGATTTGGAAATCGACCAATTCAATACAAAGTACCAAGATTTCACCTCGTTGTTGTCATCACTGGTCCACTGTGAGCTAAAGGACGAAAGAGGATGGAGAAAATCAGGAAGATACATTGTGAAGGATGGATACAGCGTAGTGGATGGTATTCACAACAGCTATAACATCGACAGGAAGTGGAAAAAGATCTGGAATAAAGACAGTTTGCCAAAAATTAATTTGTTCTTTTGGATACTAGCTCACCGTAAAACCCTAACAACATAGAACATAAGAAACAGAGGTATGGAAGGTCTTTTTAGATGTATTTTCTGTAAAGAATTTGAGGAATCTCTCGATCATCTTTTTTTAGAATGTGAATTCTCCAGAGAGGTATGGCACCAAGCATACAAAGCTCTGCACTTCGACTTGACTCTCCCAACAAACTAGAATGATTTATTTGCTTGTTGGAAGGACTACTATTACGGATCACTTTATAGTAACCCAGATTTTGTGAGGGCTTAGGAAGCTCTTCCAATATATATATGCTGGAAGATTTGGACAACAAGAAATAAAGAGATCTTTGAGGGGGGAAAGTTGTCTGGGCAAAGTTGTAGCAGCTGCAAAGACGCTTTAGGTGGAAGTTTTATCCATGAGGGGAATGCATAGCATCAACAAGGAACCATTGACAACAGAATAACGAGTTTGGGCCTCAGATTTGTTATTCCTTCCACCCCATCTACGATGGATTCAATCGAAAAAAAAAACAATATTGCAAGATTGGCAAATAAGAATGAGCTCAAAAGAATTCAAAAGCTGGTGGAAGAAACTTGGTTGTAGTTCTTTGTTCTTTGACGGAGCCTCGAAAGGAAACCCTGAGATGGCAAGCGCGGGGGGAGTCTACTTCAATTCTGAAGGAATCAAGCTGAAAGAGTACGCTTGGGGAATCAACAGGAAGAATAACAATGGGGCAGAATGGTTTCCTTTAATTAAAGGCCTAGAGCTGGTAAGGAAATATGGTATTGAGGAATTGGTGGTCTTTAGTGACTCGAGTATGGTCATTGGGGAAGCGCGGAATATTACGAGGAATCGAAAGAATCCAATTACCAAGACTCTTCATCTCCTAAAAANATAAAGCTATCTATTTCCTTCATGTTCTGAGAGAAAACAATAAACAAGCGGACATTATGGCTAATAAGGGAGTGGGTCTAGATTGCGACAACTTAGTCTGCGATCAACAGGACAACAAGAGAAACCTGAGCCCTTTATAGCGAATCTCTCCACCACATTTTTTTAATGTTTTGCTTTTGTATTTTCCTACTTTGGCAGTTTGTAAGGAGTTAAAGTACTCATAGAATAGGAAATTATTATGGAAAAAATAGACTGGAAAAGGATGCACAAGGAAGCATGGAAGTAGTCTTCCTCTGGGAGAAGTCTAAGTCCAGATCAATGTAACAGTTGGTTTTTCATTTTATAAAAAAGCTCTTTAACCTTTTTTGTTAAAAAAAAAACAATTTATAGAACTCCAAAAACAAAATAATAAAAAATATATAAATTTAAATTTAAATTTAAAAATTTAATAAATTTAAACCATTTACATCTAGCTAGAAGTTGTAGGGTTTGTCAGAGTATTATTACATACATTTAAAAAAATTGTGGGTGCGAATTCAATATCTAAACATGGGTATATATGGCATTATTACATACATTTTAAGATTTATCAGTATAGAAGCACTAGTTTTTGTCTTATCTACCGTACACCATAAATTGAAGTCAACGTTTTATTGATAGCTTGGCTTTGCCAACTTTTATTACAACTTGTCGAGTTTTACCTATATTAGCAATTAAGATATAGTAAATTATGTCATATCATCACCGAGACCTATCATGTTGTACATCAATTCTCCAATTCCAATTTTGTCTTTAACTCCAACAATTTGTTACGATCGCTAATAAATTCTTCGAGTTCGCTCCCTCACCCTTATTGGGTCTAAGAGCCCGCTTAATGCTACATCACCCTTATGGGGCATTGCTTAGTTCCATTCCTTGTTATAAATTCCTCTCCCTTAATGGTCGAGTGGCTACGCACCTTGTTGTTTATAGATTATAACCTACCTACTATCGACAACAGAAAATGAACCCTGAATCGAAGTCAATGCCCGAGATACATAGGACCAGAACTCCAACAAGGCAAGGGCAAGCAAGTGGAACATGAGAAAGTTCATAACGATGAATGCGATAGATTCTCATTGCTAGAGAAAACTCTGTTAGCAACAACAATTATGAACAACTTTCACAATTAAACTCTCAAATTGAAACTAAACATATATCAATTCAAACCAAGAATAAATCCACTATCAAATATTTGCAATATTCAGTCGTGTATCTTGATTTTAAGTGCAGTTACTTGTCCAATAATTTTAGAATACTCTGCAACAATCTAAACACACTTAATTTATCTTCCAATTCATAAATTCATCACTTTGATTTGTTTTACTATATTAGACATTTTGTCAAATTATGGCGGTATTGGCACTTAAATGTAAAGAATATTTTTAAATGTATAGCATTCACAACTTATTATGCATAAGGAGTGTTTGCCACATACTCCAAATTAATGGCATTTTTCTTTTAACTTCGTGACACGCTCCAAGTATATGAAACAATCCGCATTAAACAATTTATCAAACAATCTGTGCTAAACCAGAATGTGTTCCATTAAAATTTGTGAGCATAGACTCCAGTGCAGTGAAACCTTGTAATCATTTAGATTTTAGTGAGAAAATGAACTAGATCCAACTTTAACCATTAGAGAACTCATATAGTTGTCCAATGCATGGATGGAGAGATTAATAATGTTCATGCTTTTTATGTCATGTTCTTGAGGAGGGTGGGCCCATTTGTTCTTTGTCTGTGATTCCAGTTCAAAAACTTATTTATAAGTTTATTTTTATCATTTTCACCAACATCCTCTACCTTGGCGTTCATGGAGGATCCATAAATCAGAGCAAATTGAGTCTACGAGCTCCAAGAGAACGACAATACTATGGTCCAAACTAAGTTCACCATCTTGATCCATACTGATATCCATCCATGGATCGAAAAGACTACATCTATAGCCCATCATTTGTCGGGGGAGGCATTGTACTCAAATATATGATTGTGATTTGAGTGCAACCATAAATGGAAGATTAACCTATTAATTGAATGAAGCCCTGTTCGAATCTCATATTAACAAAATTATTTGAAACAAGTCTATTATCACTTATAGGTTAAAACAACTTAAGAGGACAAGAATAAAATTGGTTTTTATTGACTCCGTGTAGAGAGTGAAAGCTTGAATCAGTTTCAAACAGTTGGATAGAGATTTTTGAAATCCTCCCACTATTCTAAAGCCCGACACTAAATATTGTACCTTTCCTTTATACTGACCTTGTTTCATCAAGTGGTCTCGAGCTCGAATGCACGCGAAGTGGACTGGTTGGACTTCACTCAATGCCTTACTAGACTGCACTCAATGCCAACTCAAGGGTGTAAAGAGCTTCATTTAATGCTAAAAAAATCTTTGTTCTCGTTTTCACCAACATCCTCTACCCTCGCGGGCATGGAGGAATGGACACACATCCATAAATCAGAGAGAATTGAGTCTACAAGCTCCAAGAGAAGAATGAGGCAGTATTTAATAATGATTTTAATAAATGCATGTTTATCTCAACACACCGCCACGTCTTGGGCACCAATTTATGAGGCTAAGATCATCGATACGAACCAATCTCATTCAAGAAAAATAGTTGATAAAATAATNAAACTATAGTCGTGAATTTAGAAAAAACATAAAATTTACTTCCACCGACATGAATAATACCACCTTCATGAAAAATTATATTCCCCCCCCCCCCTCGTCGAGGACATAATAAAACTTAGGATTTTTAAAAGGTGAACAATGTTCAAACTTGTGATTTTGAAAGGGTGCATAATGTTCACATCAAGTGACCATTTTGATGTGAATTTATCATTACGACAATAGAAAATGACCATTAGTATTATGACTGTAAAAAAATAACGACATGAACGTCGATGTTTTTTTTTCTCAATACCAATTCTTTGTGGTTTTTACGTTAATACGAGAAAATATAAAGTATATTTAAAATCAAATTTATGATAAAAATTCAATTTCTTACGCAACTAAATTATGTTATTTAAATATTTATTTTAAAAGAATATCAATTCAATACAAGTTATATTCTATCAACGAATACTTTAATCACATTTCCATTTTGAAACATATTTAGTCATGAATAAGATGAAAACATAGAACAACAACAACAATTCCAATAGATTTATTAATTCATAACATTTTAAATTAAGAATGTTTATTGTAAAGATTAAACAGATCATGTCGGAATCATGATAAGTTTTGTGTGCCATTTTAAACATTAAACTAAACAGATCATGTTGAAATCATGATAAGTTTTGTCTATTGTTTCGGGAAGCTATCTCCCGGAGAGTGGAGTGGATAACACACACATTTGGTGATTATAAAAACCATTATGGGAAATACCGAGTTCATTTTTTTAGAGGATTTGCTTTGTAGATATCAGTTTTTAAGATTTCGCAATTTATGTGTAAATTTATTTTAATATTTTGTGTAAATATATTTTTAATATTTAAAAATAGAATTTTAAATAAAAAATATCGCAATTTAAATAAATATTATGTTACATAATTCTAATATAAAACATTGAAGTTTCGAAACAATTCAAATATTTGGAAAACCTAAATAAAGAAGAGTATTTTATTTATTTATTTATCCCAATTCCAACCTAAATCACTTAAAACCCCAATTGCAACATAAATTAGTAAAAACCCAGAGAGTAAGTTGAAAAGTAGTAAACTCAATTTTTGGGTTGGATAAAGTTTAGTTTCAATTTATTGTTTTTTCTATATTTCATTTAATCTGATTATTTTAAAACGTGTTGAGATATAGTTATTTTATAATTACAATTATGTTACCAGATCTAAAAAACAAAATTCAACCGAAACAATTAAGTTAGGTTTCTCTCCATCCGAGGGCATATGGGATTTGCATGGATAAGGAAGTTGTTGCTTTCAAAGGACATCTCCTACCAACTAGTTGCCCTAGTTTTCCAACACAAATAGCCCTCCTCTAGTTCCAATTTGTAAACCGCATGGCCTGTACATAACCATTGCCCTTCTTACAAAGTCTTACAAAAGCGGAGAACAGATGCTGGAAAGGAGAATATCACAAGAGCTACATTTCCTCTACTGTTCGAAAAATATTTTGGAGAGGTAGGTCCATATCCAACAGTAATAAACTATCATGGGCCATAATAGACTGAAAATTATGGAATTCCAGACTTCAACTGTTCATTGTTCACTACTTTGATGGCCTACGGAAAACCGAGAAAAACTTTGTTAGCCTGGGATTAAGAAATGTCGGGAATGGAAAATAATGGGCATAAGGGAAGGTTTAATTAGAAAGAGAAGTAATTTAGTTGTGAATGCTTACCTACTTATACTTGTCAATAACTCTGTAACTAATGAATTTGAGTGTCTTTCCATAAAACCAAACTTTTTTTCACTGGCCTCTAAGTCTTCACGGTTCTCCAACTTCCATGACCAAGCTCTAGTATCTAAACTCACAACACTTCCACTCTCTCTCCAAACTCCAACACACATTAATTTAAGTTGGCACTTAAAGAAATCAAGCAGAGGGATCTTAAAATCATGGCGGAGGGAGCTTACAGGATGAATGTGAATTGGTATAATAAGTAGACGCAATGTTATCGACAGTGGACCTGGTGACTGTAATATAACTTGAAGGAAGAGTGAATACCTAGCCCCACTTCTTGATACGGGCCTCAAACTAACTCACAGCCTACTATTAGATTCTGGTAGGCTTATTTTGGGCCAAAAACAGTCTTCACATAGATTGCACAAGAAAATATTGAGAAGAATTAACGAAGAACAATATTAGAAACCTTCCATTTTCTATATTCAATAATACAATGGTGTTACAATAAATATAATTCCAATCATGTGGATATTTACCAACTAAACCTAATTGACTGGCTAACGAGAAGTGTCTTAAATCACTATCGTAGCTCACTAGTCTAGCTCCACATACCTAATTCAGTTAATAATCAGTTAAAACTAGTTAAACCAGCTAAACTGATGAGGTAGGTGAGAAAAGGTGCCTACTCCCATGCAACCATGCAAAATGGGCACTAACTGAACTGAAAGGCGTTTAACTTAATGTAAACGGAGATTAACTTAGCATAACTACTTACCTACCACAACCAACTGATGGAGGCTACTGGTGGCACTCAAAGTGGCTCATAAAATGTAGGGATTGATCTCAGAGGCACATCAACTCATGCATGCATATGCAATTTGTGGCATATAACATCTCTATGTGTTCCCCATACTCTAGTGGTTGGTATCGGTGGACCCAATGGCACTAGAGAACCCAAAGGCTCTGGTGGACCCAATGACACCAAACTTAAGCAAATGACTCCTAAGTTAGGCATGATGATCTAATAGACTATAAATGGACAAGGAGACAAAGAGAGGATTAATAATAATCCTAACACTTGCCTTTAATCCTATATTTGTACGACTTGGGACCTGGTAACTAAGACCAAAGATCACCCATTACAATCTAAAATGCAAAAAAAAAAATTTGTCCATGAAAAATTGATGGAAAAGGAAAAATCGCATGGGGAAAATCCTTCCTTAAAAATTGACATGGCATAAAATTTAACTAAATATCTTCACTCTGTCTTTGTTCTTCACTTGAATAAGCTGTATGTACTGCTTCTTGGTAAAAAACTTTTTAGAGTTGTTGTAGATGCCTTGATCATGTATTGGATTTTCAATGTTGTGTAGACAAAAAGCATGAGGAGAAGCCCCTTGTAGCTCATCTTATGGCAATGGAGCATCATGTGAGCGCTCTTTGATGTGACAACATAAAATATCATATCTAAAAATAAAATCAGATATGGAAAAGAGATCTATGCAATCATCTCCTAACCAAAGAACATCAATGAAATCAACAGGCACAATTTCTAGTGTAGCTGCATAATGGTGAACCCGATCATGAACCTTTTTACCAAACTGATGTAAAACCTTTATAATTTTGTAATAGAGCTTATGAGGCTATGATATATCAGAAATTAATTCATATGGAGTATCAAGCAATAAAGGTATAGTGGCTCCAAAATCCGCTTGAGTTACAGTAGGAAAACTAGTTTCAACTAGTCTACATTGACAATTTCGCAAATCTGGTGAGCACAAGGATCTAAAATTCAAACTAATAAAAATTATATCAGACCCAAATGTTTTTAACAACAACCCACGTATAGCCAATGATAAGAAAACCAACCAATTATACAAAGCAAAGACATGATAACAACTTTCACCAATGAGACAGTATATGAAACCATGAAATTGTCTAGTTTACCAACTGAGGAGTTTGGGAGTTGTAGGGTCTTCTAAGTATCAAATGGATGGGATAGAGGTGTCATAACCTGCACAACAACCTGCAAATCATCTTCTAAATCATAGAAAGAATAATCTGAATGGAGTTTGAAGGATTCGGATGAAGAAAAGTCAGAAACTAGTGGTAAAAAACTAGTATTGAGAGGAGATGGCTCTAGGAGACTGATAGGTGTTTTTTCAAGGGGAGGCAAAAATATTTTCTGATTTTGATATATTAAAATGAGTATCAAAATCAGAGACATCAGAAACATACTTTATTCTAGAAACCAATGCATGAGCATCATTATTTTCGAATTGCATAGTGTTACAGTGCCTCTGGAAATCAACAGGTTTTTCCCTTCTTGCAAAATCTGGAACATCGATGTTGTTTCTTTCGAACAATTGACTCATGATTTCCATTTTATTTTTAGAGCAATAATTTTCATTATGAGAAGATTTGTTGCAATAGGTACACTGAGATCTTCCTTTCTTGTTACCCTTCTTCTTGAAATTCAAGCCTTCATCAGTAGAGTTAGAACCTTCATCTTTGGAGTCCGACCTTGTCTTTTTCTCCTTCACTTTTATCTTTCATTTGTACTTGAGAGTCTTGCTTTCAAGAGAAACAAGCGCATGATCCTTTTAGGTTTTGAGAGTCCCTTTTTGAATTAGCTTGATCTTCTCTTGTGTGGGAGAATCTATAAATGCATCCAAGGATAGCATCCTCCAATTTCGAACTGAAAGCTTAGTAGCTTAGAATGTTGACATAAAGACTAAGTATTACGGACCCATTTTGATAGAATGGAGAGGATTAACTGATCTTCTTCCTTCATAATCCCACACTGCTTGAGCAAAAGAACTAGTGACTTTATCTTGGTGATGAATTCTTCAATGGTTTCGAATTCACTTAATGTCAATGAGATCAACTCATTCTCTAATTGATGTCATTTAAGATCATCTTGATTTTTGAAGAGGGATTCAAGTTTGATCCACACTTCATTAGGGCCTGTCAAGATATCAAGATGAAAAAGAAGTTATGGAGAGAGAGAGAGAGAGAGAGAGAGAGAGAGAGAGAGAGAGAGCCATAAGATTCATCCTTCATGTTATGCCACCTTGCTTTCTCAGCAATTGCATTAGGCTCTATTTCTAAGGCCATAGTAACTCTGTAGAGACCTTTGTTGCGCAATAGTATCTCAATCTTGGATTTCCATTCATAATAATTGAATGAAGTCAAGGTTACTATCTTAGATAGATCCGTGTTTTGTTGTTGTGTTGCTGGTGAGAGAACTGAATACCTGCACAAAGCTAGAAATATATTTTTTGTTTAACCTGACTAGGCTCTAATACCATATTAGATTATGGCAGGGAGATCTTGGGCCAAAAAAGTCTTCACATAGATTGCACAAGAAAATATTGAGAAGAAATAATGAAGAACAATATTAGAAACCTTCCATTTTCTATCTTTAGTAATACAATGGTGTTACAATAAATAGAATTCCAATCATGTGGATATCTACCAACTCAACCTGACTGATTGGCTAACAAGAAGTGTCTTAAATCACTATCGGAGCTTACTAGTCTAACTCCACATGTATAATTCAGTTAGTAATCAGTTAAAACTAGTTAAACCAGTTAAACTGATGAGGTAGGTGAGAAAAGGCCCCTACTCCCATGCATCCATGAAAAACTGGCGCTAACTGAACTGAAAGACATGTAACTGAATGTAATTGGAGTTAACTTAGCATAACTACTTACCTACCACAACCAACTAATGGAGGATGTTGGTGGCACTCATAGTGGCTCCTAAAATGTAGGGATTGGTCTCAGAGGCACATCAACTCATGCATGCACATGTAGTGAGTGGCAGATAACCTCTTTATGTTTTCCCCACACTCTAATGGTTGGTACACGTGGACCTAGTGGCACTTGCGGACCCATTGTCACCAAACTTAAGTAAATGACTCCTAAACTAGGCATGATGATCTAATAGACTATAAATGGACAAGGGGAAAAAGGGAGGATTAATAATAATCCTAACACTTGCAACCTACAGCTATCAAGGTCCAAATCATTAAATTCCATTAACATTATGGTATCAGCATAGTCCTCCTCGAGTGTCAAACCCTACCAAGTGCCATGCTTGCAATTACTAGAATTTATGACGGGTTATGGAAAAAAAACATACGACGGTTCTCATTTTCTCGTACACGTAGATGTTGACGTGTGACCATTAATCTTATGTGTCAAATACGTAAAAATATGGAAAATACGCCATATAGAACGTCAAATTCTAGGCCTAATTTAACAACAACAAAGCAATTGAAAAATCTAAATCCAACAGGTGTTTTTAAGCTAATAACGTCATAACAATTCAAAAACTTAAATCCAAACAGGTGTTCTTGGAACAGATGGTTTCGAGCACACTCCATTAATTTCGTCATTGTCCTTTCAACATATATCATTAAATAGCACGTACCAACACAACCAACAATGCTTACAACACCTCGCCGCTGGGTCTTGGGATGCAAAACCGAAGGCCAATGTCACCTGTAAGCCACAAATAGAATGTAAGTTAAATAAGGATTTAAAAAATTAAAAATAATAAAAAATCATTCAACTATAGTCTAACATTACATAAATAAATTTAAAAAAAAATCAACCTAAACTAATATGCCTAAGTGATTTATATATATCCCCTTGTTGGGGACCTAATAATGACATCAACAAAAGAGTGAGGAGAAAAAACATCAAAGTGAATGCACAAAAAGATCACACAACAAGAAAACAATGCTATAGAAGAAGATCAAAGATTGTAACCAATACCTAAAGATAACATCAAACAAATCTATTTATGTGGAAAAAACTAAAAAAAAACATTATTGTAGTAATTATAACTCTACTGATAAAATATAACTCAACTTTCACTAAAATCAACATTATAACAAATTTCAAGTTATTGAAGTTTAATTCATAATAATAAATGTAAAGGATCAATTTATTTTCACAATTCATTTGGTGATGGATCACATTATTTAAATCCAAAATATAGAACTAAAAACAAATACAATAAATCCAAAAAAAACTTTATACAATATTATCTTTTTTGCAAGAAAAATAATTGTATATTTATTATTTCAAGTGAAATCAAAATATACATTAAATGAGCCTAAGGGCTTAGATCCAAAATTGAGAACTTTCCTTTGGTATGCTAAAAAAGCACTAACCAAAAATTGACAAAAACATAATTGGTTCTTGATTACTCTAATTAAACATTAAAGCTACAACTACATAACAACTTATGTGTCTTTTAACTTAGAGGAAGCCAAAAAAAATACCAAAAGAGAGCTTGAGAACTTCAGGAAGGCTTAAGTCTCTTTTGTTTTCAGAAGATACACGCATTCATTTTTGTAAAATGGTAACTTATTTTGAAAGAACAATCATTATGCATAACAAAAATAGAGGAGAAACCAACACCTACCTGATGGTTGAAGCCAAATTTGTAAGTTTACAATGTCTATTAAACCAATTTATCAATATCTTCAAATCCCCCAAAACTTATAAAACCGGATACCTTTGTTCACTTCAAATTTGAAGAAAATAAAAAACATAAATTTAAAATTAGTACCCTAACCTATACAATATTATAATTATTTAAATATTTAATTTTAATTATAAATATTTAATTTTAATAACAAATATTATATATTGATAACTAAGTCACAATTATCTTATTTGTAAATCCTAAATATTTAGCTATCAAATCATGGCACTATTACAACAAAATTAAGGTTCACCTTACATAAACATTTATCTTTTAAACAATGGATGTATGCAAATGTATGTCTCTTATGAGAGATCTTTTCCCATGATTCTCGCGATACTCCCTCGATCCAAAATTGGAAAGTTGAAATTTAGTATCATGATTATTGTAGATGGTTTTATTTGCGTGGAAAAGCAATTGCATCCTGTTTATATAGCAAATTGTTCTTTTGGTAAAGGTACTTTATTTATGATTTTGTTCTTAGGATATAATGTACTTTAAAATAACTAGTAGTTGTATTTAGGGGTGCAATAAAAGAACACCGTGTTGCAAGCCAAGCAATGTATTTAGGGGTGCAATAAAAGAACACCGTGTTGCAAGCTAAGCAAGGAGATGTGGACATATACAACAAGAAAGACAATTTGAAGCGTAAAACCACAAATTTTAGTAAATGAAATCTTATGGTTGATACAATATTTTAAAAACATTATATTCTTCACATAATTAGCCATTACATTATCCGGATTTCAAAACTAATCATGAAAATTATTCTTTCTCATCGAAATGACAATGGATTGTTAGTATTTATAGTTCATTGTAGATGCATAAATTTATGTATCTATCTACTAAATAAATAAAAATAACTCAAATCTATAAAGATAAACAATAAATAATTTATTTATACGTTTCTTAAATGTGGATCATGAATATGGAATTCATAACATTTTGAACCTCACCAAACATGTTCAAATTCTAATAATATAAAAAAAAGAGTAGGTTAATGGACATCATTGGAAAATACATGAAAAAAATATAAAGAGAAACTTAAAACTGCCCAAATTCTAATAATATAAAAAAATAGGGTAAGTTAATGGACATCATTAGAATTGCTTGGCCTTTATATTTGTAGACCTACTAAATTCGTAAATGTAAGGACATATGAATCAAATTATAATTTTTTCATAATATTATAGATCTTATTTTTTGTAAGTTACTTAAAGAGGTCTTCTACTATCTATTAAAAAATAACAAAAAATTGTGATGCATACCCCAATGTATAGATAAAATCCTTGACCGAGTAATTCATCATGTCATTATTGATGAAGGTTAGGGAGTAGAATATTATTTCAAGATTAACTTTGCATAAATTAGGATAATTGATTTTGATAAAGGCTGCTTGTTTGATGTATTGAGAAATTAAATAGAAGAGTTGAGCCTATTGGGTGTTAAGATTGTCCTTACCAAGGATTGAAGTCTTTTTAGACTTTGCATACATTAGAATACACTCCACATCATGTCGTAACTAGTATTTTTGGCAAGACAATGGCAATATGTTGCATATATTATGCAAAATGTGAAGAAAAAAACTATAGAAATGAGGCAGGGGATGAACTTCACAATGCTCATGACATACGATTGGAGATTGATGTCATTGAGGATGAAGATGTAGAATTAAAGACAAGCATTTCATCTTGAAGTAATTTGATTTCTTATACATGGACAACATTCAAATGTAGCATGGCTATGTTATATTGAAATCCATAACATTTGGCAGTCCTTGGGCTAGGCGTCTGCAATATTGAAAGATGAAATCCATAACATTTGGCAGTCCCTGGGCTAGGCGTCTACGATATTGAAAGACGAAATCCATAACATTTGGCAGTCCTTAGGCTAGGCGTCTATTATTCAATATCAGTTCGATTTCGAAGTTTAGAATGTGTTGCTTTTATGTTAACCAGCTCAAAGTATCATAAATTTAGAATGTGTTGGTTTTCGATATTGTGGATTGAGACAATATCGACATTGTTTATGGAGTGACCCAAATGTGTGGACCTCTCTGACCATTTTCCTATATGCTTTGAGTGGGAAAATTTGAAAGGATCCTTTGATTATCCCTTCAAATTCAACCGTTCTTGGCTTGAGGACTCGGACTTCATTGAATGGTTTATGCGAGGATGGTCCTCCTCTTTCAAAGTTGATTCTATTGTTGACATTGAAGATCTGTGTCTCACTTTACGAAAGCTAAAATTTGCTAATAAAAAGTGGACAAAGGATCAATCAGTTAGTCTGGATACTGAATCTTCTAACCTGGAAGTTGCCATTGAATCCATTCTTGCTGGCCCATCCAAGGGCATTCTCTCCAATGAACAAATGGCTCGGTTGTCCCACTTGAATGCTGAGAGGACGAGGATATTGGAACACTACCAACTCACCTGGCAATTAAAAAGCAGAATTAAATGGGCACAGCAGGGTGATGCCAACACAAGTTATTTTCATGCTGTTGCATCGGGGAGAAGGATTCAGAACTCGATCTGGTGTCTTGAAGGCCCAGATGGCAATCTGATTGAGGATGAGGTCTCTCTCAAGGATTTAGGAAAGGCTCACTTTGCTGACATTTACAAAGATGATGGATCTGCTAGTCTCGAACACCAACTTAAAGTTATCTCTCTCTTTCCAAGGCTTATCCCTGTTGAACACTCGTCTCTCCTCTCTCGGCCGGTGAGTCTTCTTGAAGTTGAACACTCTCTCAAAGCCTTTAAAAAAGACCGTAGCCCCGGTCCGGACGGATGGCCTATAGAATTCTACTTGTATTTCTTTGATCTCCTGAGCCCTATTCTTCTTAAGGCTGTTGACCAAACAAGAATCTCGGGTTATGTTCCCCCTTCCTTAAACTCGACTTTCCTGGCACTTATCCCTAAGAAGGACAAGCCTCGGACCTTTGTCGATTTTAGACCCATCTCTTTATGTAACCTTCTCTATAAGCTCATTGCAAAAATTATAGCTGGGAGGCTCAAGCCCTTCCTTGACTTGGGCATCTCTCAGGAGCAATTTGGCTTCCTCAAGGATCGACAAATTTCTGAGCCTATTGGTATTGTTCAAGAGGTACTCCATTCAGTCAAGTCAAAGAACCATTGTGCCTTTGTACTAAAGCTTGACCTTTCAAAGGCTTTTGACCGGGTTGATTGGACATATGTCAGATTGATACTTATTCAAATCAGAGTTCCTCTCCTCACTATGAACTGGATAGTGGGATGCCTCTCTACGGTCAATTTTGCGGTCTTGGTCAATGGAACACCCTCGTCTTTCTTCTCTGCTTCCCGAGGTATTCGCCAGGGTTGTCCTTTATCCCCCCTCCTCTTCATCCTTGTCATTGAGGGCCTTAGTCTGCTCATTCGGGATGCCAGGACCAATGGTCTTATTAGAGGCATACATATCTCGCTCTTTCTTGCTCTTTCTGTTGGCTGCTGTGGGCAGACCCGGGTTTACTATCATCAACCAACAACACCCCTAGATCACTGGCCCTTTCGGCGACAGACCGCAAAGCGGCTTGAAGTCTCACCCGAAGTGACTCTAATGGGTTGGCCAAGGACTCAAGTGTCTTGGACCGGGTTCTGTGGCAATCCCACTGGTGGCTCGCAGCTCTCCTAGTTGTGAGCTCTCTCCTCTGTTCGTCACGCGACCTCCTGCTCGCGTCGCGTGATTTCCTCGCCTCGTAACTCTCCTAGCCGCAGGATATTACTCTATACCGCCGCGCAATCCTTTTCTGCGGTGCGCACTTTCCCCGACTTGCGATATCTCCAACCTTATCGCATCGTCGCGCACCATACGACACGCAACTTCCTACTCGCACTAAGCCCTTAGCCTATGGTATCGCGCACCGCAGCTCCTCTGTCGGTGCAATATCACCTCTCTGTGATACCCTACCTCCGCGGTTCAGCGCACTTAGCGAGGCTCGTGTCGACGTGCGAGACTTAACATACAAGGCTATTCAATACTGCAATAGAGACTGTTTTACACAAAGCATAAACGAACCGTATACAGCATGCCAAAGACTTTAACTTATGTTTATCCCTCTATATTTGCTGTGAACTGATTAACACATTCATTCATCAACTGTAAACCACAATCTTGTGCAAAATAATACATAACAGTAAGCAAGTACAATCACATGCATTCAACACAAAACACGCAGGTTTTACGTGGTTCACCCCCAGGATGGGAGTTACGTCCACAGAACTGTGTTTCTCTATTATAGCTCAGGGGAAGGTAAAACACAGTTTTGCTGCACCGCATATGTAGCTTAAGATCTCCTCTCTTGGATCTCTTTTCTCTTCTATATTACTCTTTTACAATACACTCTTCCCTCCCTGTCGATCCCTGCGGATCGTTACATGCATATTCTATAAGCCAGCTACTGGTTACCGTAAGATTGCTATCGCTGATAACAGAACCAGAGCTAGGATTTTACAACAGTCTAATAGTCTACAAAACACTACTAACTAACAAAATGGCTAGCTAGCTCTTCAACCTGCTAATCGACTAACCAACCCTTTTACAATACAAAATACATTTTTATATAGGCAGCCCGAAGGTCGTGCCATTACAACACTGTGGGCCTGTCCCAACAGTAACCCAAAATCTAACTTAGTGACAGTCGGCCGTATCTGTACTTGAGGTAGCCGCTTTCCGTCACACCACAGCTCTCTGCAGTCTTCCATGCTTCCCGGCACTGATCATGGGTACTATGCACCGCTTCGCTCTTCTGTCCTTCGCCTTCAATGCTTCATCCTCGTTGCTCCTTTTCCTTTATGAGGGTCACTGAGCCCTCCTGTCTTCCACCGCTGCCTTCAATGCAGTGGTTGAGCTCTCTCTTCTCGGCTGCTCAGGTACCGTTGCCTTCTTGACTTTTCTATCTTAAAAGTCATGGTTTCCGGCTCTGCTCTCCAGCTAGAAATGTGCTACGGCATCGTAGCTCTACCTTAACTTCTTTTCGCCAAAACTGGCAGCTTCTTCTGTAGCTGCGGGACCCTGCTCCAACACTTTCACACCTCCTTTTTGTTGATGATGTGATCTTGATGGGTTCTGGTACTCTCCTTGATTGGTTAGCTTTTGAAGTTATTCTGGAGACATTTTGCAAAGCTTCGGGAATGAAGATAAATGTTGATAAATCTTGTTTTCTCTACTGCAATCTTGATGATGCCTGTCATAATACCCTTGCTGGGTCTTTACCTTACAGAATGATGCCTCTCCATTCTAGTTTCACTTACCTTGGGTTCTTCTTAAAACCTCTTGGTTATCGTGTCAATGACTGGCTGTGGATTCTTCAAAAATTGGAAAAGAGGATCAGCCACTAGACTTTCCAGTACCTCTCCCTTGGGGGCAGACTGGTTCTTGTTCATTCTGTCCTGTCTAGTATCCCGGTATATTGGATGGGACTCGCACCAATACCAACCACAATTTTACAGAAGCTCAGAAGCATTATGTTCAACTTTCTTTGGGGTTCCTCAGATAATAACAGAAAGTACCATTTGGCAAGCTGGAATGACCTCTCTTGGCCCAAGAAATTTGGGGGCTGGGGTATCAAAAACCTCCACTGGTTCAACATTTCACTACGCCTAAAAAATCTGTGGAGAATTCTTCATTCTGAAGGTCTGTGGTTTCAAGTCCTTCACACTAAATATATGAAATGCTCCTCGGTGATTGAGTGGCTCAGAAACAAGCATTTCAACACGCGTTGTGCCTCTATCTTTTGGAGAGGGTTTGTACAGATCCTTCCTTGGATGGGCTCCTGTTTGGCATGGCAGGTGGGGGATGGCAAAAATATTCTCCTTGGAATAGATCCAATTGTTGGTATTCAGTCCTCATTCAGTTTCCCAGAGGACCTGAGAACATATTTGGAAGATTTGGATATCTGCTCTCTTTTTTAGGCTCGGAACACACTTCATCCTGCAAAGAGTTACTGGTTATCTGCAGAAGATTTATATCTTGGGGGCTCTTACTATACCATTTGGAATAATTTTATAAAGGATCTCCTGGGAGCTGGCATCCGCCTTTCTGACAGTTTCGATGCATTAATATGGTCCTATAATAAATACCATGGTTCTCTTACTGCAAAGGCCGCATATGACAGCATTGTTGGTTCTCACTCTCCACCGGTTGTAAACCATGATGAATCCTTTCTGTGGAACAGAGCTCTTCCCAGCAAAATCTCTTGTTTCATTTGGCTCTCCCTTCGGAACAGGATCCTCACTTGGGAGAATCTTCAGAAAAGAGGTGTACAAGGTCCTGGGATCTGCGTTCTCTGCCGCTCGAGCGAGGAGACAATAGAGCATTTATTTATCAATTGTTGTGTTTGGAGAACGGTTGCTGTTCATGTATGTGATCTCCTTAATCTCAATGCTTTTTCTCCTTTTGTCTCGCTTTCCGTAATGATCAGTAATTGGATTGCAAACTTGCCAAGGTACTCGTACTTGCAATCTCTTCCTCTCCATATGATGTGGATTTTCTGGAAAGTCCGCAATAGGGCCATTTTTGAAGGAGAAAAAAGGATTGTTTATAGTTTGATTCAGCAAGTTATTTCTACTGTCCGAGCTCTTCCTTTGCGAGCTGTCCCAAAGAAACGGCGTAGAAGGATACTGGGAAGGGCCCCGTGCATGATTTATCCTTGTGGGTTTATGGATGGTGCCTCCAATTGTATGATTGCTAGTGTGGGTTACTGCATTTTTTTAAATGAATCACACCACTTGGAGTTCTCGCTGGGGGTTGGATATGGCACTAACACCAAGGCGGAATTGCTCAACTTATGGGCCCTTCTTCTCTCTTCCCAAATGATGGGGATCCCTCTTGCCCATGTTTATGGTGATTCCCAAGTAATCATCAGTTGGGCTCGAGGATCGACTGCGCTCTCCCCACTAGAGCTCATGCATTGGTGTAGGGAGACAAAAAATCTCTTGGTCAGCTTTCATGACTTGTCTTTCTCCCACATCTACCGAGAGCACAATCCGTTGGCTGACCGTCTCTCTAAAACTGTGCTCTCTTTCCCACAGGGAAAAGGTAGTTACAAGGAATTTTTTGAGAACCATTTGGTTTCTCAGGATACTTTTCAGCTTTTCTGAGATTGATAAGGGATTGCTATCGCTTATTATATGACAATGTTTTTGATAAAGTGCACTCTTTTGGATTGCTGTTCAGCTCTTGTTGACGCTCGGTAGATGTGGATGTATGGACAGGTCTCTCTTTATGATGAGACAGTTTTCTGATGGGATCACACATTTTGTTGTTATGCCTTTCCCCCCGGCGATTTCTCTTTGCTGATGTGTACGAAGTAATCCGCATATTGGGAGTATGTAATGATGACCTTTGATTCTATATATGAATAACAAGGTAGGCTTTTTTCTTTCTGAAAAAAAGAAAAAAGAAAAAAGAGGAGGAGTTACCGAAGATAAAAGTATAATGTGTTTTGCCAATGAGGCATATGTAAACATATTGTGGATTGAGACAATATCGACATTGTTTATAATGAGGAGTGACCGAAGATAAAAGTATAATAGATTTTACGAATGAAGAAAAGGAAAATAAAAATGGGCGCAACTGCAAGGCTAAATTAAAAAGAAACGACTGCTTATCCGTGATCACATGGAGATAAATGAGGACAACGGTCGTGCCCATGGTAGTTTGCCCCTCTAGCAATTACTCAGGCGTCATGGGAATCAAACCCTGGCCGATTGATCAAAGGAGAGAAGCGCGTCATGCCACTCCTCGCTGTTGAGGTAGGGAGCGCGGATGGAGTTTTAATAATATGCATTGTTTATCAGAACCCATCGAGTATTCCCAGAGTGGATGAATTGTATACTCCAGATTGTCGATCGAATTGGAGGGCGCTGAAATTCTGAGTGTGTGTATTCGGAATTTTGATTCAAAAGCTCAGAGGTGAGGAGTTCGATCTTCTTGAGAAATTTAGCATCTGAAGGGCAAGGTTTTCATGGGCAGGAAAACTATTTTGTTTTGTAGAGGGTGCTGATCCAATTATGATCTTTACTGAAATAGTTTGTAAATAATGAAATTGGATTTCTGATGCTATAGTGAATCACTCGGAAAAACTGTTTTTAAGGTTCGTGCGTTATGGTATATGGAAGGCTGAGAAATCTTCATTGTATTTGTTGATGTAATAGGACAAAATGGACTAATTTCTCAAAAGTTTTGCTCAATCAAATCAGCCTGCTTTCTTTCATTCATCAAGGTAATTTAAATTTGTGTTAATTTGATTTTGGTTTTAATTTTTTCTCATGCTATTGTTAGAACTTGACTAAATAAAACAAAATTAATGAAATTGTCAATAAAAACAACTATAAAATTGCATTTTTTAATAATATGATGGTTAATTTGTGAATTAACAGTCAGCTACTCCTATCTCTGTAAAGTTTCCTTTTCCTCTCCTCCTTCCTTCCTGTAAATAGAATTCAAAACAGATATCTGTCACTCTACTTTTGAAACAAAAGTGCCCAATTCATTATCTATGTCACAGGAGCCCTTTGCTTGTGGAATTGTCATAAAATCAAACTCGATTTGGGTTTCCTGACCGATTTTGTTTTGTTGCCTGTCGCAGGTTTAGGATTTCTGTAATTAGATTTTAACTTTTTTTCTGTAGCAATTTGTTGTCGTCGTTTTATGTCATATATGATGCCCTTTAGTTGGAAGTAGAGCATATGGGTATCCAAAAGTTATCTATAATGAAAAAGTAATGGAAAAGAGCCATTGATAATTCCAAAGAACTTCCAAATGAGTTAGAAAAGTGACTCATAATCCAAATCTCAACGGACCCCCAAAGAAAAAATGTGACTGATAACCTAAAATGATAAGACAGATCCTAAAATTTAGAAACGATCTTACTAATCAAATTAACGCTTAAAAACTACAGCCATACCCCACACACAAATGGCTTATCACAACTGGTCAATTGCTTCTCTTCTCATAAACTTTTTTCTTACCATGGATGACAAAATTGAAATATTTATATTTCTTTAATGGGTGCTCAAATTCCATGTCTGTGATCACAACATCTTGGTCCATCCACAATATCCATTCAGCTTCAGGGTGAGCCACCATGGCTGCCCTAATCAAAGGAATCTTGGCCGAGAAAGTACTCATCTTCTGATGAAGGATAATTGTGTTGTAAAACAAGTCTAAGCCATGGATCCTGCAATAATCCTACTTGTTCTTCAAACTCCTCAGTAGGAGATGATCCCCATTTGGGTTCTTGCAGGGCGGAGGCTGTGAGCCTGTCAAGATCAAGATACGAGGCCTTCCTCCATCTGTATAGTTCTTTATATGGGGATGGGATTTCAACCATTGTTGTCTCTTGGTGTCCCAGTTTTTTAATGTACTCCCCACTGTGTAATGAAAGTCAGAATCAACACAAAAATTATCAGAACTTTCTTCCCACTCATCCATTAACCTCTGCAAGGATTCCTCTTCTTTCCCATTCATTTCATGTTCATTGGATTGATTTTGTTGAATAGCGGAAGTCCCATTGCAATCATCAAACCTCTCTTGTGCAGAATATTCTTGTGATCCAGTTATGAGGGCTCTATGGTCAGTCCCAGAAGAAACAATTCTCCATAAACCCCAACAGAGTAACAGAGAAACTGCAATGGCAACTGGCCAAAACAACAAACCATCAAACGATTTCCTCTTCTGCACCACTGGGAGTTTGGCAATATATAACATAAATTTTTGTTATATACTATTTTGACCATTTTTTAGTCCATTAATAATTTATAAATTATTATTTTATCAATATTTTGAGTTCTAGCGAGGTGGCATATTTAAATTTTATATCAAAACTCCCACATCACATTTATATAACACACTTAACTCTTAGGCAAGTGTATGAACGGCTTGGACATATGTAAATTCTGCCCGTCTCTTCATCACCAAACGTGTCATGATAACATCTATCAGATCACGAGATGCGAGTTTGGATAGTTCAATGTGCATAAATCTTTTGAGAATAAAAAACTAAACTTCTCTTAGTCACATCACCTACGCATCAGGTCGTCAGGGTTACCATAGCTTGCGTTGTCATAGCTTGTGTTGCCATATTGACTGCTGGAACTATCTCTATGTGGGAGCCACTACGAAGGTGAACTCTTATTCTCTATGATAGGGTAAGCAATTGTTTGCTTCCCTGCTTGGCCTATGCTCCAAGCTGTGAGTCTATGTCCGTCCAGTAGTTGAGGCTCCGAGCACATATGACATAGGTGGGAGGGACCATGTTACAACGGTATGTTCCCGGGAGTGGAGAACCGTTTTTATTGTTTCCATGGGAGCCGAGAACGGTCTTCAATATTGTTTCCAGGATTGTCTCATTGCCCCCGATACTGCCCATCACAAATTAGAGCAACTACATAACCAATAATCAGCTCTCATAATTCTGTAGTGATATTACCATATCATATTGAAATCCATAACGCGTGGCAGTCTCTCGGCTAGGCGTCTGTTCAATAAGAAATCCATAACATTTGGCAGTCCCTGGGCTAGGCATCTGTGATTCAATATCAATTCAATTTTGAAGTTTAGAATGTGTTGGTATTACGTTAACTAGCTCAAAGAAGCCCAAATATGCACGAGTTCCGGAACGACTTTCCTTACCTCCTGATCCTGCTGTTCCGTCAAAGGAAATTTCACCGTGTCTAGTAGATGAGAGAGACGACGCACACAAGTGGAAATCTGGTGAATTTCCTTCAACAACTCCATGGAGCTTGAGCTTTTCCGGTCCCTCTTCTTCGACTCCTCCATGACCTTATCCTAAATTGAGATAGGCCGGGCAGCCCAGACGAAATTCCGTGGCATAGAGAAATGGGTCTGGAGACCCCAGTCCTGGCAAGGGATCGCTGCCATGAGTTCCCACAGGGCAAAAACAGTAAATTTATTCATTATCATTGTGTAGGCTACCGTAGGCTATTCCATGGAGTCTAGGTAGGTCGTTCCATCATTTTGCAGAGCTTAGCACACCATGAACACGCTTTCTCTGAGGCGATTTGCAGTTTTCTCATCAATTTTGTGTAGTTACATCAATTTCAAATCAGGTAGGCTATTCCATCATTTTGCAGAGCTTAGCACACCGTGAATATGCTTTCTTTAAGGTGATTTGCAGTTTTCTCATCAATTTTGTGTAGTTACATCAATTTCAAATCAGGTAGGCTATTCCATCATTTTGTAGAGCTTAGCACACCATGAACACGCTTTCTCTGAGGCGATTTGCAGTTTTCTCATCAATTTTGTGTAGTTACATCAATTCACTCAGAATTTGTAGTGGCGTTATTTATGATTTATGATTTTGCAGTGGGTTTGTTATCCTTCGTTCTCCACGAACATAGCAACTATTTACATCTATGTATTTTTAACAAATTTATAGGTTTGAAGTATATCTATTAAAGAAATTAGCCATGAGTCATATGCATGCTAAACAGTATGGGATATTCATAAGCTTTGAAGTTTCAAATATTGAATCAACAAAATGTAAATTCATGCGGGAAAACTAAATGTTAAAGGGAAAAAAGAAAGATATTGAGAGATTCAAAACCTGGAATCATGGAGTTACCAGCTCGTCCTAAACCCTGCCCTGAGAGGCGAAGGGACTGCCTCTCTATCATGTTTCCAACAACTCATTCTGGAGAAAATTAGTATGGGATTGAACAATTTATGTAGCGCAGAGTTCCTGAGTTCTGATGGAGGCAACATCACCGCCTAATAGTGTCGACAAGGTAGGGATTGATGTGCATTTAAGGGAGTTTGACAGAAATGTCAGGAAGCATTGATGTGCATGTAAGGGAGGTTGACAGAAATGGCAGGCAGCAGATCAAGATCAATAGATCAATGAGGCAGATTACCCCAATCGTCGGACAAAAGCATCCTACAGATGAAAATAAAAAAAAAACATTAAATTCGGGGAGTCGACTCCCACTTGTTGAAACGCCTTACGGCGTAAAAATAATTTTTTTATGTATTGTTTATTATGTTATGATTGTTTTGTGTTAATCATGTATTTTTTATTTTGTCCATAATTTCCTCAACTTTCATTGATGACTTGATATTTGGCTTCATTACTTGGATTCTCTTAGAGATTAGGTTTGTAATATAAAATGGATTTATAAAGTAAATTTAAATAATGTATAAAGTTCAAGTATATGGATAGAAGAGAAAGAGGTAAGAAGTTGGTGTAAATGAACGTTAAGTGGAGTATTCAAAAGTATGAGAAATTGGTTAGTTGTGATTATACTCATGAGACGTAGGTCATAGATTAATGACTTACATTACATAGATAATCCCAAAAATGATATATCATATGTTGGATTGTGAAAACCCATCATGCTTAAATAAAAGAGTCAGGGGAGATTCAATTGCATAGTTCACAAGGCACAATACATGCTAAGGCTTTGCAAATGGGGTAACAAGCTAAGTGGGCTTGATTCTGGGGAAAACTCCATAGTTAAGCATGCTTGAGCCAAATAAGTATTGGGATGGGTGACCTCACAAGAAGTCTTGGTTATCAGGTGCAAGCCCAAAACATGGTGATTGATGCTACGTGATTCATTTTGCTAGTATCAATCCCACTTATTCACCCATGTGAGCATCACCCAATGCAATGAGTGCTAAGTGGAATATTCAAAACCATGATAAATTGGTGAGTTTCAGCTATACTCATGGGACATGGGTAATATATTAATGACTTGTATTCGTATATAATCCCAAAAATGATTGTTCGCACAATCTTAACACAACCCAGGTTCACCCGACATCATACCAACAAAACCAAAAATACTTGCTCGAAAGGGATTTATCCCTTTCAGAAACACCTGGGGAGCAAATGAGGTCTCACCTGATGTACCTATGGGAACTGCAAGAACCAGGTTTACACAATAATGAAGGGGAACTTCGTCATACAATACAGACATAACTAATTCCGACATATCATAAACTGCGACAGAGATTCTCAGATTTATCTACGACATTTCAGTAAATTCCCAATAACATAAACTTTCACTCCATTAACATTTCATCCATTTAATGTTCATAGTTGTCAATTGATGCAACAATAAGCAAATAACAATTCAACACACACATCATGCACAATAGACACCAAAAATTTAGCGTGAAAACCCAAGTCGGGAAAAACCACAAAAGTGCTCATTATTATGAAATAGTCATGATTTGAGCACTTAAGTTCGCACACACAGCCTATAAATATCTCTTCAAAACTCCATTACAACATATCTGCACACATAGCTTACAAATCGATCTTCATACTTGTGACTCTTTCTTAACTTAGACTTTGACAAAACAATACATACCTTCTTTGACATAACATAAAAAGTCTATTTTATTTTCAACCACTGGTTGACTCCAAAAATCCCAACCCATTACATATGTATAGGCTTTGTTTAATCGTTTTACAAGCCATGCCCATTACTCGATCCCATAAGTGTAAGTGGACAAAATTCCTAACCATCTAACCAACCTTTTAGTTGAACTTTGTCAAAACAGTTGGTTTTCCTTTATTTTCGGCTGAAACTTCAGAGCTAACTGCTTTGCATAACCATTGTGTTGCAACTCCATCCACACTTCGATCATATTCACAAAACTAGTACCCAATATATCCCAAAATTTACCTAGGTCCAATAGGCCCCCAACACTCACATGTAGCTTGTCCCGTGCCACATTACGCTGAAGATACTAGCATGTTGAGCTTTAACTATAAGTCTTGGTAGACATTCTTAAACTTACCGACTTCTTCAACCACATCAGAGATGATGTGATTTGAATTGCGCACCATGGCAACTGATAGGGCCTGCTTAATCTCAAGATGGTATGGGCTAATAGACTCAATGACCCGCTCAGCCTATATCTGCAACTTTTCAACTCGCTTTTCCCCTTTTTATTGTTGCATCCTCAACTTGTTAACCTACTATTGTAATGCTTTATTTTCAGCAGCGTTTCTCATCCCTCAACTGGTGGTAGGGTCTTTAGTGAACTCTATAGGTTATCCATACTTTCTTGAGTTGTTCCATGTTTAGTTGCGAGTTCCTGCAGCTCTGGATCCTCCAACAAGGCTACTCAAGATTGAGAAACCTCCTCATAGACCTCTGCACAATAAGTCTTGGTGTGCTTCATTTCTTGAACAACATCATGAACTTTCTTTTGGCGTTGTTCAGTTACTTTAGGAGGCATGGTGGGAACTAGTTTATATTCCAACTCTTCATTTTTCTAACAAAAGACAGTGATGACTTCTCCAAGTTGTAATATTTTAGCCTAAGGGACCATTTTCTAAATAATTGTATCTTTCAAGACACCGTGATAGGCACCATCAATGGCATACTCCAATCTCCGTTTGTCCTGTTGTAGTTGCTCCTTCTATTGTCAGAGTTTCCCTGACTCTATTTCGAGAGCAGTAACTTGACTTTTGAACCAGATCATCTTATCATACACCAACTACTCTTATGCCTTTATTTATTCCACAACGTTTTGTTGAATGTTATGTAACATGAACATTGGGAAAACAAACATGTACATGTCAATGGGGCCCATATTCTGTGATGCAACATTCATTTATTCATTGCCAAAGTTCAGTGTTGTAGGTGTTAGAAAATAGTACCGCAGAGCAATAACATATATACAGTTAAATCATTAAACAAGATGCAAAACACATTAAACACATTACAGAGAGACACAGATATAATGTGGTTCACCCGAACGATGGGATACGTCCACAAAGAAATTGCCTGTCCTTTTATTACAGTCCAGAAAAATGAAGGGATACAACTTGTAACAAAACTGCTGCACTTCCTCTTCACGCTCTCACAGTCTCTCTCACACAATCACATAGATTGTTTACAATGCTATAATACCATACACAGTCGTGTTACAATGCTTTCTTTTATAGGGGAAAAATACCATGGGAAAATAATAAGGTTAACCCAATACCATGGGTCCACAAAACTGTTGGTCATCAAGCACTATGTACTCTGTGTTTTCCTTTTCCAATTTGTTTCCCTGCAACTGATCTTTGTACATGACCTTTTCATTGAATACTACATCTCTACTCCTAATGATTTTTCATTTTTCATAATCCCACAACGATAACCAAAATCATCAACCCCGTATCCAATAAAGGTACATTTCTTGGATGTAGCCTCAAGCTTTGTTATATCATCTTTATCAATATGGACAAATGCTTCACAACCAAAAGTTCTCAGAAATGTGTATTTTACCTTTTTACCTATCCATTCCTCCTATGGAATCCCACCATCCAAAGCGCTTGAAGGCCCTTTGTTTATTAAATAAACAACAGTGTTTACAACATCAACCCAAAATTGTAAGGGCAACCCTGCATGCAATATCATACACCTTGCATGCTCCTTGATCGTTCTTTTCATTCTTTCTGACACACCATTTTCTTGCGGTGTTCCAAGGACCGTCTTCTCTCTACGAATCCCATTGTGTGAACAGTAACTGTCAAACTCCTTGCTGCAATACTCACCTCCATTATCAGATCTGAGACATTTCAACCTTTTTTCTGTCTCATTCTCAGCCAAAGCTTTCCACTTCTTAAAAGTATCAAACACATCATATTTCTGTCTAATGCAATAAACCCAAGTTTTTCTAGTTGCATCATCAATAAAAGTAACATAATTGTTGGAATATAATCCGTCGGGATTATACTTTATTGTAAATATTAGGAATATGAATAGTTACATAGGAAGGTGAAAAGGCTGGTTGGAAGATGAATCTCAACCACCATATGAAATGTATAAATGTATGCATTAGCAATGGAATAATATGAATTCGGGAGTTATTATCTGACAGTGGTATCAGAGCTCCATAACTCCTACCTGCATGCCTGCCATTCTACCTGCCAGACCTCCATTCTGCCCTTTGTCAATTCGTTTCAGAGCTTCCTGCCCCATTAGTCTGTATTTGCATGCGTTTTCCTACAGCCCGGGTGCCAATAATTCCGTGCATCCACCTGCAAGATTCCACTCAGTAGATGTTCTAGGAGAAACAATAGTCTGCCTCTCATTTCTACGTTAGCGTTGGGGTTTGCCATTCATTTCAAACTCTGTGTGGAGAACCCTAATCGGTGTAAGTGAAGACTGGAGCTGCAGGCTCCCTTTGCTGCACTGTTGCATTTTTGTGAAGGAGTTTACTGAAACCCTAATTTTGTAATGGTGTTCCCCTTATCATCGTTCCATTCATCATTCTGTTGTTGCGAAATAACATTCTCAAGCTGTTGTGAGAATCCTCTTGAAAATACTATAGCTACGATTCTCTCTTTGTGCCAGTGCTGAGATTTCCTCCACCTATGATTAAGGCCCTTTCTCTTGTATTATGGTTTGTAAACTATCTCAGACGGTCGTAAATCATCCCTACTTACATTTGCGTGGAGTTGCAATATACTGGGCGAGGCTGAGCAATATGGCGATGAATCATTCTGGAAGCATGATGTAATGATGAACCAGGCTCATTGAAAACCAATGACTATGTTGATGGTGCTTTCAATGAGAGCATGAGTATGCTGCGTGAAGGTAATTTGCTTTTGCTAGTTGGAATACAGAAACCCTAATTTTTGAACTACCTCACAATTAGGAAAAATAAAGCTATCATCTTTAGGTTCTATCGAAAGTTTGGGATGTGGATCGAGCTTTAATTGGGTCACCCTCAGCTGCTGCAAGTTTGTGCTTGGAATCTCTACCTGAAGACTGCTATAAGTCTGCGTGAATCGTGACTGCGTTGGAGAAATAATGTATGCTGCGTATAAAACCTATCTTTTACCCTATTTTTGTGCATGGAGTTTGAGTGGTAAATCCTGCAAACATTTTCATTTGTGAAAGAGGCCCGTGAATGCTGTGTATAAGTCGTGAACTTCACCCATTAGTGTGAATTCACTCCACTCTGTGATGTTATATGTAAAATTGTGAAAGAGTATTTATATCATTGAAGACTGCTGCTTGTTATGTGGTGAGAACCGTGGAGTGTTGTGTTCATTAATGAGCTGTGGTTGGGTTGTGCGTACTATTGAATGCATTTTCCAGAGTTGATCCGTAAAGGCATTGTTTTATTGCTGCGACATCCAAGTTTAAACTGCGAGCTGTGATATCGACTAATTGGTGGTGACTCTATCCAATCTTGGATTGGTTGCAATTTATATTTGAGAGCTGCTGTGACCAAGTAGAAGAACTGAGACCTCAAGTTTGAGAGCAGCGACCACTCTTTGTGGAGTTGCGCCTGTGACCACCTCTCCAAATCGAACAGGACTTGTGCGTGAGGACTGAAGGAACCCTCTCCCTTTATGTGAGTGGATGTAAAGTGAAAAGTCTACAAGTATTTTTTATTTACATTGAGTAAAAAGGACCATGATTGATATATATCATATATTGAAGACTCTTGCTATATTGTGACTGATATATATCATATATTGAAGACTCTTGCTATATTGTGACTGATATATATCATATATTGAAGACTCTTGCTATATTGTGACTGATATATATTGAAGACTCTTGCTATATTGTGACGGATATATATCATACATTGAAGACTCTTGTGGAAGATATATGTTGTTTTGTTGGTGTTGATTGCATTGAGACTGCTTGTGCAATTGGGAATATTGCCACTGTGCAATTATTCTGCTGCTGCAACTAGTGTATTTATGTAGACCGTGACCTGCTCCTTTGCATTGGCATTGTTGTAAAGCTTGAGGAAGGTGGCAGAGACTTAGACCTGCACCTTTACTCTTTCTTCTTTTTCTCCTATTGTTTTAGTTGCAAGATTCAATCACAGAAGATGCAATCTGGAGAATCACTTTGCTTTGCTCAAAAAGAAAAGAACCACACCAAAGACCAATCCAAAGATCATCCCAAAGGAGAAAGCAGCAAGAGAGGCAGAGGAAGAAGAAACTTCAGAGGTAGAGGAGGCAGAAACAACTCTATCAAAAGATCAGATTTGAAGTGCAAGCGTTGTGGAAAGATTGGACACACAGCAGATCAGTGTTGGGCTTCGTGGGACTCCATCAAAGACAGACATAACCAGAAGAAAGATGACAATAAGAACCAAGATGCTAGTAAATCTTCAGATTCTGCTGTTGCACATTGTAATCTTGGTATTAATGAAATGACTTCACTTTCATCTTACACATATTGTTGGCTACTTGATACTGGTGCAACATCACACATGACTTTTAGAAAAGACTGTTTTGAAGAACTTAATGAAACAATAAATGACATAGTTTACTTTGTAGATAAGTCAAGTCTTAAACCAAAGGGAATGGGCACCATTCGGCTGAAGATGCCTGGATTCCCTGATTTCTTGTTGAAGAATGTTCTTTATCTTCCAGAATTGCAGAGAAGCCTGCTGTCCTTGGTGCAGATTCGACAGTAAGGCCATTCCATCCACATGTTTGATGGAATCATAGAAATAATAAAGTCCTCTGACAACCAAGTCATCATGACTGGATATGAAGATGGGAAGCTGCTGAAGCTAAAGGGTTCATTTGCAAGGGTTCAGAACTATGCCTACCTCTCTCAGCATGGAGAAGGTAATTTGTCATCAAGTTTATTGTGTAATGCAAGATTTGGTCATTTGAATTATAACAGTCTTCGTTTGTTGAGAAAGAGTGGTGTATTTGGTTTTCCCACCATTCCCAAAGAGAAGAGCAAATGTGATGCATGTATATTAGGGAAACACAGTAAGCTACCATTCCATGAATCTAATTTCAGAGCAAGTAGGAAATTAGAATTAGTGCATTCTGATTTATGTGGCCCAATGCCAACTCCTTATGCAAATGGGAATAAGTATTTTATGACCTTTGTTGATGACTACTCAAGAATGTGCTGGATTTACTGTTTAAAGACAAAATCAGAAGCATTTCAAACATTCAAAGACTTTCATGCATTGATAGAAAAACAAGCACAATAAAAAATTGGTACACTTCGTACTGACAATGGGAAAGAATACACTTCAAATGCTTTTGAAGATTATCTTCGCCAACATGGACTTGCACATCAAACTACAGTTCCCTACAATCCTCAACAAAACGGTGTAACAGAAAGAATGAACAGAACCATAATGAATATGGTATGCTCAATGATGTTTTTTGAGAATGTAAAACTAGTGTTTTGGGGTGATGCAGTGAAATGTGTAGCCTATTTGAGAAACATAAGTCCCTCAAATGCTCTTGATAACAAGACTCCACATGAAATGTGGTTTGGCCATCTCCCTTCAGTCAGGCATCTCAGAGTTTTTGGTTCCACCTGTTATGCCTTGATTCCAAAGGAGCAAAGAAACAAGCTTGGTGCTCGAAGCAAAAAATGCATTTTCCTGGGGTATGAAGAAAACTCCAAGGCATACCGTCTGTATGATGAGGTAAACAAGAAGTTTGTTATTTCCAGAGATGTCATTTTTCTTGAGACTAATAAAAATGACCAGTCCATTGAGAGACAGCTTGATCATTTGGAAAAATATCCTCATCCAAAAAATATTCTGAAAATGAATATGAAATTCCAAACCTTGAAGGGGAGATTCCTATTATGGATCAACCTTTGGAATTTCCATATGAAGCACCAACTCCCCCGCATGAAGAAGTTCCTGCTACTTCACCTCAACAAGAGATTCAACTGGATGATGTGATTGAGAGAATTGGAAGACTCTCAATCAATGATGAAGCACCACCAGCTGATCAACCAGGACCATCACGGAAGATTCCTAAATGGGCCACAAAGACACTTGAAAGTGTCCATCCGGATGAAGTTGGAAAGACGGGAATGAGAAGTTTCAAAAGACATGAAGATGGAGGAGAAGCAGATAATTCAGGTGATGACATGGATGTATCATTTGATTGTGAATTTAATTTATCTGCTAACTTTGAACCAACTTCCTTTGAAGAAGCTTCTACTCGAGTTGAGTGGAAAGAAGCTATGCAGAATGAGTATGATGCACTCATGAAGAATGGAACTTGGAAGCTGGTTGACCCTCCAGTTGGAACCAAACCAATTGGATGCAAGTGGGTGTACAAGAACAAATACAAATCAAATGGCTCACTTGACATGCACAATGCGAGGCTTGTAGCAAAAGGCTATGCACAGAAGGAAGGAATTGACTATGAAGAAACGTTTTCTCCTATAGCAAAATGGGCTACCATCCGTACCTTACTCTCTTTAGCTGTTCAGAATGGGTGGAAAGTTCATCAGATGGATGTGAAGACTGCTTTCTTGAATGGAGACTTGAAAGAGAATGTCTTCATGTCTCAGCCAGAAGGATTTGTTGTGAAAGGAAAAGAACAAAAGGTATGCAAGCTTGTCAAATCCTTGTATGGCCTAAAACAAGCGCCTCGCGCATGGTATGAAAAATTAACCGAGCATCTTTTGAAGTTACATTTCGAACATTTTGATCTTGATGATGCAACACTGTTTATAAAGAAAGTTGGAAGATCTGTTGTGTATCTTGTGGTGTAGGTAGATGATCTTTTGATGATAGGGAACAATGAGAGATATATAGCATCCATAAAGAAAGATTTGAAAAAGATCTTTGAAATGACAGATATGGGACATCTCCACTGTTACTTAGGAATTGAAGTCACTCAACATCCTAAGTACATATTCCTATCTCAGAAAAAATATGTTGGAGAACTACTAGACAAATTTTGCATGACAGAATGCAACCCTATCTCTACTCCAATGGAACAGAAAATGAAGCTCACATCAAGCAAAGGAAAAGAATTTGAAGATGCGACCAAGTATCGACAACTTGTAGGAAGACTTATCTACCTTACAACAACTAGACTAGATATTTCTTATGTTGTTGGCATACTTTCAAGGTTCATGCATAAACCTTGCGAAGGACACTGGTCAGTTGCAAAAAGAGTTCTAAGATACTTGAAGGGGACTCAAGACATTGGACTCAAGTACTCTAAGGTGGATGACTTCAAACTTATTGGGTACTCAGACTCATATTTTGATGGCGATAAGGAGACAGGAGTATCAACTTCAGGATACACTATGAGTCTTGGATCAGCAGTTGTTTCATGGAGATCACGCAAACAGTCAGTTCCGACAGATTCAACAACAGAAGTAGAATATGTGGTTGCAGCTGAAGCAACGAAAGAAATAGTATGGCTTAGGAAGATACTTGAAGATTTGTAAGAAAAACAAGAGAACTCCAGTCCATTATTGATCGACAATACTTCTGCAATCAAGCTAGCTAAGAATCATAGATTCCATGATCGAACCAAACACATAAACACAAAGTATCATTTGATTCGACATCATGTAGAGGCCAAGACAGTCCATCTTCGACATTGTTCCACAAATGATCAAGTTGCAGACATCTTCACCAAAGCGCTTGGACGAGAAAAGTTTGAAAGATTCAGAAACATGCTCGGACTTACTAACACCCCTTCGGATTAAAGGGGGGATTGTTGGAATATAATCCGTCGGGATTATACTTTATTGTAAATATTAGGAATATGAATAGTTACATAGGAAGGTGAAAAGGCTGTTTGGAAGATGAATCTCAACCACCATATGAAATGTATAAATGTATGCATTAGCAATGGAATAATATGAATTTGGGAGTTATTATCTGACAATAATAATGAGAGCCACCAAGAGATTGTACCTGAGCTGGTCCTCGTAGATTTGTATGGAAAAGCTCTAACTTTTCACTCTTCTTTTGTGTCCCAACCCTGAGAAATCTAACTCTCTTTTGTTTTCCATAAACACAGTTCTCACATAATTCCAAACTTACCTACTTCAGATCTGGAAGCAGTTTCCTTGAGTGGAGAATCTGCATTCCTTCTCACTCATGTGGTCAAGCCTATGATGCCACAACGCCACACCTGTTTCTGTGGAAGCTACAGAGATAGAATAATTAGTATTATGAGGACTTAAATATAACGTACCTATCCTATCTCCTTTTGCTATTACCATTGATCCTTTAGTGATCTTGCACCACGTTTCTCCAAATGTAGACAAATAGCCGCTATCTCCCAACTACCCTGTTGAGATCATATTTCTTTTCATAGCAGGAATGTGCCTTATATCTTTTAGTAGCCATTCTTTTCCATTATTTAACTTAATCCATACCTTACCCTTTCCAACAATTTTACATGGTTCATCATCCCCCAATAAAACATGTCCAAAATCACCTTGAACATAATCATGAAAGAATTTACTATGGGGTGTAGCATGACATGAAGCCCTTGAATCTATTACCCAGTAATCACTAGTATTATCTAATGCAAGAATCATAGCATCTTCTAACACATCACTTACTACATTCGATTCCTGAGTAGTCTCTTGCTGCCTCTCACTTTTCTTCTTTGGTGCTCTGCATTCTTTCTTCAGGTGTCCTTTCTTACCGTAGTTCTAACGCTCTATTTTTATGAATCTGGACTTGGATCTGCCCTTTTTAGACTTGTCACGATTTCCTGGGCTCCTTCCTCTCTCATTTTGTCTCCCTCTGCTCTCCATGGTCAATGCATTACCTGATGTCTGACCTGTGCTTTTTCTTCGCATTTCCTCGCTAAGAATAACACCAACAACATCATCAAACTTAAGAGTGTTTGAACTAGGGACAAAGTTACTTACAACCATGACCAATCTATTCGAACTTTCTGGCAATGAGCACAATATTAGAAGAGCCCTAACCTCATCATCAAAGTTCATGTTTACAGAACTTAACTGACTGGTAAGTGTATTAAACTCTTTCAAATGATCGGCAACAGATCCACCTGCCGACATCTTCATATTAAATAAACGCTTCATTAAAAATACCTTGTTGGAAGTTGAGGGTTTTTTCGTAGTGCTTACCCAATGCGCTCATCATGCCCTCCATTGTGTTTTTCTTTCGAAATATTGAAAGCCACCGATGAAGCGAGGCACAACCATATTTTTCCTAGTGCCTTTCTGTGAAGAACCTCCCATTATTCATCCTTCGTAGCCATAGACCGTTTTGCTTTTCTACCCAACGAAAGGTACATATCCTTCTGGTACAGATAGTCCTCCATTTTCATCTTCCATAACTGATAGTTTTGGTCTTAAATTTCTCGACCCTAAACTTTCCCTCTTCTGCCATTGCTCCCACTCGAACTAGGAACCCTTCTTTCCTGTGAGTTTACTAGCCAAATAGACCTTTTTGGCTCTGATACCAATTGTTATAAAATAGGACCGCAAAGGAATACCATATATATAGTTAAATCATTAAACAAATTGCAAAACACATCAAACACATTACAAAGAGACACATATATAACGTGGTTCACCCAAATGATGGGCTACGTCCGCAAAGAAATTGCCAGTCCTTTTAGCACAGTCCAGAAAGATGAAGGGATACAACCTGCAACAAAACCGCTGCACTTCCTCTTCACGCTCTCACAGTCTCTCTCACACAATCACAGATATTGTTTACAATGCTATAATATCATACATAGTTGTGTTACAATGCTTTCTTTTATATGGGAAAATTACTATGGGAAAATGCTACGGTTAACCCAATACCATGGGTCCACAAAATTGTTGACCAACAAACATCCCAACGTAGGGGTACAAACATGACTGAATAATATCTCTAGATCTGGAATATCATGCTCCACAACAAAAAATCTCCCACTTGGAGACTGATCACAGCAACTCCACCGCTGCTGCACTTACTGGACTATTCTCTGGACCTTGGACTTGGCAAATTTCTTATTTTCACCTTCATGCTTGAAGGCCAACAGAAACCGAGAAGGAACTTTGTTTCTCTCTGGTTACTTCCTTTGTCAACATGTTTGTAGGATTCTGGCTAGTATGTATCTTTTCCAGTTTTAACAGTTCTTCATCTAGAATAGATCTTATGAAGTGGTACTTGAGCTTTATATGTTTAGTCTTCAGTACACCTGGGCTACAAACACGATTGAATACTATCTCCATATCTAGAAGATCAGGCTCCACAACCAACAATAAGCACTATCTGCACTCTCTGATACTTCAACGAAGTTGTAACTTTTGTTGGTCGATCCTTAGATGGTCCAACCTCAAACTGTCTCAACCCCTGTTGTTGGGTGGTCTCTAGCAGAGCGACTAAAATACAAACTTCTTTAACAACCTTGCATAGTGTTTGAAGGAGGTTAATGACACTGCCAAAAAACTGGGTATTCCTTTCATTTGACCACTTTCTAGTTTCTTCTGCGACATCATCCATCCTGTCAAAAAACATGTTGAAGTTATCATCAGCTAATCCCATCACAATAGTGTCTTTGGCAGCTTTATGCTTCTTCTTCCCCTTCTCTACCAACTCGACAACTTTACATTTTTCCCCCAAGCCCGATTCTGTTGGGGTGGCACTAGATTCTTGGTCGTAGTCACGATGTGAGCTTGATGGGTTTTCTACTCATTCATCTTACTGCCCACTTTGTTTCGCACCAGAGGTACCTTCCTGTAAGGGTTCAATTTCAACAGAGAGTTGATAATCTACAACAAGTTCTTTACACTTTGTTTGCCATTCTTGAACAATGGCATCAATTTTTGCTTTAGTTAATTTGAATAGTGTCATTAACCACTATCTCTATAGGTCCCGCCTAGCCTGAAGATATATATGTTGGGCCCCTACTGTAAATATCATGATGTTTCGGTACATTGACACCATATAAGCCTCAAACCATGGAATCTTTTGAAAATTATGTCGGAGTGCTTCAACATGCATATAATACTCGACATTATAGCTAGTTTGCCTCCTCCTTTTATCATAAAACCATATATTGGTGTACCTTGCTCCATGACAAGGGGCTGACATGTCCATACCTTAGTAATTGGGTGGCTTTGACCAAGCCACAAAAGAAATTTGAATGAGCAAACAAGAATAGGTAAATGGGATACCTTTCTCTTGGGCATCGACATGGTCAGCTAAGAGCTCGTTCAACATAAATATTGCCCAATTCATCTAAACTTGTGTAGCGCATTGCTCAGCTGCAACCATAACTCTTGTAGTCACTTGATATGGCCTCATCTTTCGAAAGACTTTGATTTCGAGCATTTTTGCCGCAAACTTAATGACCTGGTCATTGATAGAGGCTATGTTGAAGCCCCACTTATCCCTTGTCAAATTATATTTATCCTTCATCCTCATGGCCATGTATTTGTCTTTTTCCCTTCCAACGAAGAACTACATCAGGTCGACCCCGAACCTTGGCAACCCAGTGATTTGTACAATGAAGTCGACATCCACAAACACTTTGGTGTCCAACCATAAACACCCACCATGAAAACATGTTAGCAATTGTTTAATACATGCATTTACCTCGACAGTCTGTCCAACATGGGACAAATGCATAAGAGAGAGAAGATTCGACCGCTACAATCCTCTAGGCCATTCCATAGCTACCAACTCAATCGACCCACATTCCAAAGCACAGATGGAATCCATGTAATTAGTTGTCTTAAATTCAATATACTTCATCAAATCATGGTTGAAGAATGATAGTTTCTTCAAATTAGGCACGATATTCCCCGACACTCTAACACCTTTCGAGATAATAGGTATCACCAGTGGATATTTGACGTTCTTTTGAATGCGGAAAGGGGGTGCATCCATCTTTCTTAGCGGGATATATCCAAGTAATATTGTTGCACACCCTAATCCTAATGCTTTAGTATCATGTGTTCCCTTCTTGTGTTCTTCTGGGTTTACTGAGTGGCTTCACATCATCTTCTTCTTAAGTGGATTGACAGGAATCTCAACTGAGGCCACTACTCGATACTCTTCCATAATTGGAATAGCGTTTGGAATTTTGACTACAAATCCTCATATAATACTGGTGTTGGATAGATCAATCTCCATGGTTGTAATTCACTAGAAACTTAGCTCGACTTTGAGCAACTGTAATGGCTTCTAACTTGCTCTACACTCTTCAATGACTAACAAATTTCCCTTTTGAATTGATTATTGCATGTTTCTAGCCTGTCTGATCAGGTGCTAAATGAATATGACTATATCTTGGCAATGATTACGAGGGTGGCGACTAATCTGTTCACAAACTTCAGTATTTTCGGTAATTTATGTTGGCTTACTTCTCTGTTGACCCAAGTTCATATTCCTTGTTCATCAAAAAATCCCAAGATGTCGGCCTGATAGAGCATAACCCCATCAGCAACACCTGCGATGCATATGAGGTCTCACCCGAAATATCTATTGGGAACTACCAAAACTAGGTTTCTGCAGTTATGAGGGGGATTTCCTTATTACAACCTTATCATATCACTCGACCGAAACTGGGGAACAAACTTATGTCTCATACATTCATTCAAGAAGATAACCTATAGATCCGTCAACATATATAACATAACGTAACATAAATCATTAACACACATTAACTATTATTCCATATGACCATAACATTAGATGTGTGAAATATATAGACAAGTTCATTTCCAAAAGATTGACTCGACACATTCAGATCAACTCATTCATAGCATATATGCATTTGACATAAACACATATATCAAAGATACACAGAAACAAGGTTTAACGTGGAAACACATCCGAGAAAAACCACAAAGGTTCTCTTCATATGGCATGAGAAATGGTTTACCACCTTTGGTTTGTGCACTCAACTTGCAGACTATTCTTTAGAATTCACATGTTCTTTTCTCGTCTCATGCTCTCTAGTTTTTGGTCTGTTTTTCTTTCTTGCACTTTTTGCTCTATTATATGGTCTATGTTATGTCCTATCTCATTCCTCATCTATTATCCTTCGTCTTCCTATGTCATCTGCACACAACTTGGATCGAATTTATAGGATTTTACAACTCTTGCTTTACCTGTCGACTGATTCTCAACCGTCAGTCGACAAGGTGTCTTACTAATTTAACCCATCCCATCCCATCAAAACTATGCACTATCGACCCAAACTACAATAATGTTTTATTTCCCAAAAGCATACTATCAGTCTAACCAACTCTTTATCAAATATAGGTCAAACTCCTTGTCTCATCCTTATTTCTTTCTCTTTTGTCATGACTCCTTTTGTTACAATATTTGCGTATCTTGCGACCAAAATCTTCATCTTTCCTAGAAAAATTATGGTTATTTTCTCTCGCCTTTTCCTATGGCCAACATGCCCCCAACACTCACTTATGGCTCGTCCTGAGTCACATTTGTTGAAATTTTAGTCAGTGTGATTTTGCTCTGAAAATCTTGAAAGATTTTCATGATCTGTTATGTTTCTTGTCGCACCTCTTCCTGTATTATCTTCAATTGTTCCACAAGTTTGGAACTGATATGTTCCGAAGTTGTCATTCTCATCGAACCTAAAGCTTGTTGCACCTTCTCATGAATAGGTTGAATAATGCCTGTAGCCTTTTCTGCTTCTGCCTGTAGCTACGCGACATGATCTATTCTTTTCTAGTAGAGTGTTCGTGATCTGGCTACGTGGTGTTGTAATCTCTTCATATCAGTTTCCTTTTACATCTTTTCCACTATTGGTCACTTCTTCAATTCATTCTTCAGCTAGTTAAAGTCTGCTTCAGTAGTGTGCAACTTCTTTGTCACATGTTATAGCTATGTGTCATCGATCAAGGCTTCCCATGACTAAGAAGCTTGTTTGACCGCTTTGGCACAAAGTACCTCTGCCTATTCAATATTTTGCACAACCTTAGTTGTTGCATTCCTTCCCTCTTTAAGTACCTCTAGAGGTGTACTAGGCATCATGTTTGATTCCAACTCCATGACTCACTTGGCTAGGTTCTTAACTATCTCACTTAGTCAAAATTTAGATAGCATATCGGGTGTGATCCCTTCCTTAACAAAACTGCTACAAGTAAGTGTAACAACTGCATCAAGTCACTGCTTGTCATGTTGCTAGGTTTTTGCTTTATTCTATGTTTCTTTGACTGTATTTTTCAGTGTCGAAATGGTTTTCTTCGATGTCTTCAACTGTCCAAATATTGCACGCTCTCTTGTTTTCATATCTTCTACTACAACATGTTGAATAACATGCAGTTGATATATTGGCACTGCAGAAAAATTAAACTCACATGACCAACATCCTTGATCATGACATTGAGCTCCAACACTCCTAAGTTAATTGCTTGACAAATTACTTGAATCTTTGTTTGTGGAGTTGTCGACAATGTCTCGACAAGTCACTCTTTCGATGGTCCTGCTTGGTCTTGTGACAGTCAAATATGGTGCTTGGTCGACTGCTACTCTAAATTATTACTGCAATACAAAGCGTCTACAGTAAATTTGTAATGTTGCTTACCAATTATGTATGGCGTTCATCCATATTCTTGCATCTTTGGTTTGTGACTTCCTCCATGCGATCTGAAATCAGGTTATAATCATCATTTGTAAGATCGACAATTCCAGATGATTTGTGAGTCTTCCTTTTCTTACAACTCTTGTCAGATTTTTCAAAGTGTTTTGTTTTATCCCCCATCTCTGAATTTGTTGGGGTCGCACTGGATTCATTTTGATTGTTGTAAGGAGAGCTTCTTGGGATTTCTGCTGGTGGATCACCTCCCTGGTTTCCATTGTTCTTCTTTGATGGGTCATCTTGTTGCGGCTCATCTTCTGTAGAGATTTTATCCTTTGTGACATGTAATCTCCATTCTTCAGGCCAATACTGAATAATCCTGTTAATTTATTCAGATGATAACTGAAACTGTGTAGCTAACCACTGGTTCTACGTGTCTTATTGTGGCTGCAAAAATATATGGTGTGCCCCAACCGACAAATCTTATATTGTTTCAAAACCTTTTGACACTTTCATATGTTATTCTAGCTTGCTTCTTAATAAAATATCTAAGTGCCTCTCCTTGCAAATAAAATTCCACGTTGTTGTCTCTTTGTCGCTGCAGGTTCTCCTTGTCAAACCAAAGATTATGGTATATGGCTCCTTGACACGGCACAGGGACATCTACCCCTTGGTAGTATGGTGGTTCTTCCAATGCGACAAATAAAATTAAAATCAAAAGGTGGGAATAATTAAAGGGATTAGCCTTCTCATGTGCATTTGCAGCATCTGTCAACAACTCATTCAATAAATATGTCACCTGGTTCATCTAGACACCTGCTACGCACTGCTTTGTTGCATCGATTGTACCTGTTGTACACTGGTTCGGTCGTATCTTCTGCAGCAGCTTGCTGGATAACACTTTAGCTGCGAACTGAACGGTAGTGTCATTGATAGAGGTGATGACAAAGCCTCTCTTATCCCTTGACAGATTGTACTTCTCCTTCATTCTGTTGGTCACAATTGTATCTCGGTCCTTCCCAACGAAGAAGGGCATTGGGTCAACTCCTGCAAGAGGAAGTATTGTAATGGATGCTATGAGCTCACCGTCTACTGATATTTTTCTATTGATCCATAGGAACCCTCTGTGAAAATACACAAGTAATTGCTTTACACATGCATTGACTTCTACCGTGCGGCCAAAGTGTGGCATATGCATCAACAACAACAATCAAGATTTATGCAATCCTCTCGCCCATTCCATCGACACAACGTGAATAGGTCCATCCTTAGTCTCATAGACAATAGTCATATATCTCTTCATGTCCAGTTTACGGAACTTCCCAAGGTCATGGTCAATTAATCCCATTTTCTTCAAGTTGGGTATAATGTTCATCGTCTCCTAAACTCCTTTTGGTATCGCTGATGTTACTAACTGATACTTTCCATTCTTTCCAACAATAACCTTTGGTGCTTTTGATGGTCTCGGTGGAACATAATCAGGTAACAATCCGGTCAATCCAACTCCTGTTGATTCAGCATAAGGTGGAGGTGTTGTCGTGCCTGGTTTGTGACCAGTTCTGCGGCCAGAGTGTTTTTTTCTTGATGGTTCGGGCGAGTCTGACCATAAAAAAACTTTAGGAATCACTCATGCCCATGAAACAACTTTTGTATGTTCTTTCCCTGATGGGTGTTGGTGATGGAATCTCAACGCCTGATTCTTGGAAAGTGCTTGTGCTAGAGATATACATGACCATGCTTTGAGAAACGAGTTTGGCTCGAATCGATGTAGATAAGCAAGTTCGGCTCACCGTAAAATTTCAGTCAGTCGGATACAATGGAATGACCAAGCTTCAACGTGAAGATGAAATATGTTTACACATTCAATCAGTCGTTCACTCACATGATCTTTCAATAAATGGAAAGGTGGCGATAAATTTGGTCACATGGAGCAATATTTCTAATCATGTCAAGGAAATTGCCAACCAAACCATCACTTTGCCTATTAATTCAACGGTAGTTATTGTGCATTAATGATAGATGTGACCAAAAGCATGTCGCCAAAATCTCTTGTTACCTTAAATTAATTGTTAACCAGTTGTCAATTGTGACCACGTGCGACAACAATTACTCACTTGCGACATAAATTCTCTTGTGCGACAGACCCATAATCTACGACAATATTCTTCTTTTGTGACAGACGTATAGTCTGCGACAACAACTTTTCTTTTGCAACACTCATAATATTGCAACAAAAACACTCATAAACTTTGTGACAACAACACTCATAAACTTTGCGACAAAACACTAAAAAAATTTGTGACCAAAACACTCATATATTTTTTTTCTTTTGACTTTTTTCCTTCTCTTTTTGAACTATAAGTCGACCAAAGTGCGACTATCATGATAAGGCTTTAGCTGACTTCCATTCACTAATAATTTTAAGGGTGTACCATATAATTTCTGCAATTGAATTGCTCCTCCTTCAGTAATGTGAGTGACAACATATGGTCCCATCCAATGTGTTTGAAGCCTACTAGGATGCTTCAAAAACTTACTATGATAGAGGAGAACAATGTAATGTCCCCATCACAACGAGACTACTAGTTAACAATGTTTCACCAACCTACTAGTTCCCTAGGTTGGGGTGGAGGCATTAAATTTTGGAATAAGGGAGTTATGAGACCCAAGAGGTCCTTAGTTTAATAATCTATACATTAAATTGGGTCCTATAAATAATAAATATGGAGAAAGTAAAGTGGCATTGCTTCATGGAGACCTTGGGTGGCTAGATTCATCCTTACACTTGTCATGACCTACTCCCAAATTCGAAATTATGAGGAATGGAATGTTCTTGGGAGATGAAGTGGTGTCAAGTAACTTGTCATGAGGCAAAGGATTTGAATGGGTGAAGAAGAATAACTCCCCATGGAAGAGAAAGAGACTAGGAAGAAAATATGTGCCACTTGGAGAGATATTCCCTAAACTTAATGACAATAGTGATGGAATATTCTATGACAAAATCAAACATGATTGAAGACCTATGCCAATCTGAAATGTTAGGGCTAAAAATAGCCACCAAGAGGGTGCATTTGGAGGTTGGTGGCAGCCATTCAAATTTGGAAGAATATTGAGGGACGAGGAAGAGGACAAGTGTCATAGGGGTTACTCAACATCAAGGATGAGTTGGAGGAAGCCTATGGGAGGGAATTCGACCTTAGAGAGCCTTGTGAGGGTTATAAAAAGATGTCACGAGGAAGGATAATGGCTTTTGATCATTTGAGAATTTGCCTTTGGCATTTTGGAAAGCACTAGCTTGTCCATTGCACGGTGAGTGCTCACTCTCCCTACTAGTGAGCCAATTTCGAGGGAGTTAGATTCTAATACAAATTGGTTGTTGGAGAGGCCACCTTGACCTCTCATTTGGACCTGAATGGAGTGTTGTTATTGCAGATAGGAGGATGATACAGTTCATGATCCATCTCTTTCCCCATTCTCTAATTCCCTGGGTGAATGATGTTTGGATCTGTAATATGTACCGCATACTCTTTGTAAGTCGAATTAGTAGAAATACATATGCAAAAATGTCCACATTTCCAAACTATGGTTTGACTAGTTTCCATGTATTGGTTTCCATTTCAAAGGAGTTGTGTACCTGATTTATGTTGAGGAGTTTCTCTGATGTTATATGTTGTTGAGTAGGATATTTATGTACTGTTGATGGTATACATTCCTCATGCTCTGTTCTCAAGCATTTCATGCACATTTTGTGAGTTGAAGTTAAGTTATCATTTCCATTTCCCTTAAGCAATAGTATTGAAAATATGCATTCAAATGTGAAGTTTTATAACTCTATTTGCATAACATATATCCACACATAATGATATTCAATGGTCTAATATCAGTCCCTTACCGAGTTTGTCAATTTTGGAGGGTCGCATATGATTTGGAGATCCATTTTTGTTGATACCCTAGGGTGAATTTCACCATAATTTACTAGTAATTTTGCCGTTTTTCCAATGACCCCAAATCGAGTTGCAGATGTATAAACCTATTCTAAAGTGACCAAAGAGTCTATTGAGTGGTTTGAAAACTCACCATATCAGTCGCTACCAAATTCGATACCCTATTGTTCCATTCGAAGCCCCTAGAGTCAAGACTAGTCAATCCAATTTTGCCCCAAATTGTGCCTTTGTTTGGAAATTTCATATTGGGTAATTACATCGGTATCAGAGAATGATATTAGCACATGTTGGAGTTCTCTATTCATGCTTTCTGATGATAATATCCCTCCATTAGAAACTGATACTGAAGACATTAACAGTCGAAGAGAAGATGGTGAAGAAATTAATTATGAGTACGAGAAGATTAGGGGAAAACTAGGATTCAGAGATAGCCGTGATAAGGGGGATAATCAGGACCTTAAAAAATTCATGAATACAACTCTTGAAAATATGACCAAACATTTTATGCAAGGGTTTGAATTGTTGGCTAGCCAGCTTGGTGGCAAGTCAACACCTCGGAGTAGTAATAATACACCTCATGATGAGAAGAAGACCTATGGGGAAGCCATTTTTTCAAAGACTAGACCTCATAACCGACCCCATGAATTCAAGAATCAAAATGGACCTACAATTCCTAAGTTTTTAGATTCCAAAGAGGGCCCTTACACTACTTATGATGTGAAGGAAGCATCAAATGACTGGCAACAACTAAGTGATGAATGTAGGAAGGTCCTACTTTTCTATCAGTTTATCAGGGCCTCTCTTCAGTTTAAGAAAGGAGAAAGTGGGAACAGGGAACCTCCTCTTAATCAAGAATTAATGTATACCATGGCAAAAGTAACTATTAATTCCTTTGATGGTTCTTCCCAAATGGCTGCTAGTGCTTGGCTATAAAAACTTAGTGTGTATTTTCAGTTAAATCCTATGTTGGAAGAAGATGCACTGAAGATGGCCATTTTATATCTTGAAGGGGAAGCTAATGATTGGTGGTTCCATGGTATTAGAACCTTGGGACATGATCAGATTTTATCTTATGAGGGTTTCTTCGATGCCTTAATGAGATATTTGAGAGGAAAGACCCCAAACTCCCTTTCAAAGAACTAGAATAACTAAAGCAAGTTGGAACTCCTAAAGCCTATATGTTAGAATTTGAAAAACTCTCAGTAATGGTTTAGGATGTTTCTATGGATAGGTTGGTTTTACTATTTACTGAAGGATTTACATAACCTTTGAAAGGGCTTGTGAAATCCCACAAGCCAACTACCTTGAAGGACGTCGTGAATTTGACAAGAGACTTGCAGAATGTGCTGCCAAAAACCAAATATCCCCCTAAGTCTAATTACACTTCCAAATTCAAGGAAGGAAGGAAGACATGGAAAAAGGACTCTTTTGTCAAAGATAATAAGGGAGGGTCAAGCAAAGAAGAACTAAAAAAAAAATGTTTCACATGTCAACAACCGTGGGTGGCGGGACATAGATGTGCAATGAGGAAAGCACACTACATTGAAGTTTTCTCTGAAGATGAGGAAGAGGGAGAGGAGGAAGAAGCACAACTTGCAGCCTAAGAAGAGGGGTATGAAACAACATAAGAAGAACATCCAACTCCTGAGACAAGAAAAATTGCAATACTTTCAGGTGTACATATATTTTGCACCCTTAGACTCAAGGGAAACATACAAGGCCAAAAGGTTACTGTCTTGGTGGATGGAGGACCCACTCATAACTTCATAGACGCTACTTTGGTGGAAAGGAGAAGCTGCAAACTGAAAGTTGTGATTGTTTCACGATCATCATTCCAAGTAACAACTCTATGGACTACACCATATGGGTTCCAAAGATTCAAGTTACTACAAGAAATCATATTATTACTGACAATTTCTATGCAGTGAATGTGGTTGATACAAATGTGGTTTTGGGAGTCCAGTGGTTGTATTCTCTACGGGAGCATACCGTGAATTATCAAGTCCCTGAAATGAGGTTCAAAAATTCGGAGGGGAAACCCATATTGTTGAGAGGAATGCATACTTACCCAAATCAGGTGGTGTCCTCTCATAGTATGAGGTCTATCTTGAGGCATGGAGACATAATATGGGCTATTGAATGTTTGATTACATATTCTAAGCCTCACTTGAAGGTTTCCAAGCATCCTAAGGAGATAGAGCAGTTATTGAGTAATTATGAGAGGGTTTTTGGAGACCTTCCCCTAGGGAGACCACCAAACAGAGGGGTGGACCATACCATTGAGCTAGAGATAGGAACCTGACCTATAAAAATGTAGCCCTATAGGCACTGCAAAAGGATTCAAGATGATATTAAGGATGCCATTAAAGAACATTTGGAATTGAGTATCATAAAGCCTAGTTCAAGCGCATATGCTTCTTTAGTTGTTGTGGTAAATGTAACATCTCGGTTTTGACCTCGTTTGCATTAAAATATATATGATGTAAATATTGTATTTAATCATAGTGTGGAGCTAAAGGCCAAGGCCCCGCCATCGATTTAGTGGTTTATGTTTCGATAATTAAAATCGATGCTGATGTATTTGTGCTAGCCCGATACATTTGTTGTTCAGGATAAAGCACCCTTGTAACCTAGGGTCTGGGGTTACCAACTTACTACTAACCTTGCAGACAATCAGCTTTACCAGAGAATGGAAAGGGAAGAGGAAGAAAGTCTTGACTTACCCAATTATCGATGGTTGATCCAAGCTTGATCTTCTCCCGCTCCTCTCCTCTCTAAAGCTTCCAGGGATGCACTTCTTTCACCTGCAAAGATCAAATCCTTCAAGTAATACCTCATGCATATATATATCATAGGTTAGATGAACAATATATCAAACATATAATCAAATACATTCATTAACCAAAATACATGAAATAGACTCAACACAATATTGGAAGAAGAATTCTTTGTATTAACAATCGATGAATGAGATAAGAGTACAACCCAGCTTCTGAGACAATGACTCCTCTACAACCAAAGGACTCTGAGTTCTGTTGCTCCAAGATTTCTTAAGATATACCACCAGCATAACTTTGCTCTCCAATATTGATTGATTAGTTCCCACCCAAGGCCTCTATTTATACTTTGGGAAATAGAGTGGTTTCGAAGGTTGGAATGGTTGAAACAGTTGGGATAGTTATTGATTAGGGCCCAACTAATCTCATCTAATCATGTTTTATATTTTTTAAAGTCAAAACAAGGTGTACGCGACTATTAATATAGGCAACCCACATATGACATGCGAGTTGCTTGAAGGAAACCTGCGTACGCTGGTGTACGCGGGTTGCAATGCAAATACTCGCGTACGGTACGCGAGTTGCAATGCAGATAGTCGTGTATGCAACTCAACACTTAGATAAAATACATATCAAGCTGGTTTGAGGGTAATGCATCCCAGGTCATGCCCATCTATAGTGTTTTGGCAACTTCAATCCTAATTTGTCCTTTTGTGTACCAACATAAAGAATGTCAGCACTCGGACAGAGAAGTGCCATTTGGGTTGATAACATATGCCCCCTAATGTGTGAGGTCAGAGGAAAGCGATGGCCAAAATACATTATAATCATTGTCTTGGAGAATTCAGAGGTCCAATTGAGCATAGGAAGTACCTTAAACAAATACATAGAATTGTGAGATACAAAGTCATATCTGAGGATGCCATGTTCAATATACTGGAACACTAGCTCCTTTACAATATTTGAGTACATCATATGATACGAGTTCAAGACTGCGTATATTACAAAGGTGGATCGAAGCCATACAATAATGATGAGTCTTCAAAGATCTAGAAACTGTGTAAGTGAACACAACATAATCTTGCGCAACTTAGGTTATGAACCTAAGGTCTTCAGCAAAAATCTAAAAGAACCAGTACAATTCAGGACATGTGAATAGATGTGTCGAAGTCGAACATGGATAGGATTCAACAGATTGTCAACGAATAGGTGATAATTGACAACTGAAGCAAAGGAATTCGCCAATAGTGAAAGTGAATCTTGAGGTACTATTGTCAAAACTCTAGGTATTCGTCGTCAGGAAGTGCTGATGAGAAACCATACTGTGATTAGGAAGGCAATAGATCCTCCAACGGACCATAAGAGTGACTAGGAACTGGATAAAGGAAGGTAGACACAAGTAATATCATAAAGGACAATGATGGGATCGGGACAAAAATTAGATGCAGGGATAAATCCTTGAAGAGTGAGCACGACACATAGATGACCCAAGGCAACTTTTAACTTTACAGATAATATAACTAGACTTATCTGTCATGTAGGAGACATGATCAGATTCCCCAGGTATAATGGACAAGTGGAGTAGTAAGAAACTCGAAGTGATAGCTGAACTGAAAGTGAACACTGAGACATGAGCATCATAAAGTACAGAGAGTGCTATGTTCATGGATGACATGCTTCCATCGACTGAGAATCAAAAGAAACTTCTTCCTTATCTTTCCTGTTAAATTTTAACGAGTCCAGGAAAGTTAACTCGAGTCTCTCTTCGTTTTTGACAAGCTTGAAGAGAAGAGGGAATAATGCTTGATAATGCTACTGATTCGTGGATTTTATGAGCCCGAACTAGTACATGTTCACTGGGTGTTTTCATGTTTAGAGAGTTTGAAAACTCCAAAGAAGACTCCAGCAGGGTCCTTTTTCGTCCAATTTAGTCTCCTGAGGCCGAAAAAGTATAAAACATACCACAAAAGAACTCTCTTTACTTTCGTAGAAGAAAAGGTGAACCTTTTTCGTACTTAGTCAGGGAGGTCCGAAAAAGGTTAAATTACCACCTACCCAACGCTCCTTCAAGAGCAGCATATAGCTTGAGTTTTATGAGTGTGAAGGAAAGCAAGATCACTCGAAAAGATCCATTTGAGTACGAGGAATGGGGCTTACAACAGTAAAATCGATGCTTTGTTCTTAGTGTTTAACGAGCATGACAAAGACATAAAGTACACTCGAAATCTTTTTCATGTTTAGGTCCAGAGCACAAAAAAGAGAAAACTAAGCTCATACTGGGTGTTCCTTTTCCATAAATTTAGTCCCTCAAGTCTGGAAAACTGATAAACCTATGCTTGAGAATACTCTTCTCAATTCCGTAGAAAAGAGAGTGATCCTTTCTTATATTATTCCACATGGTCCAAGAAAGAGATAACCTACCACCAATGTGGATGCCCATTCACATATTATTAACGAGCCTGAATGGACAAGTTTACTCGGCAGTCAAGTCTATTTTGAGGAGTTAGACTTGGGCCTAAAGAAACTCCATAAGGGCACTGAGTCTTTAAAAAGGATAGCTTGTAAAAAGAGACCAAAATGAGGCTCAATTTGGTGTGAAAAATAGCTAAGGAGACTCGCTTGAACCTATGACAAATGTGGCATGAGTACCAAAAGACAACAATTGTGATATAATCTAGGGTACTCATGTGAGGAAATCCCTATCCACAGAAGAGCAATGGCATAGACAAGGTACTAATGGTTTAAAATACCATAGTCTGTGGTCAAAGTGCTAATTCTAGGGTTAAGACGGATTAGGTATGAATGCAAAAATGCATATGAATGAACAAAATACCATCCTATATGAGCGAAAAACAACTTCAAGTGACCTTAGACCTGTTACATTGAAGAAAAAAGACATGGTATTAGTTTGATTTTTATAAAAAATAAGAATTATAGGTTAAAACCAACTTTTGAAATAATATTTCTATAAATAGTTCAAAATAGAAATCAAAAGTCACCATTTAACATTTTTACCCAATATAGACAAGTTTTACCTCTGCCTTTAATTGCTCGGCGTGGACAACTCCGTGGACAATTCTCAAAACCGCAAGTGCCAGGTAAATCTACTCTCCATGCTCTTTCATTTTATCCAAGCAAATTTTAATTTTAGGCAAAAATTTGATGTTTTCAACCGTTTTCAAGGCAATTACGCTGTGTATGCAGGTATGGTATGTAAACATTCGCGTACACGCGTTTTATATGCGGATTGCTCGAAAGCAAGTCGCGTACGATACACGACATGTCCAAAAGATAGTCGCGTACGTTGCGCGAGATACAAAAAAGCTATGTAGGGCCAAAATCAAGATTTTTTATATGAATTTAATGTTTGATTATTGGCTTGTTGACAGATTGAAACATGGTGTTGGAGTGGAGGGAGAGGGAGCATGAAGACATGGACCAAGATGCTCTACAAAGTTCCCCCACAGTAAATGATTTGTTCCAAAGTGGGTTGGTCAAATTATTCTGTACCTCACCTTTGCGATCCAATGTCCGCCTACTAGAGTTTATGATAAACTACTGGGATCATGATCTTGGTTTATTTGACCTACAAGGTGAGTTTCTATAGATTACCTTGGAAGACACCTATTTTATCTCTGGTTTGTCATGACGAGGAGCTTCGGTTAACTTGGAAGGTACCGATAGAGGTAGCGACCTTCTAAGTGTGCATAACTATATTGACACATACTGTGCACCCGATACTCAAAAGAGGGGTAGTTGCATCCCTATTGTTCATATTCGAAGCTTCCCATTACAGGTGTTGTCAAGCACTATAGTGAGGGTTGCAGGGTCATCATCACTTCATCTTACAACTCGAAACCAAATGAGACTTGCAGTGGAACGTCTACAGGGAGCCCTATTTGACTGATGTTCGGGAGTGATATCGATAATGAAGAAGCAATTCTCTGATTGTAAAAGAGGCCGACGAAAAAACTTTGGTTATTCTAGCATATTGGTGGCCTTTTTCTTTGAGAGGGTGCCCGGTTTGAGTCCTACAGTACCTCTACCAGTTCGTTCTCCCCGTCAGCCTAGACTATGTAGGTGGGGGGAAATCTTCCTCCTCCAGGGAGGCAGTGGATCGGTTCAGAGTGTATAAGATGATGACTTCTACTTATGGTGGGAGAGACAACTACCAGCACTAAGTAGATCCCTGCCATCATGCATGAGCTAGTGGTTGGTATACCACCTGTCTGGATACGCCTTATGAGGCAGGTAGCTAGAGCAATGCTTATGTACATAGATGTCGTTGAGGCTGCTGCAGCTGAGGAAGCTGAAGAAGCCTGAGAGCAGGGTGATCAGGATGATTAGGGGGACCATGGTGGTCCGGGTGACCAAGATGGTCAAGCTTAGACCTAGGAGCATTTTATGGACTTCGATCCATTTTTTGTATATTATACAGTTATGACTAGATCTGAGGATCAAAAACTCGACCTATCTATATGAACAGATATTCACACACACACACACATATATATATTGCTAGTTTTATTTACATGTGTTTTGTAATGCATCTGTTGTATATTTTTATGAAAAATGTGTTAAGTGCTAGTCCAAGATATAATTAACATCTGCATCAGTTGATGAATTTTGATTTCGTGGAATATGATTGAATGTAATAAACTCAAAATTTCTTTCCAATAACCTAACTTGCATAAACTGACGTAGTAAAATAGGGTTCCGCACCTGATAAGTTCGATTGAGCTGGGAAACCACCAGTTGAGAGTCAAGTCCAACTTCCACCTGGGTGATGCCACGTGACAAAGAATCCCATAAAATCTCAATGACAGCCCTGTATTCGGCCACATTATTGGTAGCAGGACCTAGGAAAGCGCCTCCAGAGGCAACTAGTTCTCCTGAGGGTGAGTAAATAACCCACGCAACTGAAGCCAAGTTACAAGTGTAGGGACTAGTGCATCTGCGAAACCTATGAACCATTTGGAAGACATATGTAACAACCAACAGATGGTATAAGAACACAAACTGACGAACTATTGTACATAAAGTTACATACAATAAAAATACAGGAAAAAGCGCTAAGCCTAAGCATAATACTTTTTCAAGTAGAGCCCATTTCTAGGCTCGGGCAGCTTATTCCCCTTGAAATCAGTTAATTCATATGCACCTTTATTCAAAACTTTTGACACGACATAAGGTCCTAACCACATAGACCTGGATTTCCCTGCCCTCAAGGGTTCTTTGTCTTGATCCCAAAGCAAGACAAGCTCTCATTCAGAAAAAATCTGAGGTTTGACCGATTTATCGTATTGATTTTTGACCCTATTTTTATGAGCCTCATTTGTTGTCAGCACATCTCTACGCTGATCATCTAGATGTTCTAAGTGTAACGAATGTTCTTCAAGCTCATTCGTATCACGTAACACATGAATAGAAATATTTAAGGATAGGATTTCGCATTCAACCGGGGTTACTACTTCCACCCTATGAACGAGTTGGAAAGGAGAGAACCTTGTAGTAGTTTTCACATTGGTTCGATAAGCCCAAAGTGCAGGATACAACATGATGTGACAATTAGAACTGGCTACATTAATAGTACGCTTGAGAATAGTCTTCAAGGTTTTATTTACAGCTTCGACTTGACTGTTCACTTGAAGGTAGAAAGAAGACGAATGTTCTTGTTTAAATGCTAGCATAGTGGTCAATTTAGTCATCATACTATTTTGGAAGTGACTACCATGGTCAGTGACAATCTCTTTAGGAATACCAAATCATGCTATAATTTGGTTGAAAACGAAAAAAGTTGTAGTTTCCCCGTCATCTTTATAGGTGGGCATTGCCTCTGCCCACTTCGTGTAATATTCTACAGCGACAATGATATGTTTGTGCCCCCCAGCCGAGAATGGGTTGCAGGTCATGTAATTTATCCCCCACTTCGTGAAGGTTCCCACTAAGATGACCGAAAATAACGGAGTAGGATGTGATTGCATCTTTCTGGTGTAAAGCTGACAAGGGTGACAATGCTTCATGACTTCCATGCAATATTTAAAGGTCGTGGGCCAAAAATAACTGGCACGTAAGATCTTCTGGGTCGTTCCTAACCCAGATAAATGAACCCCACATGCTCCACTATGGGCATCATTTAGGACAGTATGCTTCTTTGTGGGTAAGACATCGATGCAAAATGGAATCTACCCCCCTACGATATAAAGTATCTCTGATAATGAGGTAGTTTTTTGCATCTAAGTGTAGTTTGCATCGTTCTTCTCACGAGAAGACTGCAGGGTACTTCAGAGTCTAGAGATAGACAATAATATCTTTGTACCAAGGGTCAAAGGTGGAAATCAAAAAGATGTGCTCATCTAGGAATGAGTCTTCTTCAATGGCTACATCTTCCTTAACCGGAAATTCTACGATGAGCTCAGCAAAAACTAAGAATTTTTTGGATTTGGCGGATTGGGAATCTAAGTCAAACTCTTGAAGAATAACTATCCATTTGTTGAATTTGCCTCCAACTATTCGTCAGGACAAACCATATTGGAAAGGATTAACATCTGCCACTACCGTCGTGGTCCTCAGTAAGATGTAGTGACGCAACCTCTAAACAACATACACAGCTGCTAATGCCAACTTCTCGACATGGGAATACCTAAGTTCAGGGCCAGCTAAAGCACGGCTAAGATAGTAGACGACATGCTCTTGGAGCTTATCATCCTCCTATACTAGTACTACCCCTATGGTCGACTCGAATGCGGCCAAATACAATATAAAATCATGAGAATAATCTGGCCGGCGCAATAATGGTGCTGACAACAAAGCTTTCTTTAATGCCTCGAATGCAAGTTGTGTGATTTCATCCCATGCAAATGGGGTGCCCTGCTTCAACAGGCGCATGAAATCTTTAGTAATCTTGGCATAATTTACGATGAAACGTCGAAGGAAGTTGGACTTCCCTTCTAGGCTTTGAAGTTGCCTGATAGAAGGAGGAGGAGGCAGATTTACTATGGCCTCAACTCTCAAAGGATCCACCTTAATACCTTTGTTGGAAATAATGAATCCGAGCAGTCTCCCTGACTGGACATAGAACACGCACTTGTGGGGATTCAAGCGAATTTTATAGTATCTGCATCATTCAAAAATTAAACGCAAGTGATCTGGGTGATCGATCCTCTTATGAGAATGTGCTGGCAGATCATCAAGGTAGGGTTCGACAATAGATTTAATGTCATGAAAGTAAAAATTCATCGCCCATTGAAAGGTAGCCCCTGTATTTTTCAATCCAAAAGGCATTTTCTTGTACACAAATGTACCCCAAGGATAGATGAAAGTTGTTTTATGTTGGTCTTCCGGTTTAATTTGGATTTGATAGCTTTACACGGATTGATAGGTCTTATTTTTTGTCGAACGGGTCTGCATCAGGATATGTTCAGATTTCATGCTCGACTATTGATGGATCTATGCTTGGCATCTCCTGATATGACCAGGCAAACACGTCGCAAAATTCCTTAAACAAGACTGTATAGATCGCAATCTCCTCCGGAGAGCAATTTGCACTGATGTGTACATTTTCCATAATGTTTGGGTTTGCATAGATGTTGATAGGAATAGTAGCGGAAATGTTCCATATTCCCCTCAACAAATATTCCTTCCCTAGGTAAGGGATTAATAGGTGTATCAACATCACCTGCCAGTCTCATATGGAACTCTTGGTTCTCAATCCTGCTTAACTCTAGAAGAAAATAGGATCGATGGTGAAGATCTTCGTAGATCTTATCTCATCCGCACATAGCTTCCAGAATGGCTTCATCAGAAGGCAAAACCATATCTAAGCAGTCTCTAGAATGCAAAGAGTTCTTTGCCCAAGCAGGCAAATAGGCTTCTTTCGGCTCCTCTGAGACTGTGAGAGGGACCGAAATGGGATCAACAATGGTATGAACGATAGCTTAATAAGCTACCTTCGCTACCAATAAGGGCACTTAAGGTTCATGGCGGGAAGGAAGAACCCAAGGATCTGTTCTATCAATAACCGTTGCAATAGACTTCCCTACACTAGTAGAACCTAGATAATTAATCGGAGCTGGAAAATCGAATGTTCCCATCAATGATGCATACATTCCAGCCCCTAATCTCTCTGAAGCAGGTTTGACCTAATCAACCAATGACACGGTGGACTCATTAGTTTCCATGCAGCCTTTTCGAGTAAAACTGAGTTGATCTACAGTAACCAACTTCCCTTCGTGTGAAAACACTACTACCTAAAGTACGACCGATGCAATGGCGGACATGGCATAAGTCCAACTTCTCCCCAGGAGCAAGTTATAATCCAAAGGTGCATCAATCACCTCTACCTCAACAGAGAATGCCTTCCTTGCCAACTTTATTTTGAAAGCCGGTAGGATACCATGTGGACGAAATGACCTTCCGTCAAAAGCAGTAAGTAGGGTGTTCGATGGAACTAGATCTGGAGATCCAAGAGCTTTCCAGTAAGACAGGGACATGACACATGTAGAAGCACCCTCGTCAACAACTGCCCTTCCAATGGTTTTTCCGCCATGGATGGCATCTATCGATAAGGCTACATGATATGGTAAGCAAATTTTGACATCAGACAAATTAAAGTTTGCCATGAGGCTCGATGAATCCATAATGCCTAAGGCTGCTAAGAGTGCATCTCACTGGGTGGGACAACTCTGTAACACCTCTAAAGCTGACATCGCATAAGGGGTCTGGGATAAATTTTCAACTACCGAGTAGTTGGCTGCAACGCTAGCATTGGGATTGTGCAAGGTTTTCTTGAAGACACCTTTCGGTATCTTGGGCATAGGTTCGGTAGGTTTTTCAACCGTGAGAGGGTTGGAAGTTTCACCTATCGACTGACCCTTCTCTGAAGCCTCTTTCTCATAGTTCTTGTTCCTATTCTAGAGTAAAGTCTGGGATCGAACCATGTTGATATAATTAGGGTCATGAGCATTTAGGGTGCCCCCTACTACATTTGAAGTTGAAGCAGAATTCTGTCCTTGGGGAAAAGGATCCTTTAAGACAGCTGGTTGTTGGCCTTTTAGCAACTTCTGAGCTTGGTCCATAAGGGAACATTGATGGGTCAGGTGATCCTCTTAGCACAACTTACAAGGGAATTTCACCTTCTTCTTTTCTTTTTTGCCCCCATCAGCATTGTTTGTGGGTACTTTTCTTTCCTTTCTTCTTTTTCCCACCGGGCTGTTGATTGCCCTTCTGAGAGGATTGTGCAAAAACATTTGCATTCTGGGGTGAGGGGGTAGCCTTTGCTGCCTCCGCCATAGAATGTTTGACAGACAACTCATGGAGTTGTTTATCCAAAGGCTCTACAATGGGAGATTTCACAGAACCAACCACACCATCGGCATCGGGTCTAGGCTTAGGTTTCTCTACATTATGCGTTGGCCTCGGTGCATTAGGGATGATCTCATATAAAATCCCAGACTAAGAATATATCAAATCTAGCTGCTGGGCCCTAAGGACAGCCTTTTCCTCATTGGTCACTCCCGAAGTAGCTACATCCTTAGATATATATGGCAATAGGAATTTAAGGAACCATTCTAGTAAAAACTCGAGAGGAATAGTGGCTTTGATAAGGCTCTTCCGTCTTCTCCACTCTTAGATGTGATTCGAAATATGCGTGGCCTTGTCCTGTCGAAAGGTAGACAATGAGTCTATTCCAAAATCATATCGGGTAGGAAGTTGGAAGTGACTAAGGAATACATTAGCCAAGTCCCAAAAACTATCAAACGCAGTAGAGGGCAGTTCAATGTACCATTTTGTTGCGGTACTGGTCAGGGTTCTTTGGAACAATCTTAACCGAACTGTATCGTCGTTCAGTGAGTCGGAAGAGCAACACAAGTGGAAAGTGGTGACATGAGCTCCCTGGTCATCAACAACTTTGCCTTTGAATTTTGGGATATCCGAGGGCAGCTTGGTAGGAACGGGTGGCCAGGAGGAGTTATGTCTCACCGAGTCGTTCATTAGCTTCGACAAGTTTGGCAAGTTTAAAGTTGCCAGGAAAGGGAGCTTGGGTCTAACCGGAGCATTAAAAGTACCAGCTTGGGGATTAGAGGGACTTGCCCCCATGCTCCCAGATGTGAAGGTGGGGTTGCCCCTTACTGTCGGTTGAGAAGTGGTCGGGCCGCTTTGGAAAGGATTCCACCCATAAGTCAGTGGATTGTTTATGTGTGATGTAGTGTATGAGGTTCGAGTTTCCCTAGTCAAAACTGGGGTTTGGAACATAGGAGCAGGTATCCCTCCACTAAAAAGCAAAAAATGAGAGCTCGTGAAAGGAGTTGAAACCAGAGATTGAAAACCTTGACCATAAGGATTAAGGTTTTCGAATTGCACCCCTACATATGTGGGTGTTGGACCTACATATGGACTGGATGGGGGAATGTGCCCCCCATTCCAAGGAAAACCCTATATAAATGACGAGCATCCTATAGGACCACTCTGAGTAGTGTGTGCGAAGGAAGTAGGAACAGAAGGTACACTAGGAATCCCTGTGACCATTCCACCAAAAGTGCCTGCTAAATTTGTGGAAGCCAATGGTTGAACCACCAGGCTAGCTGGAGTTAAAGGTGTAGTAGGTATACTTGTTCTAGGGGCACCAACCGGGGGAGGTGGTACCCCTTTAGCCAGAGTGGCTGAGGTGGATGTAGAAGAACTTTCTCCTGCAGTAGACATTAGTTTTCCCAGAGGGACACCAATCATGGGCAAATTGAAAGGACGAACCTGGACGATCATAGGATCATTTAGGTCAGTTAGATGTGAATTAAAGTTCCTTGCAAACTCGTCAGCTTGCAAGTATTCTATCTCTATTGTAGTTAAATCAAACTGGTTTTTCCTAACTTATGGTTCACCCGGAACTTCACTAACTCCTATCGGTTCGAAAGAACCGTCCATGTCTAATATTCCCCTTTGAGGGGGAGGTGGAGGTTCCAATGTAATAAGCGGAGGAAGGTTTTGCAACCTTCATGACCTTGTGAGAGATTGGTCCTCCATGATTGTAAAATTAACTCTTCACACCCTAAGGTCGGCTAAACACAGACAAACCACAGAGCAATCACTACAATATTTCCTAAAGTCTCGACAATCACAAGGGGTATAAGATATGCTTTCCCAAAGAAAGCTGAGAGACAGTTTCTTAGCGTCCTTGAAGAGGTTCTTAGGCACAAGCGGAGGAATCACCCACTGCCCTCCTACACTTTCAACAAGGGTTACCTACCAATCCCGTCCAAGGTCAACCAGAAATAGCCTTTCGATTTACCTGTGTATAAACCCTAGATGTCAAAGAAGCTAAAGGCTACCTTAACTATATCAATAGTTTGGGGGGACACTCACAAGCCTGGTTCGCACGCATGGGAAGGGTAGCAAAGCCCAAAACTCTGTCTAGGATAGAATCCCCAAATGCGCAAAAAACTTGGTTTACGTTTTGACAAGGAATTGGAAGGTTATCTCCTCAAACCAAGCCTCCACGCGGCCTCATGCTTAACTCCCATTTGAGAGGAGCTTCCCAGATACTACCAACATAGAAAATGATTGACCTATCAATTGGCCAACTACGTCTGAATTGGCCTAAGCTAGTGATCCAGGAGGATCCAGGAAGGTCAAATTTTCAAAGTCCTCCAATCTCAACAAAACCAACTCCAGATCGAAGGGCTCGTCGAGTCGATTCCAACGGCGTTCGTTTCACCTCAAACGAACTCTATATGAGAAAGTTATCGCATTCTGTTCTATGAGGTCAACAAGTAAAATTGGCAAAAAGAAGTGCCACGTGGCACCACTGATAGGGTGACACGTGGCATCTGTACTGTACAAACATGATAACGTGGCATGTGTACGAACCAATGGGAGGACGACATGTGGCACGTACAGATGGATGGCGTGTCAACCCATTCAATTGTATGGTCCAATCCAAAGGGAACACGTGTCTGTACGGAAGGGGTGTTGGCCCAGTAATATTTCGCCACATGGCACTTGTTGATTGGTTAAAAGTTTAGTAGGAAGATTGGCCTCCACGGGGTTCGACCCCTAGACCTTTCCTGCATAGTGCTCCGCCTTACCGTTACCCCACAAGGTGTTCCTTGTATAAGGTATGGAAATAAATTTATTTAAAGTGCAGTGGCATTTCGAGCCCCAAAGGGGCCGGGGCTTAGCCCCGACCCTGGTTCTTCCTCCAGCGTGACCGAGAGCTTCGACCAGCATGGGAGCCCACACTCTATTTAGCACATGTCGAATTATAAACTATGGAGTTTGGGTTAAAAGTGGGTTGAGAATTGTTTCTCAGTTATAACAAATTTTTGGGTTTTATACATAGTTCGGTTGGGTAGTTTTGCAACCAGATTTTATTAATGCCATACTTGGGTATGTGGTTGGCATAGTTGTTAATTATGTCAACTACATGATAAAATGAGCTTTAAGTGAACCCAACCAAAACTTGAGGAGTTGAAATCAAATGCCAATCTTGGAAAATTTGTTGTAACCAAAGAGAACATGAGGAAAATGTGAAGAGGGGCAAGCCATGGCTATATAAGCCCCCTTAGTTGCCATTTGCCACTCATGCTTTGGAGTGGAGACTTTGTAGCTAAAGGAGATAAGGGAGATTGCGTAGCTCTGCAATAGGAAGGTACGAGTGTTTATACTCGTTTTACACCATCTTCAGGCTTCGAAGTTGCTGGAAGCAGTCTTGTTGTGTTTTGGGCAGCGGTTCTCTTCCTGACCATTGTCGCCAAGGTATCATTGTATCATTACCATGTATTTTGCCTTTATGCTGAGATTATAGATTGGCCCTCCTATTGAGAAGCAGGCCCGGAGACGTAGTCCATCCTGGATGAACTCCGTTATCAACTTGTTGTTTTTATGTGCGTATTGTCTATGCTATTTAGTTCTCTTCTTTATGGATTTGTGAGCTTCATTCATGCTATTTATGCAATTCATGTTAACGTGATAGAGTAGCAAAGATCTTGTATTCGGATCATGTGGTATCAGAGTAGGTCTATTTGACGTTGGATTGTGAGTGTGGATGCTCACGAGGGCTAAACTGCAAGCTGGTGAGGGTACATTAGAGCCTTGCAATTCCGAGATCGGACGTGCACACCAAAGGAGGAAGATGGATGCTAATGATGCCCGCATCGAGATTGAGGCAAACTTTCACAAGGTCTTCTACATGATGGCCGACAAAGTAGACAAGTTGTTTGCAGACTATGAAGAATGCATGGCAAAATAAAAAAAAGGCAGTGAAGTAAAGAAGGAAGACAAAGAAGTGAAGGACGAAGGCAACGCTTCAGTTAACCAAGGAGGAGGTGGCAAAGAGCCTCCTGAGCCTCCCTCTTCACCTTCAGCTTCAAGCACAAGTTCAAGTGCTTCTTCCTCATCTCATTCTCAGCATTCCAAGGTTCCTCACAAAGAGCCTCAAAAGAAGCCCTTATTGAAGCTCGATGTGAAGTTTGATTTGCCCATGTTCAATGGGGAAGTGAATGCAGAGAAGTTAAACAATTGGATAAGGCAAATTGAGGTCTATTGCCGATTCTAGCAGATCAAAGAAGAAGATGTGAAGATTCAGTTGGCTTCACTTCGGCTGACAGGCACCACACTTGTATGGTGGGAAAGCAAGCTTCAGCAAGGTAGCAAACAAATGGGTAATCTTCTCTTATCGTGGTCTGCTTTCATTTCTGCTTTACGTAAGCAATTTTTTCCGTTGGGTTATGTTCAAAAGGCTATGATGGATTGGCAAAGTTTTAGACAAGGAAAGGGTCAGAGTGTTCGGAATTTTATTGAAGAATTTAGAAAGAAAGCTCTAGAGTTGAATATTTCTTTAGATTCTCCTGACACTCTTTTGAAGTACATTGGTGCTCTTCATCATTATCTACGCCATACTTTGCTGTTGTTGAATCCTACTAGTGTGGATGAAGCAAGTGTTCAAGCTACTCATCTTGAGAGCAGGGGGAAGCATTTGCAAGAAGACCATCCGAAGAAGCCTTTCAAGCCCAACAACAACCACAAGTCCAAAAAGAAAGACAAGAGCAAGAAGACAGCTACTGCCAAGAAGGAAGGAGGAAAGCTCCATTGCAAACATTGCGACATTGATGGGCATGATGAAGAAAGTTGTTGGAAGTTGCATCCTGAACAAAGGCCAAAGCATTATGGAGGCAAAAAGAAGAAAAAGACCGTTGCAACAACGCAACGAGATTTGGGTTCTGACTCAGGTGACGAAACCAAGATTACAGCCGTGGGAATGCAAGGTAACAAAACTCCTCATACTGGTTCAAGTTCTACTCATGTTTCTAAAGAAAATGATAAAAGAAGAAGTGAGTTGTTTCACATCAGAGTTGTGTCTAAGCATACAAAGATTGAAAGATTATTTGATCCGGGTTCTCAAGTAAATTTGATCTCAGAATCAGTTGTTAAGAAGTTGGGCATACAGACTAAACCTCACCCCAAGCCTTATCCTCTTGGATGGGTATGTGATAATGCTAAGCTACAGGTGACTAAGCAATGCAGGTTAAGGTTTGCTATTGCTTCAAAGTTGATCGATGAGGTGGAATTAGATGTTGTTCCTCTTGACATCTACGGTATCGTATTGGGAAGCCCATACTTGTATGATCAAAAAGCAGTATTCTTCCGTCACGAGAACAAGTACCATCTCACCAAAAATGGGGTGGAGTACATCGTGAGAGCTCATAGTATGAAGGCTAACACCACTCTTGTTAGTGCAGGACAGATGAAGAGACTCATCAACACTAATAAGAGATACATGCTCATGGTTGTGAGAGCAAAAGATGCTGAAGCATTCGATGCTTTCAAAGGTTGTAATCCTTCTCATAAAAAGGCTATGATTGATATTGTGGCTAACTATGATGAAATATTTCAGGAACCTACAGGTTTGCCTCCCAAAAGGGAGATTCAACATGAGATTCGTCTCCAGCAGGATGCCCCTCTTCCTAATGTGGGCATGTACAGGTTGTCCGCAGTTGAAATGGCAGAGATTAAGAAGTAGGTTCAAGACTTGTTGGACCAAGGAGTGATCAGACCCAGCTCCTCTCCATGTGGTTCGCCGATTGTGTTGGTGATGAAGAAAGATGGCACATGGAGGGTGTGTGTTGACTATCGGTCTCTCAACAAGATCACGATCAAGAATCGATACCCACTTCCTCGCATAGATGACTTGCTCGACCAATTGAAAGATGTTGTGTTCTTTACCAAGTTGGATTTGCGTAGTGGCTACCACCAGATCAGAATTGCAGAAAGTGATGTGTGGAAGATGGCCTTCAAGACCAAGCAAGGTCTATTTGAATGGTTGGTGATGCTCTTTGGGCTTTGCAATGAACTTGCAACCTTCATGCGAGTAATGAATGATGTTTTCCGGCCATTCTTAGATGATTTTGTCATTGTATACTTAGATGATATCTTGGTCTTTAGCAAAACTTGGGAAGCACATGTGGGGCATGTAAAGCAACTATTAGATACTTTGAAAAAGGAGAAATTGTATGTAAAATTATCAAAGTGTGAATTTGGCAAAACTTCATTAGTTTACTTGGGTCATATTGTAGGAGGTGGAAATTTAAAAATTGATCCTTCAAAAGTTGATGTAATTGTCAATTGGCCTAAGCCTACTAACGCTACTGAAGTGAGAAGCTTTTTAGGAGCTGTTCAATATTGGAGGAGGTTCATTCATAACTTCTCATACATAGCATCTCCTTTGCATGCCTTAACAAGTGTGAAGAAAGCCTTCCAGTGGGGAGGTAAGCAGTAGAAAGCCTTCGACACATTGAAGGGAAAAATCAGCATCGCCCCAGTCCTAGCCTTGCCCGATTTGCAGTAGCCATTTGAGATAGAGATAGATGCTAGTGGATATGCCATGGGGGCATTATTGATGCAGCACCGCAAGCCTATTTGCTACCATTCAGAGACTTTTACTCAAGCAGTGATCAACTACCCCACCTATGACAAAGAGTTGTATGCTTTGGTTCAGAGTGTCAAGAAGTGGAAGCACTACTTGATGGGTAAGGAGACGATCATCCATACCGATCATCATCCCTTGCAGTATCTCCAGTCCCAGACTAAGCTCCAGCAAACTCGTCATTTTAGGTGGATGGGATTTCTTCAACAATTCCATCTAGTGATCAAGTACAAGAAGGGTACTAGTAACAAAGTGGCAGATATGCTTTCTAGACCTCCTATTGTTGCATCTATTGTTTTGAAAAATGCTTCTTTGTCCCATGAAAGTTATATTGAGCAGTATGTTACTGATGATGATTTCAAGGAGATTTATGAGAAGCTAACCAATGGCACACAGGTGGAAGACAACTATTTGCAGGGAAATTTACTCTATCATTTCGGCAAGTTATGTGTTCCTATCAGTGAAAGAGTCCATGTAATACGAGAAGCTCATACTTCTCTTGTATCAGGGCATTTTGGGGTAGGTAAGACTTTGGATCATTTGCAAAGACTCATGTATTGGCCTCGCATGAAAGACATTGTAACAAAATATGTAAAGGGGTGTGTGATGTGCTCTACTTGTAAGCCCACTAATAGAAAATTGGGGCTGTACTCACCACTTCTTGTTCCTTCCCATCCTTGGGAAAGCATTTCCATGGATTTTGTGGGGGCTTTGCCTATGTCTAGGAGGGGTCATGACTACTTGTATGTGGTCGTGGATAGGTTTAGCAAGATGTGTATTCTTATGCCATGTAAAAAGTAGGTCATTGTAGAGCAGGCTGCTTCTCTTTTCTTTCAGCATGTATGGGTTCACTTTGGACTCCCTACGTCCATTATCTCGGATTGGGACTCTCGATTCCTTGGAGAGTTTTGGACAAAATTATGATGTATGATGGACACCAAACTGAAGAGGAGCACTGCTTTCCATCCATAGACCGATGGACAGACAGAGGTAGTCAATAGGACAGTTGTTCATTTGCTTTGAGGTTATTGCAACAAGCATCCTAAGTTATGGGATGAGCAGATCCAGTATGTGCAGCATGCCTACAACAGGGCTATGCATTCTTCCACTCAGAGCTCGCCATTTGAGACATGCTTTGGGTACTTTCCAAAGACTCCATTGGACTTGACTTATGGGAGAGAGGTTTATTCAAGCACTTCCAAGGATGAAGACAAAGCCCGCAGGTTCATTCATAGAGTTCAACAGGTACATCAAGTAGTGCAAGAGCAGTTGGAGAAGAGTCAAGCCCAGTACAAGGCTCGCCATGAAAGCATAGAGTTGATCATCAGTTTCAGGTGGGAGATCAAGTGTGGCTTCACATCAGTAAGGAGAGGATGAAAGGAGAAGGCAAGAAGCTCAAGCCTATTAGATATGGTCCCTTCACCATCTTGCAGAAGATTGGGACGAATGCTTTTCGCTTAGAGCTATCACCATACATGTAGATCTACTCAGTGGTGAATGTGGAGAACTTGAAACTCTATGAGCCTCCCATGATCATGGATGAAAGGGAGAATGTCTCATTGCCATCAGTTGATGAATTTGCTCCTCAGTACATGGATGAGCTAAAGGAAGATGTCATCTTAGATAGAAGGATAAGGAATTCTCGCAGAGGTGATGTTGAGTATCTTCAAGTGGGCATCAAAGGCACTCATCCAAGCAAAGCCAAGTGGATTGAGAAGGAGAAAGTGAGGGAGCAATTCCCTCACCTATCTGTTGATTAGTAAATGCTTTTGGAGGCCAAAAGCTTCTCAGTGGGAAGGAATGATCCAGGAGGATCTAGGAAGGTCAAATTTTCAAAGTCTTCCAATCTCAGCAAAACTAGTGCCAGATCGAAGGGCTCGTCGAGACGATTCAAACGGCGTTCGTTTCACCTCAAACGGACTCTGTATGAGAAAGTTATCGCGTTCTGTTCTATGAGGTCAACAGGGAAAATTGGCAAAAAGAGGTGCCACGTGGCACCACTGACAGGGTGACACATGGCATCCATACTGTACAAACATGATGATGTGGCATGTGTATGAACCAATGGGAGGATGACATGTGGCATGTATGGATGGATGACGTGTCAACCCATTCAATTGTACAGTCCAATCCAGAGGGAACACGTGTCTGTACTGAAGGGGTGTTGGCCTAGTAATATTTCGCCACATGGCACTTGATGATTGGTTAAAATTTTAGTAGGAAGATTGGCCTCCACAGGGTTCGACCTCGTGACCTCTCCTGCATAGTGCTCCGCCTTACCGTTAGCCCATAAGGTGTTCTTTGTATAAGGTATGGAAATAAATTTATTTAAAGTGCAGTGGCATTTCAAGCCCCAAAGGGGCCGGGGCTTAGCCCCGACCCTGGTTCTTCCTCCAGCGTGACAGGGAGCTCTGACCAGCATGGGATGCTGCGCTCTATTTAGCACATGTCGAATTATAAACTATGGAGTTTGGTTTAAAAGTGGGTTGAGAATTGTTTCTCGGTTATAACAAATTTTTGGGTTTTATACATAGTTCGGTTGGGTAGTTTTGCAACCAGATTTTATTAATGCCATACTTGGGTATGTGGTTGGCATAGTTGTTAATTATGTCAACTACATGATAAAAGGAGGTTTAAGTGAACCCAACCAAAACTTGAGTTGAAACAAGATGCCAATCTTGGAAAATTTGTTGTAACCAAAGAGAACATGAGGAAAATGTGAAGAGGGGCAAGTCATGGCTATATAAGCCCCCTTAGTTGCCATTTGCCACTCATGCTTTGGAGTGGATACTTTGTAGCTAAAGGAGAGAAGGGAGATTGTGTAGCTCTGTAGGAGGAAGGTACGAGTGTTTATACTCGTTTTACACCGTCTTTAGGCTTCGGAGGTGCTGGAAGCAGTCTTGTTGTGTTTTGGGCAGCGGTTCTCTTCCTGACCATTATCGCCAAGGTATCATTGTATCATTACCATGTATTTTACCTTTATGCTGAGATTGTAGATCGTACCTCCTATTGAGAAGCAGGCCCGGAGACGTAGTCCATCCTGGATGAAATCCGTTATCAACTTGTTGTTTTTATGTGCGTATTGTCTATGCTGTTTGGTTCTCTTCTTTATGGATTTGTGAGCTTCATTCATACTCTTTATGCAATTCATGTTAATGTCATAGAGTCGAAAAGATCTTGTATTTGGATCAGCTAGTAGGTGTATGACCCTATAAAACAAAACTTACTAATAAATTTTAAATTATAGCGTTCATTTTAAGAGTTGTTCTTAGTCAGAGAGTAAGTGGCGTGAATGACTGTGATATTATAGATTCAATAAGAAAAGTAAAAAAGGTGTATAAAATGAACTCCAAAACAAATTACAATTACTTAAATCAAGCTTCTTTTATTTTTTCAAATATGAGCTAATGCAATTACAACTAAGTATGAGAAGACTAAGACTTGTTTTTGTAATTTTTGAAATTTTATTCGAAAATACTGAAAATAAAACTACTATATGCCATTAAATGCAAATGTTTCAAACGTTTTTTTTTTCACTTTTCAAATTCTTCAAAAATTACCATGCACCTAAATGCAATTTTTTTTTGAGTATGTTTGAATAATCGGACCGTAAAGAAAGCAATATGAAGTATATCGGACTTGCAAGAACCAAATTCAACCACTTAAGGAGGAGACTTGGTAAACACCTAATTTGGGAAGGATCAATGGATAAAATCCACTGAAATCACTAAAGGACAAGTGACAAACTGTTACTACTTGAAAGTAGTACAAAGTACAAGGTATCCAAAATCCTGATCACTGACTTAGATACACAGCACTGAACCTATCACCCAAACAGGAGAACCTACCTCAAATTGCTAAGTGAAAGAAGACTCAAACAATAAAACTCAAAGGCTTAATAAAAAGCAAAAAGCATGGTGTACAGGACTTTCAAACTTACAGTAAGATGCCAGCAACAGAAGACCTTCAAACAGACAAAAATCCAAACAAGACAGGGACAAGCAACCCTCCCTAAAATTTTGTGCTGCTACAAGACGTACGCAACTGTCTTATAGAGGAACCCGTGTACTGTACGCGACTATCTTATAGAGAAACCCGCGTACGCAAGTTGCTATACGCGACTGTGTAGCACAACAACCCGCATACACAACAACAACAAAAATTTAAAAAAGAAAAAAAATAACAAAGGTCTCTAGACACACTACTGCAAATCAAAGACAATATAGACAACCACACACAGAATCAGAGCAAAGACTGGGCAAGTATCTACAGGACTAACCCACAGCAGGCTGGACTCCCTAGTGGAGTCGATAAAGCACCCTTGTAACCTAGGGTCTGGGGTTACCAACTTACTACTAACCTTACAGACAATCAGCTTTACCAGAGAACGGAAAGGGAATAGGAAGAAAGTCTTGACTTACCTGATTACCAACGGTTGATCCAAGCTTGATCTTCTCTCGCTCCTCTTCTCTCTAAAGCTTCCAAGGATGCACCTCTTTCACCTGCAAAGAGAAAATCCTTCAAGTAATATCTCATGCATATATATATATCAGAGGTTATATCAACAATATATCAAACATATAATCAAATACATTCATTAACCAAAATACATGAAATAGACTCAACACAATATTAGAAGAAGAATTCTCTTTATTAACAACCGATCAATGAGATAAGAGTACAACCCAGCTTCTGAGACAAGGAATCCTCTGCAACCAAAGGACTTTGAGTTCTGTTGCTCCAATATTTCTGAAGATATATCACCAGTATAACTTTGCTCTCCAATATTGATTGATTAGTCCCCACCCCAAGGCCTCTATTTATACTTTGGGAAATAGAGTGGTTTCGAAGGTTGGGATGGTTGAAACAGTTGGGATAGTTATGGATTAGGCCCCAACTAATCTCATCTAATCGCGTTTTATATTTTTTAAAGTTAAAACAAGGTGTACGCGACTATTAATATAGGCAGCCCGCGTATGACACGCGAGTTGCTTGAAGGAAACCTACGTACGCTGGTGTACGCTGGTGTACGCGGGTTGCAATGCAAATACTCGCGTAAGGTATGCGAGTTGCAATGCAGATAGTCGCGTATGCAACTCAACACTTAGAAAAAATATATATCAAGCTGGTTTGAGGGTAATGCATCCCAGGTCATGCCCATCTATAGTGTTTTGGCAACTTCAATCCTAATTTGTCCTTTTGTGTACCAACATAAAGAATGTCAGCACTTGGACGGAGAAGTGCCATTTGGGTTGATAACAACATTATAATTTTTGGACATCATGTACATATGCAATTTAATTAAAATACCCACAACTAGCTACGTCAATGTAACATTATAGAGATCGGGGCATGATTTCCTAAGGATAAGGGGGGGGCGAATATTCAAACCTTTGAGCCAATGGGGAAAAGCCAAATGTCAAAGGGAAAACCTATCAAACTGTAGACTACCAAATTTCTTTGTTGTGCCCAGTCATTTATTTCTTCCAGAAGTGGTTGAGTTAGTTAATGCATGGGGATGGGAAGAGTATGGAAATCAAATTCGAATTTGAGAAGCCATCAGATTTTGGAAAATGTGTCGTTGACTTATGGGTGAAGTAAATTCCCAAAAATGCTTCCCAACCCATAAGGCATTCACGTCCTCCACTCCTCACGGCAGTGGAAGCTTGCAGATCTCTCTCATTCATGTTTTTTGTCTACCTGTGTGTTTTCTCTCACGTGGGCAGCAGTTTTCTTCATTTTCCCCATGGTTGGGAAGTTGTTTGGGTAATGCTCAGGGACTAGGCTCTCTCCTAGACGTTTTTGTTGTTGTTGTTTCCTCATTACCCAGCTGGGAAAACACATTTTGTTGGTTGCACAACAAATGGTAGAAGAGACCCATGATTTTTGGGTATATGTTGAGGTCGTTTTGGCCACGTGAAGCCCATAAATGTTTATGGAAATCAAATTGCTATTAGGGGGTTGTTTTACCCATCTGCCATTTCTGTTTTTGGCTCCCAAGACATTTTTCCTCAAACCTAGAACATGTATTTTGTGTGTGTGCATACTGTGTTTTGGTTTGAACTGGTTTGGAGTGGAAGATGGAAGAATTAGCTTGATAAACCTAGCATAGAAAGGAACCACATAGAGAGATTAAGGGGGGCTAGTTATTCTTTCTTGCACACCCTGAAGAGCACTGAAAGCGAAGGCATAGCCTGAGGGATTATGTAGCAGAGAAGGGGATGTTTCCTTGTGTTGGGTGTGTAGATGTTGGGAAAGCCAAGCCAAATCTTATGTAGGTGTCCATAGCTCTATGGATGAGCTCACTAGCTTAGTAATTCAACCTCGTACCTCCTTGGCGGTCTGATAAACCCAAATGTAGTTTTGGCTCAGCTGAATTTTGATATGTCTTTGGCTATGTGTGAGCCTGCTATTGTTCACTTATTCCTTGTGGGAATCATGCCTAGCTTGGGGATGGCAGGGGTGATGAGATATTGATGAGCACATTGGCCTATGGTTGGGTGGAACGTTGCAGTGACATAGCTGGTTGCGGGATAAGCTTCTTCTCAAGATAAGTGGTTCTTGTGTTTAATCTCTGCAACTGTGTTTGCTTGTTTTATGAATTATGAACATGAATGCTGTGTTGAAATGTATTTGCTTTCATTGTAGGTTACATTGCATTATGCATCTGTGTATGTATGCTAGTTCAATGCATTTTTATTGTTTATGTTCATGGGGCTTAGATCCCCGCTTAAATGATAGTAGTAGCACCGTAGTGGCCTCCTCTCGGATGCGAGGGGATGTGACAGTGTGGTATCAGAGTAGTGTTGTAGCATTGGGCCTCAATGGGCCATGAAGAACAGTTGACAGAGGCAGGTTTACCCTCTCTTGAGCATAGGCCAGCATAAAAAATTTTAAAATTTTTCTAAGTTTTGGAGTGTTGACTTTGTTAGTTGAGTTAGTCGAAGTTGAGCCCATGCATGTCAGCATGAAAGGATGATTTGAGATGATGCATGTCGGCATGAAAGCGTTGAGTCGAGCCGACAAGAAGAGAAAGAAAATTTTTCTGAAAATTATCTAAGTGTTTGGAAAATTTGCAAAAATCGGTGAGTTTTGTTGATACGTCGGCTGAGTTTTGCCAACACACATCAGAAAACTTGGGGATTTTCAACCGATACATGTCGGGTGGAAAGTAGAGTTTTTGCCGATCAGAACAAAATTCAGACTTTTTTCGACACATCGACAAGTTTGGCAAGTTTTTTCCGATCGGAAGAAAATTCAGAATTTTTCCAACACGTCGATAAGTTTGGCAAGTTTTTGTCGATCGAAAGAAAATTCAGAATTGTTCGGACACGTCGGCTAGTTTGGCAATTTTTTGTCGATCGAAAGAAAAATCGGAATTTTTCGGACACGTCGACAAGTTTGGCAAGTTTTTGTCGATCGGAAGAAAATTCAGAATTTTTCCGACACGTCGGCAAGTTTGGCAAGTTTTTGCCGATCGGAAAAAAATTCAGAATTTTTTCGACATGTCGAAAAGTTTGGCAAGTTTTGTCGGTCGGAAGAAAAATTGGAAATTATTCCACACGTCGGGAGCCAAAACCCGAGTTTTGAAGATCAGAGGAAAACAAAAAATTCACTGAAACAGGGAAACTCAATAGGTTTTTCAATGGGATTTACAGGTGTCAGAAAGTTGAAAAATGGCAGTGAGTTTGTGTGCCATATTGCATGAAAATGAAAGATTTAGAAGAATAAAAAACGAGAGCACTGCCCTTGACCCGCACTGTAGGAGCAATTCGCCTTGACCACCGTCGTCCCCTTGAGACAATCATTGTTTGTGAAAAGAAAAGTGTGTGTATGATTTTTCCATATGAAGGTAAGTAAGTTATAAGTTTATGAGAATATTATAAATTTATAATTTAACAATTGTTAGGATATTTAGACACTTAGGAGTTAGTTAAGATCAACTTGTGTAATATATCCATTAGGTGAAAGTGTGTTTCTTTAGTATGCATTAGTATGTATTTGTAAATATTCTAATCCGACGGTCACAATATGTTCTAGACATAGAATGATCCGACGGTTCAACTTCTCTTAGATCATACCTACCATTAATCCGTGGCTTAACACTCGATTGATCTATGATTTCTATTTAAAGAGCATAAAGGGTCCTTGGCTAGTTGATCGATTATGAGAAGCTCATGTAACTTTCTTTCTTTTGCATAATAAATTGCTCCAAGTAGCTATTTGGCTGGGGCCATGGACTGTTTCCCTCTCGAGGGTTTTAACCACATGACAAACATTGGTGTGTTGATCTGTGATCTATTTGTGTGAAGCGGTTGATCAAGGTGTTCAATCTTTTAGGAGTACCCTGTGTACCAGAACATGGTATCAGAGCGTTTATGAAGAGCCGCTTTCAGTTGTGATCAAGATCTGGAACCGATGTTGCCGAAAATTTGAAAGGGTTTTTGGTTCTGGATTTTTTGTGCATTTGTGGGCCGTAGGAGCTGTTCCATTGCGTCCGGAGTGCCATTTCCATTGGGAAATAGTTTTCATTTCACCGAAAACCATTTTCGTTTGTTTCAGAAACACTTATTTTGGAAAATTTGAAGCTATAATGTTACAGTGACGGATTTGTTTTATTTTTTAAAAAATCTCTCATATTTTACCAGTTTTAATTACTAGATCTTTACTATTTTAGTCTCGGACTGTTGCCTTCCCTGGCTGCGTATGCTCTTTGCCGTGCACCTTGCGTGATCACGACGAATCAGAAATAGAAAGGGAAAGTTTTGTTTCTTATCTTCTCGGCTACGTATGCTCTTTGATGTGCACCTTGTGCGATCACGACAAATCAGAAACAACGAGAAAACTTGAAAATGTAGACTTTCCAGGTAAGCTAACCAAGATCTAACCCTTTTGTGTGGAATTTTTTTGTTTTGTTTTTGTTTTTCGTTTTTTTTTGTGATTTGCAAGAAAAAAGGCAAGCACGCAGAACGAGAGAAAATAGTATAAAAAAAAGCCCCCTTCCTCTTTCCATTTTTTTACGTACCTTTGAAACTTAGCTCACTTGGTCCAAAGTTGCTTTATTCCTTAAGAGGTCTTGAGTTCAAGTCTTATTAAGCTACTTTTTAGTGCATGCAATTTCTATTTTCAAGCAACTTTATTGTAAAGTGATTGTCAAAGGTTGATCTTGGGAAGAGGGATGTTTTTTTTTAGTTGGTCAAGTTAATATCTGCCACGTCACTATTGGGGACATCTTCAACATTTTATTTGATAAAGCATAACTTCATCATCCAGAATCAATTTTTAGTGCCGTTTTTTTTAAAACCGCATATTTTTTCGAGCTCTTTGCATCCAGACAGTTAGTTTCTTATCTTTCAGTCTACAATATGGCTGCCCCTTGTGATATTACACTTACAATTTCTAACTATTTCTCATGGAAATCTCGTATGGAGGATGTTTTGCGAAGTAGGGGACTTTTCAGGATAACCTCAGGGAAAGAAATAGAACCCATCGATGATGGTAAGAATATTAAATGGGCAAATAGATGTGATGAAGCTCGTGGATTGATTGGGATGTCAACTTCTATTGTTTTGTGATTCCACATATCTGGAATTAATGAACTTGATATAGCTTGGGAAAAGTTGGAACCTGTGTTTGGTAAACACAATGAAATTCAGGGTCATTAACTTGAGAATGAGTTGATTTCTTTGAATCCAAATGATTTTTCATGCATTCAAGAAAATTTATCTAAGTATAAAACTCTTAGACTATTATGTGCAGAATGCACGATTAAGAAAGAAGACAAACAATGTATCTATCACATTCTTTCAAAACTTGGACCTGCATATTCTGTTTTTGTATCTACATTCTACTCCATGAAAGAATCCTTGACTGCAGCTAGCTATCAAGAGCCTAGCCTTGAATCATTTTGTGATTCCTTAATTAGAGAGCAAGATAAGCTCATTCATCTTGGAATAATTAACAATGTAGATACATCTCGGAAAGCCTTATTGTCCCAACAGAAAGAAAAGTCCAAGCCTCCCAAGAAACAGAATTTTTGCAATAATAAGCCAAACAACAAGGGTCCCAAACCCTCTCAGTCACCTCCTTCTTTAAAAAATGACAAAGGATCCAAGCAAAAAGGAAAGAAGACTGAGCGTCATTATAATTTTTATGGGAAAGATAATCATGATGAATCTAAGTGTTTTAAGAAGATGGCAGCCTTAGAAGCAGCAATGAAGAAGCACCACATCATCTTAGATTCGTCTTCAGAATCTACCTCTCATGGACATGCACTTTGTGCTTCTGGTTACTCTTATACTGCATCTTCTTCTTCTACTTCAAATGAATAGCTCATTAATTATGGAGCATCTTATCATATGGCTAAGGATAAAGCCATATTTTCTACTATGCCTGAATGTAACACCAAACAAATATTTGTTGGTGATGATAGATCTCTAAGTGTTGTGGGATCTGGAACAGTTCCAATAGAAAATGGTCATTTCAGTGATGTACTACGTGTTCCAAAAATTTCCTGCAATTTGTTATCAGTCTATCAAATTACTCATTCAGGTGAAGGTAAAACTGTGACGTTTACACCTCACCAAGTTGTAATCAAGGATTTTAAAAATCCTCAAAATGTCCTTGCTACTGGAACCATTGATGATAATACCAGGTTGTACAAATTTGAAAACTTTGGGTCATCACCTTTTTCTTCAGTTTTTGTTGCTCATAGTGATAACTTTAGCAAACTTTGGCATGAGCGATTTGGTCACTTAAATTATCGCTCATTGCAACAACTATGTAAAGACAATATGGTAACTGGTCTTCCACTGGTATCTTGCAAGGATGGTGTTTGTTTCGGTTGTGTACTAGGAAAACATCATCGGAACAGTTTTGACAAACGTGCCTCTTGGCATGCCTCAGTTCCCTTGGGGCTTGTGCATAGTGACTTGTCTGGCCCTCTTCCATCTGCTTCCTTTTCTGGTTTCAAATATTTTTTAACTTGCATTGATGACTACTCCAGACACACTTGGGTTTACTTCCTAAAACTTAAGAGCGAAGTATTTAACATGTTCTTGGCCTACAAGGCCCTTGTTGAAAAACAATCTAGTCATCAAATTATTAAGTTAAGATCTGACAATGGAGGAGAATATGTTAACAACAAGTTCACTACTTTTTGCACTGAACAAGGAATCCAACAACAACACACTGTTCCATATACACCACAACAAAATGGTGTAGCTGAACAGAAGAACTGCACTTTAAAAGAAATGGCTAATTGTATGATCCAATCTAAGGGACTAAGTCTTCAATATTGGGCTGAGGCCATAAATTGTGCAAATTACATAGTTAATTGCACACCCACTAAAGTTTTACAAGGTATAACACCGGAAGAAGCATGGAGTAAAATTAAACCGTAGGTAAGTCACTTTCGTGTGTTTGGTTGTGGAGCATGGGCTCACATTTCGGATGAAAAACAGAAAGCATTGCAGCCTAAAAGTGAAAAGTGCATATTTGTTGAATATTATGAAGATGTAAAAGGTTATAGACTTCTTCAACCCAATTCACATGATATAATCATTAGAAGAGATATTAAATTTGATGAAAATCTCTTGGCCTGCAAGCCTAACTTGGTGGGTGTGACATCTTTGGCCTGCAAGCCTGATTCGGCAATTGTGCCTTCTTCTTCTTCTTCCAACTTCCTTGACAGTTTTCCAACTCTAGTTTCTGATGACGATAGTGAAGATGAAAATCCACCTCCGCCTGCTCATGTTCCTCAAATTGCACCAGCACCAATACTTCCTCGATGGGTCCGTTCAACATGTGAAGCAGTTAGTGATCTTGCCAGTGATATTAGAGATCAACGTCGAACACGTTCTCAGTTTCAGTGAGCCTCTTCTCTTTTGGCTCAAGTTTTTGAGAATCATGATCCATAAACTTTTGCAGAAGCTTCAGGAAATCTAGATTGGGATGCAGCTATGGATGAAGAATATCGTTCCTTAATGGTGAACGATACTTGGGATCTTGTTCCTCTTCCAAAAGGAAGAAAACTTGTCAGATCTAATGGGTCTACAGAACTAAGTATGCATCAGATGGAAGTGTTGAAAGACTTAAGGCAAGGTTAGCTGCCAAAGGTTTTTCCCAAGTTGAAGGGATTGACTACAATGAAACCTCTGCCCATGTCGCAAAAATGAATTCCATCCACCTTGTTCTTTCCCTTCCAGCCTTACATAACTGGGAAGTCCATCAAATGGATGTCAAATCTACGTTTTTACATGGTGATTTACAGGAGGAAATTTACATGGAACAACCTCCTGGATATGTTCATGATAACTCTAGCCTTGTCTGTCTCCTTAAGAAATCCTTATATGGCCTTAAGCAAGCTCCTAGAGCTTGGTATGCCAAAATGGATACCTTTCTCCTTGACACTGGTTTTTCTAGATGCCATTCTGACCCCAATGTCTATACCAAGAAATTAGGAAACCATCTCATCATACTTGTTCTTTATATTGATGGTCTTATCCTTACTGGTAGTGACCCTAAACTTATAACCCATGTGAAATCCAGTCTTAAGCAAAATTTTGCAATGTCAGACTTAGGACATTTGCATTATTTTCTTGGTGTCCAAGTCTTGCAAACCAAAGAAGGAATCTTTCTTTCCCAGTCTAAGTATGCTTGTGACCTTCTTTGTCGTTTCCACATGGAATATTGTAAACCAATCCCTTCTCCCTTCTAGTCTAGAGTCAAACTTTCTGCCACTGGTACTTCCCCTGAAGTAGATGCCACCTTGTATCGTCAGCTTGTTGGTAGTCTTTTATACTTGACTCATTCCCATCCTGACCTTTCCTTTGCCATTGGCCGTGTTGCCCATTATATGCAAACTCCTCATGAAAGTCACTAGAAAGCAACAAAAAGAATACTTCAATATATTCGAGGTACAATTCAGTTTGGGATTCATTACAGTACAGGGGGGGAACCTTTGTTGGTTGGTTTCACTAATTCATATTGGGCTAGCGATCTTGATGATCGAAAGTCTACTGCAGGTAATGTTTTCAGTATGGGTTCAGGACCTATCACTTGGGCTTGTAAGAAACAACAAGCACTTGCTCTTTCTTCAGCAGAAGCAGAATATCGAGCCACAGTTAATGCCAGTTAGGAAGCTTTATGGCTTCGACAGATCCTTTCAGAGTTTGGATTCGAGCAGCAGCAACCTACTCCACTTTGGTGCGATAATAAAAGTGCCATCAAGCTTGCCAAAGATTCAGTTCTACATCAGCGTAGCAAACACATTGAGCTACACATGCACTTCATCAGAAATCTTATTCATGGTCTTTTTCTTGAAATGCTCTATTGCCCTACAGATGATCAAGTTGCAGACATCTTCACCAAGTCTCTTACAGAAGTGAAGTTTTCTAAACTTCGATATATGTTAGGAGTTCAAGAATGTGTGCTTAAGGGGAGATAGGCTCTAATGCCTCCTTCCTTCTCCTAATAGCGTCTCTTTTGTAAATCCTTCAATCCTATCCCAAGTTGTTCTTAATGGGGGATGTTAGGATACTTATACACTTAGGAGTTAGTTAAGATCAACTTGTGTAATATATCTGTTAGGTAAAAGTGTGTTTCTTTAGTATGCATTTGTAAATATTCTAATCCGACGGTCACGATATGTTCTAGACATAGAATGATTTGACAGTTCAACTTCTCTTAGATCATACCTACCATTGATTCGTGGCTTAACACCCGATTGGTCTATGATCTCTATTTAAAGAGCATCGAGGGTCCGTGGCTAGTTGATCGATTATGAGAAACTCATGTAAGTTTCTTTCTTTTGCATAATAAATTGCTCCAAGTAGCTATTTGGCTGGGGCCGTGGACTGTTTCCCTCTCGAGGGTTTTAACCACATGACAAACATCGGTGCGTTGATCTGTGATCTATTTGTGTGAAGCGGTTGCTCAAGGTGTTCGATCTTTTGGGAGTACCTTGTGTTATCACCCGCCTTGCTCACAGAGGTGGATCCAGGATGGATGGTAGAGGGGCAAGCAACTAAGGGGTGGAACCACGACTGCTTAGACTCCCAAATGGATGGTTGTCATGCCAATCAAGTCAGCATTCTCTTTATGCTATCTTAGTCCAAGACAACAATGGGGGAGACCCAGATCTACTCCCGACAGGAGAGATCGGACCTAGACACCAGAAGAAGATCAGATGGGGCTTCAGGGTATGTAAGGTGCAAGGTAAATGGAAACCCTAACTTTAGGGTTTAGGTACTAGCAACTGGTGGAGATGACCACTGTCTTGGGAAACGTAACTAGCAGGGTAAACAAGGACAGAGCTAGGACTATCCAGTACCTAGAAATCAGAGTCAATGAAAGGTATTTGAGCTATCAGTGAATGTTGGTAAAGGGAAAAGGCTAAGATCCTAAGGGCAGTGCTAGCTAGGAGATCAGTGCTTTGTGTGCATTGGGTAATGGAGTCAGTAGTAAACCAATGTTTCAGGAAACCCACCTGGGAGACACCATGATCTATGAACCCAGAAAGTAGTTGGTCCAGAAAAGCTAAGGTACAAGAAACCCAACTCAGTGGATGGCTAGCGCTAGGGCTCAGGAGGACAGATTTGTAGTTTTAGGGGCACCAAAAGGATAATGGCTCAACGTTGAGGAAGAAAAGAGGTCAGGGAGACCTGATCTATAAGCTCAAATCAGGAAAACAACAGAAAAATCAGATCTAGAAAAGTCAAAATCTGATGGGGCTAGGAGGCTGAAAACTAATTTTTTCAGATCTAAGGAAAACCAGGATGAATTAGCACAGCATTGAGGGTGTTTTGGGATGCTTGGGACCCGATCTATCAGCCTATCATGTCAGATTTTAGAAAAACCTACTTCCGGAAAAGGCCAATTTTCAGTGAGGGCGCTAGGGCAATTTTAGTCTATTTTTCAGATCCCGGTCAAACTGTTGAGCCACTTGACAGTGTTGGGGTTGATTTGGACTTATCAAGCCCCGATCTATCCATCTGTGAAGTCAAAATTCAGAAAAAACTCAAAACCCTGGCAGGTCAATTTTCAGTGGGGGGGTTATGCATTTTTCTGCTGAAAATCATATCTAGGTCAAACTATGAGGAATTTGACCAACATTTCAGTTGTTTTAGTGAAGGGGAGGCCCGATCTATGAAACCCAGAAATGGTTTGGCAAAAGATCTGACGGTTCCCTGATTATTTGATTTTTAAGGTTTTTATGGTTTAGGAGTTTTTTTCAAAAAAAAATAGTTAAATTTCAGCAAGGTACAATGGAATAAGATCAGAAAAGAAGAACTTACATGTGGATATTACCTAGATAAGCTTGTAGAAGTCTGTAACAATGACGATCCTAGCTATCCCGATCAATCCTGGAAGATCCCCGTGATTTCAATGGCATATGCAAGCTCTAAACCATCAAAACGCCCCCTACATTGCATGAGCAAACGTCAACCATATCAGATTTGCACATACAAAATAAAGAAACTGAATGCTACAAGATAGTAAAATGAAGTAATCATAGATCGCAATGAAACTAATCAAAACCCCCTGATCCAAGATGAAGAGAACGGAGCGAGTTGAGGTCCTCTTACAAAAATGCTCCAGCCAAAACGCCCTCCTGTAGACAAAACAATGATAGCCACGAAAAAAAAATAGATCTCACGAGAATTTCCATGATTCTAGTAAGCCGAAGACAAGCTAATCACCATTTGAGCACATCAGATGCAAAGCAAATCCAGAAAAATTTCCACAGAAAAAGTCTTTCTATTATTCAGATCTAAGAGCCAAAGACCCCTTACAAATGAGAAGCTCTCTCCTTTAAATAGAAATGAGAGAACCACAATCATAACCAAATCCTAACCACTTTCAACACAAGTGGCTAAGATTAAAAGATGAAATGTTCTAATCAATGGTTGAGATGAGCTCAACATACAACACATGGATCAATATAACCATAATTTACCAAAGTGGACTAAACCACCCAAAATAAGGTAACCCACTCAACAAGAAATAAATAAAAGCACATGGTGGGTCCAATGAGTGTTTGACTAACTCCCTTTGGGTGTCCCCATGGCACAATAAATAATATAACAATTTAATTCTTTGACTTTTGTGCCTCCTTGAGGAATTCACGAGCCTCCAAAAAGAGCTCCAGAAAATAATAAAAAATGCCCAAAAAATAGGTGTGGGCCCAATCAAGAGTTGCAACTGCTGGAGAAGGTGTGGAGGACATCACTCTCATCATCATGACTCATTGTCATTTCCTTGCCTCAATAGCCCAAATGGATTTCTTCAAAAGCCATTTAATCATTTTTTAATCTGCCTCGGGAAACGTGAACCTGCCAAAACAACCTCCGAGGGTGTTTGCGTTGCCAAACTGAGCCCACCAGGCTCTTTGGGATGGGGGTACTATGGTACAAACAAGTGCTTACACCCATATGTTCCATACAACGCCCTAGGAGATCCAGCTAAAACATCTCCCTACTCAGACATATCAACCTTTGAAGACAAACTGCATCAAAAGGCAGAATGAGCCCGATCATATCTGTAAGTGCCCGGAACTAGAAATAAAATGTCTCATTAGACTTAGAGAGTCCAAATCCATCTAAAGTGTATACTTATACCCCTCATAGGCCTCTATCTAATCATCAACCATATCCAATAAACAATATAACCCTTTGTAAATGATCAGACACCAATAATAACTCAGACTATCATCCATCTGTCGAACGTGTTAAAAGGATAAGACATGCTCTACAACTCATTCAAGCAACAATCACAACAAGTAGCAATCATTTCACTGGTGGTACATCAACAAATACATATATAAGGCTTTATTTATTATTACTCAGACTTAGACTTTCAAGACTATACTCACTTCATAACTGTAGTCATTTTGCTAGTGAAGGGTGAAGGATGAAATTGACAAGGCTAAGGCAAAGGATGAATTCCTACTCAACATCATGACACTTCGGATATGGAAAGGGAATACTCACTATAACCAATGTCGGACAAACAACAACACAAGGAATGGCAGTGCCTCACAAATGGGTGAGTTGTTTAGAGAGTGTTTATTCAACTTAGGCATCATGACTACGTCAAGCTTTATCCAAGCTCATTAGGATCATCATTTTATTCCATGACCTTTTTGGCCTATATGACCCTTTTAGGACTTCACCAGTGCTTAAAAGCACAGCTAATCGCAGCTTTCATCCGGGACATATTTATTTTAATAATGTCAGCAATTTTTGGATATAGCATATTTTAAACCATTGCTTTTTTTGACCTTTCTTATACTCTTCAAGGAGTATTTTAGCATTTCATTGCTCTTGCCCTTTTTATATATGTTAAGAAACACGGTTTTATAATTTTCATTTTCCATGGGCGCATATTCAATATTTCCAATATAAGCAGTACATGAGCTTTCAGTTTTAGCCAACAACATCTCAAGTGACTAGGGGGAGTTTTGTACAATGCCAAACATCGGGACAACTGACCAGAATGATTTAGGCATACAATCCAACTTACCAAAGGCAAGTTTTGTCACCAACTCAGAGCCGAGACACAATATAAACAAGGAGGCTTGTCCAACAAAAGTTTTAGCGGGGAAAAAGATCCTCCATGCCATAAGTCAAGAAATCAGTCGGGTTGAAAACTAAACTGGAAGGTAATGGATGGGTGAAGACAATGAATGATGGAGCCAACACTAGCAAGCCAAAACAATGGCGGGAATGACTACCTCTATTCTCCTTAAGGAGGGTAAAACCAATGAGTATAGATCAAGAACTTCCAAGTCTAAGTAGGGACATCAATACATAGTACAATATACAACCAAGTCCATATAAATATGACCGCCAGATCATGATACCACAAGTCAATACATGTCACATGAATCAATATAAGAGTAATAATAACCATAACACAAAATGCTGAGTCATAAACATGCAATATAATCCATCTGAGACACCATCTATCCAATGAGAAAGAACTAACATAAAACTGGGCATGAATGACTGCTATGAAATTGACATAAATGGCTACATCGGTCCTCAAATATGAGTGTCCTGTGACTCAGTCTTGACATGGGAGAGTACAATAGTCCACTAACATAATAATGATCCATCAAAACTGTTCATCTCAACATCTCACATGTAAGAGATTTGGCTGAAAAATGTACTGTGTCTGAAAAATAGAAAATGGTAACCTGGCTACTATATATGTGATAACACCCTGTGTACCCAAACAACAATTGTGTTTATGAACACATTTTGCAGAATCATAGTCACCTTCAAAGGCAACATTCCACATAGTGCAGTTCGGTTTTTTTTAATTTTGGTTGAGCCATGAAAACCTACAACATGTATGACGATGCACATAATCCCTATGAGCAAGAGGAAGATGTTATGGGGGAAAACATTCGTGTTGGAAATGCCAAGACAAAGTCTAATGGGAGAAGATTTCAAGATACTCCCCCAGATTTTGTAACCACCATGAGAAGCCTAAGGGTGGAGATACAAAGTTACAGGGTGGAGAATGAGAGATTGGCTAAGGCTCAGGAGGAGCAAAATCAGTTGAATACAACCATGGTGCAGAGTTTGATAGACATCCAGATCAAGAGGATGAGCTCTGGGCATCATGCAGTACGTCTAGAAGGAAATAAAAGCATTGCCAAAAGAAGAAAGAGATCTCCTAGTGGGTCATCTGACACTAAAGAATCCAATGGTGGTTCAAGTTCTTCCCACAGGAATAAGAAAACCAGGTGTTACCATAACCATTCATGCGATGAATTTAAGAAGGCAAGGCCAGGTACCTACCTTCAATGGTGAGATAAAGAATGGTTAAGAAGCTAAAGCTTGGCTTCTTGGGACGAGAAAATATTTCCATGTCCAAGACTACTATGGAAATATGAAGGCTAGGGTAGCCAAAGTTCAATTCGACTGGAAGAGCATCCATATGGTGGGAGCACTTCAAGCAAGTGAAAAAGATTAATGAAAGGAATATTGTGTGGAAACAGTTCCAAAAGTCTTTCAAGCAGAAGTACCTCTCTGACAGGTACTATGATGATAAGATCAACGAGTTCCATGAGCTGAGATTAGGACAAGAGACCATGGAAGAGTATGCAAAAAAAAATTTGGAACTTTTGAGGTATGTCAGATACATCAAAGATGATAAAGTTAAGATCCAACATTTTCTGAGTGTGCTACCTCAAGCATACCAAGACAGAATTGAGTTTTATGAACCTAGAACTCTGGAAGAAGCAATAATGAAAGCTAAGTATTGCTATGAGCAAAGCAAAGGAAAACCTGATTATCATAATACATGGAAGGACAAAAAGAATGATAAGTCTGACCAAAGGAAGAAAGGTTTCAAATATTCTCATTTCAGAAATCAGCAGAAGCAACCATCACAAGATGAGAAGCAACCGGCCAGAGTGGTGGGAGAAAAGCCCAGAGACCCACAACGGAACAAAGAACCACTCCAATGTTGGAAATGTGGAGGACCCCACATGCACAGGAATTGTCCACTTGAGGATGGGAATGCAAGGATGGATTACAACATTCAAGAAGGAGAAACAGTGGGTCAAGTAGCAAGGGCTATCCATAGGATTTATGCAGTGCTAGAGGACCGCCAGGAAGATCACCAGTCGATTGTGGTTGAAGTTGTAGGTAAGATTGTTGAGCAATTTGTTTCTATTTTAATTGACCCTGGATCTACTCACAGTTACATTGCTCCTAGAGTAGTTGAGATTTGTGATTTTAAGAATTTAAAGCATAACAAATCACGGTTAGTTCAGCTAGCCACTGGAACTAAGAGAAAGGTTGGTGAAATGGTAAAGAAATGTCCATTGGTCATGAATGGATTGGTCACTTATGTAGATCTGAATGTTCTACCACTTTGTTCTTATGACATTCTGATTGGAATGGATTGGTTAGAAGCTCACAAAGTAAAACTTGACTGTTATAATAAGACTTTTGAATGCATGGATGAAGAAGGGAACCCAAGAGTTGTAAGAGGCATTCCAAAGGTGATATTTTTTAGGCAGATTTCAGCAATGCAACTGAAGAAGCTCTGTAGGAAAGGTTACGAGTTGTATGCAACTCATATTTTGGACGCAAGAGAGAATGAAACTCCTAGGTTGGAGGACTTTCATGTGTTGCAGGAATTTAGGGATATCTTCCTGACGAAATTCCATGGCTTCCTCCAAAGAGAGACATTGATTTCACAATTAAAATTATGCCAGGAGCAACATTGGTGTCCAAGACACCCTATAGAATGAGTACACCATAAATGATAGAGTTGAAGATGCAATTGCAAGAGTTGTTGGAGAAGAAGTACATTAGGATGAGTGTGTCTCCTTGGGGAGCATCAGTGTTGTTTGTGAAGAAGAAAGATCGTACACTCAAGTTGTGTATTGATTTCAGACACCTCAACAAAGTCACTATGAAGAATAAATACATGTTGCATAGGATTGATGACCTGTTTGATCAAACACTACTACATTTCGATCCAAAATCCGACGGTTACTTCCGACGGCGCGTGGATTTCTCTTTTTAAACCTACCAAAAATCACAAAGTTAATTTTTTTTTTTGTAAATGTAACCACCAGCGTCGCTTAAGCGACGGATATTCTCATAACCGTCGGTTAAGCGACGGATATTCTCATAACCGTCGGTTAAGCGACGGATATTCCCATAACTGTCGCATATCTGACGCTTAGGCTAAATACTTTATATCCAAGCACAATACTTTTGATCAAAGCATAGCGGTTTTTTCTTTAAGGAAAAGCTTTGATTTTAAGTAACCGTCGCATATCTGACGCTTAGTTTTATATTGAAAATCGTATCCGTATTATTGCCGCGCTTTCCACTTCACTTGCAAATACTAAAGATCTTTAAGAGTGGATTGGTGCTACTGCACATGGGCTTTTCAATTTTCCACCTGGTGTGTGTCCTGTACCAATTGAGATCCACATTCAAGGGATTGATATAGCCAACTTCGAGGCTCGAATGCAGGCAATGACCAAGCCCTATACTTAGACATGATTTAGATTGAAGAGGGGCTTTGCAGCACATCGCAGGTCAGAGCTCTGCCTATTCTTCTTCTTTCTTGCTGAGGAGGGTGCAGACAGACACCTCTCATGGGTTTTTTCTTACCATTAGGTCTCAGGAAGAGGAAGGAGAGCAATATTAGATCGGTCGGGTTTTCAAGTCCTTCAGAGAGATGGCAGGGGAGAAGCCCAAGACAGGCAACATGTGGAATAGAGTGAAGCCATTTGTCAATGGAGGAGCCTCTGGTATGCTCGCGACGTGTGTCATTCAGCCCGTGGACATGATCAAGGTGTTTGCTTTATGTCTTCCTATTATGCTCAGATTTTTGGTATTTTTTTTTCTCGCTTATTTTCAAATCCGTTGGGGGAGGAGATCGAACCTTCACCCCAAGCTTCACTTTTGTATTTTTGGAAGTTCTCAGATCCAGCTCAATATAATATGGATACATAATTTTATGCGCGTCCATTGAAAAAAATGATCTTCTTGTTTTGTATTATTACATCCTCAGGCTTGTTTAAGGCCCAAATAACTGAAATGGAACATAATCTGATGAATCACTAAGTTGCAACGTCATTTTGTTTTGGGATATAAAGGCTGACCCGAGTTGGGCCAATTGTTGCAGGTGCGCATTCAGTTGGGTCAAGGTTCGGGCTATGACATGGAAAAGAACATGCTCAGGGATGAGGGTTTTGGTGCTTTGTACATCTGTTAGTCTGCCCTTCTACTGCTTGCTTTTCAAATATACTAGTGCCAAAGCACCTGCAATCTGTGTTCTGTTTTAAATGAATAAATATTCGAAAGCATTCTGCTTAGATAAGAATGCAACATTACCAGAAATGGATATGGTGCTTACACTCGATGCTCAGTCCGAAGTCGACTAATTTTTTTAGCTTGGGTACAGGTATTGTAGCAGCTTCAGGTGGTACAGCCACTAAAGCCTTCGATATTGTCAATGCATCTGCACCTTCTGAACATTGGATGCTGTTGTCATACAGATTATATTGTGCTTCCCAGTCATCATAATTCAAATTGATAGTGGGTATTTCGTCATCCTCTATAGCAGGTGATTCAAGAACTGGAATTTCTGAGCTGTCTACATACTCATGTTCTGGTGTTGTGGGCTCTTCAATTATTGGTTCATAGTTTTGTAATTGAAAATCTGATGCTAAAAACTCATGCAGAATTCTGGAATCTGGTGTCATCTGTTTCTCTTGATTGGGTTCCAGAGCTAGCATGTTGCTTAGGAGATCTAAATTTTGTTGATATGGCAGATTGAATCCATAATTTGGTGGGAGAGCCAGTGGATCCAAGTTTTGTTTAGAAGGCAGATTCAATGGAGAAATTTGCTGTGATGAAGTTGCAACAGTGAGGTATTTGTCAGGTTTCAACCTGATGGACCAACCATAAATTCATCATTTATTTCTGAATTTTACAATATTTTTGAAGCTTCCCTATTCTGCCACACTTCCAAAATGCGACAAACAACAGAATAGAGATCAGACCAATTTAAACCCAGATCTTGAAGAACTTTGTGTTCTACAATACCCCAGTTATGAACCCCACTAACGTCAATCTGTTGCTGAAAGAGATCAGCCATTCCATGCTCTTCTGTGACTCCCTCATTCACATTTATAACACTTTGTACCACATGATATACCCATGATTCTAAAGAGCATGTTCCTGTTTTTAAATCTTCTCTCCAACAAACCAAAGCCCAAGTTCAGTTTTTAAAGTAGCAGTAAGGATATGATAGCTGGTCTGGTTAAAGAGAACCCCAAACGTATGGAGTACCCCAAAAGTCTTTGCCAATCCAGACTCTGGCTTTAGCGTGCATGCGCTTGGGTTGATGTGATAGCATACTCCCATTCAGGTCATAGGATAACTGAATTGTGCTAGCATTTTACTCAGACCATAGTGTGATTGGATTTTCATAAAAATTATACCAGAAAAAAATCTGGGAAATCTTCATACAGACATCAAGATACCTTCTTGTCAATCAGAGAACTGAACAATAGTAATCTATACCTTTTTGAATTAATACACTACATTTTTTTTTTTTCTGTTGAAGAATATATACACTTTTCCTCATCATCGGATCCACATAAAGATCCAGTGCTCCCTATACATCAAAGTCGAGAATGTCATGAAATGACAAAGCAATATTAGATTGTGTTTATACCAATTGTGGTTCATTATTGGTCTTTTCTGAGCATTTTTTTGGTTTTACCATTGTTTCGACGTAGAGCTAGTGGTGCACCTACTAATTTTATGCTCACTCTATGATGAATTTCCCATGGTCAGCAAACAAGATAGACTGTTGTGCACCTCAGACCTTTCGAGCTGAGAAACGCTTCCTATATTGAGTTCTGTGAATACACGTGTGGACATAGCGACTGGTTCTTGGTGCTTCACATTATCTAAGAACAATCTAGATTGGATGTTGTTCTGATGTATATCTGAGAAACTCATCCCATAAATAGTGTCATGCCTGGCTCCCTGCATGCCTGCAGGTACATTTTCTGAAACACTGTGCCAAGGGTTTATCTGCCCTAGCACATTATTGGTGAGAGTAGCCATTTGGAGTCCCATGATCCCCCTTTGGCCCTCAAGATGAAACTCCGGAGGCTGAGTAACTCGGAGCTTCTTCTTTGGAAGCATAAAGGGTGTCATTTGGATGGTAGGCATGTTGGAAACAACCTCTACCATCCAAGGGCTTACTCTTTTGACACTTTGTAACAAATCTGGCTCATCCCACGTTACCTGTTGCACAAAATTCCCAGCAATGATATTCAAAAAGTTTCCAGTGCTACTCCATCATTTGATCTGTTCAGATCCAATCTTCACATTCATCTACTCTGGCTTCTAACTAAGAACTGGTGAAAGAAAAGCTTCAAATGTTCTTTAAAAAAGTGTTCTTATGCGTCAATTATAAATAAGCCCATAATGGGTTAGCTTCTTTACATATGTTATAACTCATAGTTTACACCATACCAAATCCAAAACACCATTGATTACTGGCAAACTTTACAGATCACATCTAGAGGGTGGTTTTCAGGTCAATTGTAATCTAATACAAATCATAACTGACAACTGGGTTAAAAGATTCAAGTAGCCTCTACTAGGTCCTGTCTATTCCTTCAGAGACCGAATAGACAGGTTCTCTTCATCATCAAAGCGACGACAGTGACATTGCACAGTTCTCTTTAGTGGGTCTTGAGTACATCAAACACATCATAATGTAGAAAATAGTACTTTTAGTGATTATACCATCCAGTTAAAATGGATTCCCTTGTTACCTTTATTCTTCATTATCTCATCAGGTAACAGTGAAGTATATGTACATAAAAAAAATTGAGGTACTGTCTGATTGTTAAGCAACAGAGGTAACTTGGAATTTTTGGGTAAAGCTCCTGTCTCCAGTCTTCAAAGTGTGCAACATTTGGTTGCTCCAGACTCCAGAGAATCAAGTATTGAATCTTAGTTTTTGTAGAGTACACGATATTTTTGTAATGCAATCAGAATGCCTACCCTCTAGTACAGTAAACAGCATTAATATATTCAATTCGACTGTATTGCTGAAAAATATTGAAGTTTCTTCTATCTCGAAAGAAAGGTAACCATAGTATGGTTGTTGAGAAGGTGCCTGCACAAAGTTTTGGAAGAACTGGCTACTTATTCAGCATTAGTAGAAGTTCAGGCAAGGCACAAACATGCCAAGCTATCTACCATGAGAATCTTATAAATCACTGGAATGTGGAATATGATGTTGCAGTCATTAATCTTTATTTTTTCCTTGATTGGAATGGCTTGATCTGGTACCAAATTTCAAAGCAATAGAGACGTTATATCAATTGTTTATTTCATGTAGCAGAATATCTATCTGCTCATGATTCAAAGCGCATATCAGTGGTTTTAACATTTTATGGGTTCTCAGCTAATGTGTAAAGAGGACACCCAATATGAATGATGGAAATGATAAGATCAACAATACAGAATACAGCACACAAACAGACAGGTCTCAAACAGGAATTCCCTCCATTTCTTTCCGTTGATGTCCTCAAGCATTCCCTAATTTGCCTCTAATAACGAATCTAAGAAAATACTGCTACTAGCCCTCATTGAGTAAAGAGATTGATAAACCTAGATCTCTCATCTGACTTTTCTGACCTCCTCTTCTTCCATTTAACCTAGCTTGGCATTGGTAGCCATCTCCATGTCAGGACCCTACACTAATGCATACTGTCAATGGTTATCATTTTACTCTAGAAAGCTTTTGGTAACCAACGATTTTATATGAATGCTTGTATGCTAACATTTTGGTGAATAAATGGATGAAACTCCTCTCACTACAACCTAAACATGATCTGTAAACAACCCTGGTAATACAATGGCGCTGCAGCCTGCCAATAGTATGCAAAGTGCACTTATTCTACTCATAGCATCTACGATCTACTATTAATATTTAAATCCAAAAGACCTTTCGAGCACTTGTGATCTTATTTCTGAATGATTAATTGAATAAACGAACACACTACCTACTCAATGTTTTGAACTTCTGAGGACTATGCCATAAACAGAACTCTCCCAACTGCTGTACAACATCTGCAATGTACGTAGACAGGTTAGCTCATCCAGGTATGTACAAAAAATATTCTTCTTAGAGCAAACTCTATAAGAAGATCAAATCAATGATTGAGGTATAATACCAATTTCATAAACATGTACATGAAATCCTCGATAAATGCAAAATCATATCAGGAATTATGTAAACTACAAACATGTCCTGTCTCAAACTTATATGATCTAAAATTAAAATACCAAGACAGGATTTTAAGAAAACATTCCTCACCTTGAAGTATAGTAGGTGTGGTCTCAAATTCCTGCCACATGATTTGATTAGAAGAGAGATCAACATTAAGAAATTTGGCAGCAAGGAATGCTGCTCCAGCTGCAATATGCTGTGGCTTGAACTGAAGACACAGAGAGCTCTGAAGCCTGCAAAGCTTTCAAATCATTTTAATTGGAGAGTCTAAAACCCGGAATACAAAA
>LPNX011101944.1:0-83625 GCA_001517045.1 Pseudotsuga menziesii | reverse complement strand
TCGAGGTGTATGCTGGGGATCATATATTTGATCTGTATGTATTTTTTGGACTCACGGTGGGACCTTTGGCTGATGGATGGGTATACTGATATTCCAATTAAGGTTGTNCGGTGGGACCTTTGGCTGATGGATGGGTATACTGATATTCCAATTAAGGTTGCGGTGGTATGTTCCACGATATGGTTTTTTGACAGTGCTATATGGATGGATCTCGACTAAGATAATTATGGTTTCTCTTACAGTCTTTTGACAGTGATATCTTTTGATTGCCACAGGCATTGTGGCTGGTTATAGTCGTGGTCTGTTTATTGAATTATGTATAGAGCTGAATCATGATGAAGTTTTAGGTTATGACTCTTGTTGTTGAATATATATGACAGTGGATATTATTTTCTATTCTGGGTGGCAGTAATGGTTTTCACGATGGGTTATGTGCCTGAAGTGTACGCTTGCTGGAGGTTCAATGTGCTATGGCAGTCCTCTGTGGTTTTTACTACATTCTGGATGTTTTTTGCCATTCCATATTTAACGATATGGTCTTTTCTCGTTGACTGTATTGGTCTCATCTGTTTTTATTATGATTTGATATCGATTGAGACTTTATGTAATGAGCAAATTTGCTAGTTTTTTGTTTCTTTTCAGAAGACCTGGCAGTCTCAATATTGGATCCATGTTTTGTGGACTCTGGAATTCACCTGAACGTGAATATACTGAATGTAATTTTGATCTCGAAAGATGAATAAAATTACGCTTTTTTTTCAAGGAAAAAAAAAGTATGTAATAATTTTGTCCTATTGATGTTAGTAGCCATTAATTATCATGGTTTTTTAAATATTTTATACAAAATCTTTAAAGATGATGTTTATTAATATTTTATTTAAGTTTAAAAACCAGACAACTCATGCTCTGCTGAGAGAGATCTGCGTGCCCTAGGGTTTGTGGTCTGCAGGTTTGTAGGCCCTCTCGACCTCCTCTCATGGATCCCCGGACCCCGATACGTTTGAAGACCACTTCCTTAATATCGTCGCCTCCCTTACTCCCCCTTCGTCAACAGCTCCTCCTTCCTCTCGTTTCGTCAAGCGCTCTGAAATCCCAGAGGTTAAGCTTTCCTCAGCCGCCTCTAAAAGGAAAGTAGTCACTCTCTCTGAGAAAGGCCTCATTGGCTTGTTCACAGAGCTCTGGCCATCCCCTTGTTCGGTAGATGTTTGGCTCAACAAAAACTAGAGAACCCTAATTCAAGGTGAGGTTAAACAAATCTTCTGTGGGAAAGGTTATTTTGCTTTCATCTTTGAGAAGAAAGAAGATCGGGATCTTATTTTTAGGAATGGCCCTTACTTCATGGGTCCAAGAGGAATGTACCTTAACAAATGGGATCTCTCTTTCAACCCTGAGAAAGATATCCCTAAGGCAGTCCTAGTATGGGTGAAGCTTCCACACCTTCCTCTTCACTGCTGGAATGATGAGGACTTTCGAGCAATAGGAAACACATTGGGAAAATATGTGGATAAGTCAGAACCAAAGGCCCCAATGTTCTCATGCGCCAGAATCTGTGTTGAGGTAGATCTTGAGAAAGGCTTGCCAGAATCCATTAATCTCTCTATTGATGGATGGAACCACCTGTAAACGGTGGATTACGAGCAAATCCCTTTCAAATGCAAATACTGCCATGAATATGGGCATTTTGCTAAATCTTGCCCAAAAAAACCAGAGAAATCCAACCCAGAAGGCTTGCAAGAAGAAGGATGGAATGTAGCAAGCGGGAAGAAAACCGTAAAAACTACAGCAACAAAGTAGCCCCACATCCCGGCAAAAAGTGCCTCCGGAAATAGGTATGATGCACTTCAAACTGAAGAACGAGAGATTGAAACCCCATAGGAGAATGTAGAAGAGGCCCAGCATCAAGAGCAAGAAATTCCAACAGAAGCTCCACCCCAAAAGGAGAAGAATGATTCAAAAGAGGATATAGCACAGGCCATGGTAAGGAAGGAAGCATCAACCAACTCAGAAGGATTAGTCACACGCTTTAGGGCAAAAGCATGCTCTGAGGAATTCACAGACAATTCCATTGAGGAGCAAGAACCTCATTCCAGAAAAGGAAGAAAGTCAAACAAGACGCTAAGGGAACAGGAAGCAGCAAGGGAAAAAACAGCAGGGAAACAGTCCAATCTAGATTTCCTGATCAAAAACTCACAAGCAATCAAATACCTTCTTAGCGCAGAAGAGGAAAAAAAGGAGAAAGAAAAGGCGCTCCGACAACTTAAGAAATAATGAAGCCAGTCTCCTAGAATTGTAGAGGATTAGAGGTTCCCAGAAAATAGAAGTTATCAAAAGATTTAAATCAATGGAATCGGTCTCAATCCTTCTTATCCAGGAGACAAAAAAAATGGTGGAAGACAGTCTTGCCACCTTAAAATTTTTTTGTCCTAGAGGAGAAGGATTTGCCACCAGTGCAAACAGAGCCTTTGGAGGCCTTCTCTGTTGGTGGGACAGTGAAAAGTTCATTATGCATTCCGCTACTGAGAATAGAAATTGGTTGTTCATTAAGTTAGAAAACAAAGAAAAGAAAGAAATGTTCTGGATAGGGAATATATATGGACCAACTATCCAAGCACAGAAAGATAGTTTCTGGAAATCCCTAGAGGAACAATGTGAAGGGAAAACGCTCCTCCCTTGCTTCATAGCGGGAGACTTCAACGTCACTATCTCCGCAGAAGAGCATAGAGGTGGAACTAAGGTTAGGGATCCCTTTGGAGAAAGGCTGGAGGACCTGATTTCGCTCTGGGGCCTTTCTGATATCAAACCAAAGAATGGTTCCTTCACTTGGAGCAATAAAAGAATTGGCCCAAGTCATATAGCTGCCAGACTGGACTGGATTGGGTTTTGGTTAGCACCCATCTCCTCAGGACTTATCCTGAGTCCAAACTCCTGTGTTTGGCCATCTCGGACCACAAGTCGATCTGTCTCTTTTTTTCGCCTTTGGAAAATTTGGGGCCCCTTCCCTTTCAGTTCAATCATCTCTGGCTAGAATCAGAAGGAGTTAGGGATATCATCTCTAATGCCTAACGTTTCATCCCAGGGTCTCCAGCCTTCTCTTGGGAACAGAAAATCAAAAGGGTTAAATCAGCCCTCAAGTCCTGGGTAAAGCACCACTATCAAGAGCCATCTCAAAAGAAAGCGGAAATTATAAAGAGCATGGAAGCCCTTCAAGTGGATATGGAGGTAAGTGAAATTACCAGAGAGCATCTTCTCAGAGAAATAGAACTTGAGAAAAGCCTGCAAACAATTTTAAGGCATGAGGAAGAGGGATGGAGGTTACGGTCGAGGGTTCTCTGGCTTAAAGGGGGGGATTAAAACACAAAAAAAATTCAAAATCAATGCAGAGATAGATAGAGGTGGAACACAATGAGGGAGCTCAAAAACGAAGACGGCGCAGTCATCACAGCACAAGCGGCAATTAGTACGGAGGTAAGAGGCTTTTTTGAAAATTTGTATAATGATGAAAAGTATGTCTCACAGGAATGCATGGAAGAAATGGTTCAATACATTCCTGCCCTGATTAGCCCAGAGGAAAGTCTCCAGCTTGAATCCCCCATCTCAGAGGAAGAAGTCAAGAAGGCCATTTGGTCCCTACATCTGGATAAAGCTCCAGGCCCCAACGGCTTCCCTATCCGTTTCTATAGAACTTTCTGGTCTTTAATAAAAAAGGATCTCATGCGTCTTATCTCCTGGATGGCGAAAGGAAAAATGGGAGGAGCCATTATGGCCCTAATTCCCAAAGAGGCTAACCCCTCCTCCATCAAAAGGTTCAGACCTATTTCCCTCTGCAATGCCTATTACCAAATATTCTCAAAACTCTTATCTCTGAGACTCAAGCCCATTATTCAATCTCTGATTCCCCCAATCAAAGAGGCTTCATCTTAGGTTGGCAAATCAGTGATAACATCCTTATGGTTCAGGAAGCAATACATTCAAGCACTAAAAAGGGTGAACGAGGTATGGATATTAAATTGGATTTGGAAAACGCTTTTGATCGGTTGAGACATTCTTTCATTTTGTTGGTGCTAAAAAAATTTAGTTTTCCCTCTATCTTCATAAATCAAGTGCAAGCCTGCATAAACTCTCCCTAGATAGCCCCTTTAATCAATGGCAGACCCTCAGAAGTTTTTAAAGCCTCTCGAAGGATAAGGCAAGGATGCCCCCTCTCCCCCTTTCTTTATATCCTTGTGGCTGACTCCCTGAGTAGAAGACTCTCTAGACTTCAAGACGAAGGTTCCCTCCCAGGTCTCTCCTTTCAAAATGGAGTTCATCCTATCAACCATGCTCTTTTTGCTGACGACACAATTCCGCTAGGCATAGCCTCTCCACAAATTGCCAAAAAATTCTTAAGACCCCTAAATCTTTTCCTCCGCTCTTCTAGAAGCTCAGCCAACCTGAACAAATGTCAGCTCTATGGATGGAATTGCAACATAACAACTCTCCGTAGTATATCTCAAATTCTGCACATTAACGCTACTTATAATTGGACCCATTTCACTTATCTGGGTATTCCCATAGCCAAAAAGACCTTTGCCTCTGCCATGTGAACTCCGGTCATCCAAAAGATCAAAAATAAAATCCATTCTCTGGGCTCAAAGTGGTTAAATATTGAAGGGAAAATAACTCTCATTTACTCCATTCTCTCCTCCTACCCAATATACTCTAGCTCGATGATCTTAGTCCCTAAGAGTGTCATAAACAGTATTTGTAAGGAAATCAGAAATTTTCTTTGGCAGGGAGTAAAGGTGCAGAGAAAGAAATTTCACTTGGTCAAATGGGACACAGTCAAAAGACCAAAAAGCAAAGGTGGATTGGGCATCAGGGATCCGGAGCAAATGAACAAAGCACTAGGAGCAAAATTGATCTGGAGGTTGGTTACAGGCAAGAAAGAATGGTGGAAAGAAGTAATAAGGAAAAAATACATTAAAATACCCAGATCAAAAATCTTATACAGCTTGTGGACTGGTAAGGGAACCTCACTCTAGCTCTTGTGCAAAGCCTCTATCAATTTAATCCAATCTAACTACTACTGGATCCCAGGTAATGGTAAAAAAATCAAAGTCTAGGAAAGCAGCATTCTAGGGCGGCCTTCTCTCACCTTGCTCCCAGGGATGGTCGATCTAGCTAAATGGGCTCGCAGCTTTGGTATTCACACTCTCCACAATCTCTCATTATGGAATTCGAAGGGGTGCTGGATAGGCTAGAAGGAACTTCACCCCCCAATCCATTTGGAAGAAGCCAAGAACCTCCTTTACTCATCCCTGCATGGCATGTCACCAACAAGCAAAGCTACAAGGGATCGCATTGGTTGGGGTAAAAATGGTCAGTATACGGTTAAAGAAGGATACAAGAGACTCTTAACAGAACCAACAACAAATGAACAACTATGGAAAAAGGTTTGGAATTCAGATAGTATCCCAAAGGTAAATTCTTTCATCTAGACCTTGATGCACAATAAATTGCTCACGGCTGAGAATCTTAATAAAAGAGGGATAGCAGGTCCCTCCCAATGTGCTCTTTGCAACTTGGAAGCGGAAACCTCAAATCATATTTTTCTGCAGTGTAGTGTTTCTTTGAAAATTTGGCAGTGTGTTCTCCCTCCGAGGTTTCATTTTAGACCCCCAAGCTCTGTGGCTCAGCTCCTAGAGGATTGGACTAAACACTTCCTTGGTAATCTCAATAAAAAACCCATCCTCAGGCGCCTTTGGAACACCATTCCCAAGAATCTATGTTGGAAATTGTGGATAGCCAGGAATAAATCAATCTTCAAAGATCAAAAAGTCGTTCCAACTCATATAGTTTCAAAAATTATGGGAATGATAGTTGAAAAGTTTGCCTCGAATGATATCAGCTTTCCTATTTCTGAAAATATCTCTGAGCCACATTCTTCATGGTGCAAGATTTTTTTAAAATAAAGGAGCCCCCCTCAGTCCAAATCCTTATATACAAGAATCAAGCAGCCCATTAGCACATTCCAGTGGGAAATAAGAAAAAACAGAAGTGATTTCAGGGCCTGGTTGCGGGAAAGAAATTCCTATGCTTTCTTCTTCAATGGTGCCTCAAAGGGCAATCCAGGGGAGGCAAGTGCGGGGGGGATCCTTCTGGATCGCGGAGGACAAATTGAACAAACCTTTGCTTGGGGTCTTGGCCATAGGACCAACAACGAGGCTGAGTGGTTGGCTCTACTTCAGGGAATGGAAATCCTAGCTAACATTGATCTCTCAAGGATAGTGATATTTGGAGACTCAAGACATGTCATATATAAAATGCTTAATGGATACACCATCGGCTCCATAAAGTGTCGACGACTGTATGATAAAATCATTCCTCTCCTATCTAAACACTATGAATTCTATTACATCCTTCGTACAAACAATGTTGCAGCTGATGCCTTGGCTAATGAAGGGGCCTCCCTACCCCAAGGTCACTGTTGCCTTAATGGTTTAGACACACACTCCAAATCCATTCCCTAATGAACTTGTGGGATAAAAGACTTTAATTTCATTGCATTGAACCCATTCTCATGGATTTTTGTCAAGGCTCTAAAGCTTTAACGCGTCGTCCTTCAACTCTCCTTCACGCTGCCGTGTGGTTCCCACTCCTCACAGGCCTCTCCTCGATCCTTGACGTCTTAAAGAACCATCTCCCTCAGCGTAAATGCTCCTGTATATCGCACGCTCCAAGTCCTTTCAACCTCTTCATTATGTCTTCCTCTCGAACTTTTCCTCACCCCCAAGTTCCATTTGGTAATGGTGTGCTCTCCTCTCGCTCTGTGTTTTCTCTGGAGAGGACTCTGCTGGATATCATCTCAGGCGTAGACAAGGGCATACTTCAGGGGATTCTGTGGGAGTCTTTGCCTCTTACCAGGGTTTTTTTCAAGGAAAGGTTGGCTCTAGCCACTTTCTATACCTGCTTCTGCTCTCCCCAAGCCAACGATTCTCTATGGCGCTCGAACTCTGGTGTTGGGCTCAGTATTCTCGTTGATGGTCAGTCTTTCATAGCAGGAAGCAATTCGATCTTTGGATGTAACTGTTTTGGGTGGAAGGAAGGAGCGGTTGGTACTCTCTCCTGTTGAAGCAAGAAAGAACGTGACTCTCTCCTGTAGGAGTTTAGCACTCTCAACTCTGTTCTTGGTGGTTTTTCTTGTGGTGAGTAGGATCAAGAGCTCGAGGGTGCAGTAAGGGATCTCCATAGTAATTTCTCTAGATTAGCTCTTGCCATTCACAATCCCAGACAAGGCAGAATGGACCAAGCAAATGAGAACACTGGTCTTGCAGACTTGAAGAAAAATCTCAGGCATTTGTATGAAATGATGGCTATTGTCATTATGGACAACAAGGAAGTTGCCCAAGAGGTAAAGAATATGGGGGAGGTGGTTAGTTACACCTCTTATCAGATAAGCAACCACGACTCCAAGATCGATGATACAGAGATGAATCGCAAGGAAATCATGGGCAAGGTGGACATAATTCAAGAAGACCTCCAGTGTTTGGTAAGCATGAACCAAGGCAGTCAGGAAAACGAAAATCCTGGAGCAGCAGCTCACCCTATGGAGGAGGAATCGATTATTCAGCCAATGAAGCACCCAGGCAACTTTTAATGGTTTTTATAGTTTATATTTTTTTGTTTGTTTCTTAATCAACAATTTATCAAGGTATATACTACCTCAGTCCTTAGAAGCTATGTAAAAACTCTGTGTGGCGTTCTATGGTCATCCTTTTGGCCCAGTTTTGTTTTCCCCTTTTTTGAACAACAAGAACTCTCAGAGATCGCTTTTATGTAATGTATGGTTGTACACAACCTATTTAATATCAAACCTTTTTTAGTTTCTGTTAAAAAAATATTTTATTTAAGTTTTATTTTAAATTAGATTTGCCAGCAGTAAAGTCCTTGTTTTTGAAAAAATAATAAAATCATAATTTAGAAGAAAATTGTGAACATAAAAAATCGATTTTTAGTTTAGTATGTCTTTGATTTGTAGGTAATGTGGTGTCATCAACAATATGAGCATGGTTGATTTCCTTGGTCCCACAGACAATTCGTATACCAATTAGATATTGAACTTGCCTAGCTCGTTCCAATTGAAAGTTGAGCACTGGTGCGTGAATCGCATAGAGCAAAGGGGAAAGAGGACATCCTTGGCACAGTCCTCTAGAGACTTTAAAAAAGGAGACCAGTTTACCGTTGATAAGAGGGGCGATCAAAGGCTCACTAATATAGGATTTAACCCAATGGATGAAAGCGGGATTGAAACCGTAACACCTCATTACCTGGAAAAGGAAAGAATGACAAACTCTATAAAAAAACGTTAGCTAAATCAATTTTCACCACCATGCCTTGTTCCCGATTTCTTGTGCTTGAGTGGATTTCCTCCTGAACTAAGATGGTGTTGTCCCAGATTTTCCTTCCTTTAATGAAGCCTCCTTGATTTTCTCGAATGAGATTGGGGAGAATGTCTTTTAGTCATTTGGCTATTATGTTGGTGATGATATTATAACCAATATTGCATAAGAGATAGGATGAAATCTATCAAAAGAGGCAACATCTTTTTCCTTTGGGATAAGGGCTAGGAACGTTGAATTGGTGCTTCCCACAATCTTGTCACAGTTTTGAGACTTTGTCACCATTTTATGAAGGCTTTTGTAAACAATATCCAAACAAGCTTTGATAAACCTTGTAGTGAAGCCATCGGGTCCTAGAGCCTTGTCATCCTCCATGTCCTCCACCGTAGCCTTTAGTTCTTCTATAATTATAGGCTTGATGAGATCCAAATTATCCTTTCTTTGAAGCATATTAGGGACTAAGTCTAGAATGACTTGAGTCTCTAGGGCCTTATCTATATGCTCCTTAGTGTAGATGGAACTGAAGTGCCTAGTTGTCTCTTCTATAATTTTATCAAACTTAGTGATCAACTGGAATTGTATATGAATCTCTCAAACTTCTTTGAATTGATTTATGGCTTTAGCTTGCTTATGAAAGTAGGTTGTGTTTCGATCTCCATCTTGAAGCCATAGACTTCTAGATTTTTGTCTCCAAAATTCTTATTCTTGCCGACAAGCTGAGTGCAAGGTTTGGTGTAAGTCTACTTCTATGTCTAGGAGAGCCTTGGTGATAGGAGTTGATTCCATTGTCTGTTGATGATCTTCCAACTTTTGTTGCACTTCCAGTTTGATTTGAGAGGGGGAGACTATGAATTTGGACCAACTCTTGAGAGCCTTTTTAGTTATTCGAAGTTTCTCTTCCCAAACAAAGAAGGCAGACCTAGAGACCAAAACTGACCAGGCTTCTTTGACAACCTCCAAAAAATCCTTTTGGGAAATCCAAAGTGGACTTAATCGAAAGGGGATAGGGCCCAATTTTGAATCTTTCTTTAGTTCAAGGAGAATTGGTTTGTGGTCCGATCCTCCGAAAGATAAGATCCTAGAAGATGGATTCGGTCCTAATAAAATAAATGAATCCTGTACTAGGAGCTTGTCTAATCTCGATGCTATATGCCCAGGGTCGTAACGCTTATTGGTCCAAGTGAAATTGACTTCGGAGGAAACAATATCTGTCAGGTCCCAATAAAAAATGAGCTCATCTACCTACTCACGAATGGGATCTTTAACCAATGAACCTCCTCTTTTTTCAGATTGTTTCAAAATAACATTAATATCTCCTACTATGATGATATTCTCCACTCTAGTACCATTTCTTGTTGCTGAGAGTAGATTCCAACACTCTTTTTTTCAGACAAAAGACTAGGTACATAAATATTAAAGAGACATATCTAAACTCCAGTAAATTTGTGAAGCATTCGTGTGAAGATCCAATGGGTACAGGACTTATGTTCGACTAAATCAAACTTAGGACTATCCCATAAGGTTCGTATTCCTCCGGAGGCTCCTCTAGAATTGTCTGCGAAGCCTCCACTTTTTTCCAAAATTTCAAGCTTGTGTGAAGGAATGTCCTTTCCTCCATATTTCTCTCTTGGATTAGCAGAAGATCGGGTTGGGTAATTCGAATCAAATCTTTCATAGCTTCTTCTTTATTTTTTTTACCTAGTCCCCTACAATTATAGGAGAGGGCCTTCATTACTTACCTTTGTTTGAGGGAGGGACCCCTTTGAGGGATTGCCCTTGTTTCCTGGCATTCTAAGGATTACGGACGATTCTTTCTAGCGTTTGTTGGTATCCTTGTAGCTTATCCCTGTACGTAGCTTTCTCCATCTGCTCTTTTGTCTATTTCCTTCCGCATGTGGATTTCTTATTGTCGAACATGGTCTTCTCTATTTCCTCTTCTTCTTATTCTTCTTATTTAGACTCTTCGATTTCATATTCATCAGCAGAATTCTCCTGATTTCCGGTTTCCTCTACGTCTTCCCCTATTGTCTCTGGCTTGATGACAGGAGTAGTCTCAGATACTACCTCCATAGCCTCGTTTTCATCATTCTCCTCAGTAGTATTGAGAATATTTCGTTAGTTATGAGAGGGGCTTGCTTAGCTGATTTTTCTCGAGGAGAGGTGAGTTTGGCACGAGCATATTTTTTGAGATATTTTCTTGGCCCTTGCGCACCTTTCGGATTTGCTTTGGACTTCTTTACATCTTTCCAACCTTCATTCTTGTCCTTTTTTCGTTGAGCTTCCTGGTTTTAAGGGAAATTCATGTGGAAGTGACCGTATTCGTGACATCCTCTGCATTTGAAAGGCAGTTGCTCATAATCCAGTTTTTGGACATGAGACTAATTTCCTATAGTGAGATTAATTGCTTTAGGCAGGCCGAATTCTAGATCTACCTCCACACAAATACGTGCACAATCATACTGGTCCTTAGGGCTCTCCAGATCGATAAACCAACCTAGGGTTTTTCCTATTGAATTCAGGGATTCAAGATTCCATTAATGCATTGGTAGTTTTGGCAAACAGACCTAGACTTTGATGGCTTTAGGGATGTCTGTTGCAGGGTCGAAATCCAGAGTCGATTGAATAAAGACCTTGCGTCCCCATGAAATATGGGGCATTCCTACAGATTAGGACTCGATCTATTTTATACTTGAAATCAAACAAGAAATACCCTCTTCCCTCTGAATAGGAAGCCACATTTTGAGATATCAACGGTCTCCAATTTCTTTGGATCCAACTTTCGGTGGTTTTCGGGGAGGGCCATAGACCGGTAAACTAGCCAATCAGAGCCCGATCTATAAGATAAAGAGCAACCCTGATTGTGTCTTCCAGCGGAAGGTCCACCATTGGGATGTCTTCCAATCTCTTGACGAACTTTGGTGGCGCACCCCCTACAACCTTCTTGCCTTGCAAGGGAACCAGTCAGGCATAAAATTCCATTTTTTGCGGGAGAGTAGAGGAGGGCGTCACTGAACTGCCCTCACCGGATGCCATGGGAGAATTAGTTCAGTAGAGAGAACATATGAGACTGTGAAACCCTAGAGAAACCCCTTCTCCCGTCACGATCAATCTCCAAGAATGCTCGTACCATTCTATTTCAATCTAAAATTTGTGAGTCTATTACTCCCATCTTTTATGTCTTTAAAAAATCGATGAATCTGTTACTCCAATCTCCTTTAATTGCCATTTCTTGCTAAAAGTTTACAGTAACAGTCAAAACAAAAATGTAAACATATCCAAATCAAAGTCATTATGAATGCAACCTTTAACCAAGAAAATAACATGGGATTTCCATGTATACCATCGTGAGAACCCTAAGGGACTACACTGTAAATATGCTACCTGATTCAAATTCTAAATTTGCTATGAGACCCTAGATCATACATTGATGGAAAACAAATGAACGTACCTACAAGGGAGCTCAGTAATGTAAATGCCATTTTCACCTCACTACAATGTGTAAGAGGTAATACATGACTAAGGAAGATGATAGTCATCCTTTGCAATATGAGACTATTGATAAATTTGTAATATGTTTAAAAAATGTGTATGAAATCAATATTATTAATAATCATATGTTATTCCTTGTCTTCAATGGTAAGTATTATCTTTCTCATGGTGCAACCATAATTGTTTCCAGTTTTAATGTTTTTTTTTTTGACCAAAACATAGGAGTAGATTATAATGGAGGCGGTAAAACAGCTACCGCATGCTTTGACATACAGACAGTCCAAGATTCAGTGTTAGACTGGTTTCTAGAATCCAATGCTTCTCAACGGCATGATAACGGTAGCAAATAGCTTCAAGAAGACCTATACAGATATTACACGGAGGACGCAACCTCGCCTGAGCATCTTTAAATATAAAGCATCTGTGATGAATACCATATTGGTAAGATTCATTTGTCCATCTTTGCCAGCAGCTTGATGACTACCTTCTCCAGCGAGTTGAGATGGCTCCCGATATCCCCCTGGGAGTTAGCCACGTCTTAGAGGCTATATTGAGCATCTTCTTTGAGTTCTTCCAGATTTCCTGATGATGCTGATGGGCCTTCTCGCAGCTTCCTGAAGTTTTCATTATTAAGAACCCAGCTTTCCTCTCTAGCCTGGAAGGGTGAATGCAAGTTCTGGTCTTGCCTTTCTGATCTATCTCTGAGTCTATCCAACGCATTTTCCAACAAATCCAGCAGCTCCTCAACTGTCTGTCCTGATTCTGGGGAGGATCCTCCTGGTTCCAATGCCAATTCAGAGATGGTAGATTAGAGGGTAGCAAGAGAAAAAACGCCCACGAGGAGGCACTCCACCACTGGTTCGATACAGAGTCTTTTGAAGGGCAGATGAAAGGGATGCTGGTGATCACGAGAGCTAAAAAGTTGGCCGAGCAGGAAGGTAAATCACGGTGATCATGAGGAGAGAGGGGATTGTGCAAAGATCTGCTAGCATAGACTGTAGGGAGGAGATAAATGGTAAACTGTGGGGATTTCAGAGGAACACTGCTCGACAAATAATAGCGAGCGATGGAGATCATGAGCCTGAACCGATCAGGGGATATCATTTCAACTTTCAAGTCCATCCACTTCTAAGATTCCTCTGCTCAAGAGGGTCCCTTTATTGGCTTCAGTATCTGCCAAATAATTCAGCCCATGAAGAATATGGTAGTATGTGATGGAATGGAAATTTTGGCTTAACTGCTGAATTTTTTGATAGATCAAGGCAAGCTTTAGCTGGGAGGGCCGCTTCTGATTTATAAGGGCTTGGATCAGCATCCTTGAGTCGTCGAAAACTGCTAGAGAAGTAATCCCTTTGGAGTAGGCTATCCTTAGCCCTTGCAGGAGACCGTAGAATTCAGCTGTGTTGTTGGATTCAATGCCTAAACCCCAAGCATAGCTTCCCATCACAGTTCCAGATGCTGAGATTAACACTCCTCCCCCACCAGCATGCCCTGGATTGCTCTTTGAAGCTCCATCGAAAAAAGGACAAACCTCATTTAGAGAAGCTCTCCAGCTGACGAAGGCAGGTTCCTCAAGTCGAATTTCCCACTTAGGAGTGCTAGAGTGACCAGGCAGGGACCTGCTCTGATGATTTGGGAAAATATTTTTTAACCACTGTGTTTCCTCCGGGAGAAGCTGAGAATTATCTTTCAGAGTAGAGTTGTGATTGATAGCTTCCCCTAGGATAGCCCTTGCTTGATTGGCGACTTTGGAGAAGTGGCTTTCTTTATCCCTGAATATTCGGTTGTTTCTCTCAAGCCATATCTTCCAGAGGATGGCTTTAGGAGCCCAACTCCAGGCAGTTTGGAGCAAATTTTTCTTGGAAAGCTGGAACGGGGAGAGCTTCATCCATTTAGATAGCAGGCCATGGATGGTGCCTGGAAGGGTGATACCAGAATTCATCATTAAAGTTTCTTTCCAAACTTCTTTGGAGAAAGGACATCCCAGCAAGAGGTGATTGGAAGTCTCTTCTTCTTTTTTGCATAGAGGACAGCGAGAGGGGCCTTCCATGCCCCTTTTCTTCAGATTTTCGCCTGTGAGAATACTTCTATGGGCCAGCGTCCAGCAGAAAAAGTCAATTTTTGGGATGAAGGTTCTTGACCAGAGAAAATTCCAGACGGCAGGATTCGGGGCAACATAGGGGATAGCTTGGATGTTCTCATATCCTTCTGAAGCTAAGTAATTGCCTGTGTTGCTGCCCCACCCATGTCTATCTCTAGCCCCTTCTCTAAGAGGGGATTTGCCTTGAAGGAGGGCTGGAAGAATATTTGCTTCTGATTCTAATTCTGGGGGCAGATCGCCTAGATCCCATCCTTTCCAATTGTTGTCTTCCCAGGATGATAGGTCCCACAGCGTAGTGGCTCCTTTATCTAGCAGCCAGCTTTTGATGTTTCCCACTTCCTGGCATTTCCCTATAGGGGTATCTCCCAGGATGGAGTCCTCCCACACTCTAATTGTTTTCCCATTGCCTGGGATCCAGTAAAGCTTCTTTTTGAAGGGTGCCAGACCTTTAATACATAATTTGAAAACCGGAGAGCCATTTCTATGCTAAGGAAAAGCATCGAGGCACCTTTTCCTTGATCCTGGAAAGTATTTTTTGTGAAGAACTTGCTTGCTCCAGCAATCTTTTCTTGTGATCAGTTGCCATAGCAGCTTTGCTCCTAAAGCCAGATTTTGAGAGGCTAAACTCCTAACATGCAGCCCTCCTTCAGTACGTGGTTTTTGGATCTTTTCCCAGCTGACTAGGTGGAGTTTCTTCTCATTTCCTTTCCCACCTTCCCAAATAAATTTTCTGAATAAGCTTTCTATCTTGCAGAGAACCGAGCTTGGAGCGAGCAAGATTGATGAATGATATATTGGCATGCTGTTCAGGACAGATTTTAGAAGGATCAACTTCCCTGCAGGATTAAGCCAATTGGCGCTCCATCTTTGAACTTTGCCTTTGATTTTATTTAGGACAGGCTCCCATTTTGCTAAGTTGGAATTGGGTTTGCTGATGGGGATTCCTAGGTACGTGAAGCCATCCCAATCCAGAGTGCTTTCCATTCCAAGCAATCTGGCAATATCCCTTAACTCTCTGGCATAGCAGTTCCAGCTTAAGATTTTGCTTTTTTGGAAGTTTATTTTGCTGCCAGACACCTCTTTATAAAGGACCAGTTCTTGTTTAAAGTGTTCAGCAGAGTGAATGGTTGCCCCACCTAGCAGCAAGGTGTCGTCTGCAAATTGAGCATGGTTTATATCTCGGACATTATTCGCCATTCTTAACCCAAGCAGCGTGTGGATTTCTTGACAAAATTTTAGCTGGAAGCTAAGCACTGAAGCTTGGATAGCATAGAGGAGAGGGGACAGCGGGCAGCCTTGCCTGAGTTCTCTAGAAGCTTGAAAGAAGCTTGTACATCGTCTGTTGACCAAAGGGGCTATCCAAGGGTCACACACATAGCCTTTGACCCAACTTATAAAAGCAGGGGAGAAGCCAAATTTTGACATCACTGCAAACAGGAAGTCATGTCTAACACGGTCAAAAGCATTAGCTAAATCAAGTTTAATGATCATACCTTTCTCGTTCCGCTTACAGATTGAGTGAATGGCTTCTTGGACAAGGATGATGTTGTCGAGAATTTTTCTTCCTTTGATGAAGCCGCCTTGATTTTCAGGGATAATCTGAGGAAGGATTCTTTTAAGTCTGGTGGCAATGATCTTGGTAATAAGCTTGTACCCGGTGTTGCATAAAGAAATCGGCCTGAAGCGGTTGAAGCTGGAAGCGTCTTTTTCTTTCAGGATCAGTGCAAGGAAGGAGGAATTGGTGCTTCCTCCTATCTTGTTGATCACTTGAGAATACCTGACCATTTTAAGGAGATCTATCTTTATAATTGACCAGCAGCAAGTGAAGAATCTATTTGTGAAGCCATCAGGGCCAGGGGCGTTGTCTGGCTTCATAGCCTCTAAAGCTTTTTTAAGCTCATTCATGGTGACTGGGGCAGTGAGAAGGGTATTTTCATCAGGTTTGATCAGAGGAGGGATGAGATCAAAAGGATTGGACATGATATCAAGAGGATCCTCAATCGGGGCCGTGAATAAATCTTTAAATGTGGACACGACATCTTTCTTTATGTCCTCAAAATCTTTAAGCACAGCACCTTGGAAATTGATTTCAGAGACAGCTTTATAATTCTTCCGAGCCTCGGCCTGCTTATGGAAATAATTGGTGTTTTTATCCCCGCTCTGAAGCTAAAGAGTTCTGGACTTTTGCCTCCAATACTCCTCTTCTAATCTGCAGGCAGAGAAATAATCTTTCTGGAGAGCCCACTCCTTTTGCAAAATATTTTCCGACAAAGGAGATGCTTCCATCTATAATTGATGGTCTTCCAGGGCAGCTTGAGCTTTTTTCCTTCTAGTAATGGGGGAGGTGATGAGCTTTGCCCAGACTTTCAGGTTGTGCTTAAGCCTTTTTATTTTCCCTTTCCAGATGAAGGAAGGCGACCCTCTTAATTGGGTATTCCAGGAATCAGAAACAACTTGCAAGAAGTCCTCTTGTTGGATCCAAAGAGGGCTGAAACAGAAAGGTATCGGGCCAAGGTCTTGATCTAGGGCAAGGTCCAGCGGAATGGGCTTATGATCAGAGGTACAGTTGGGCAAGATTTTAGATGAGACTAAGAGGCCAATGGAGAGGAAGGAGGACTGAACAAGGAATATATCTAGCCGAGCAGCTATATGACCAGGTCCAACCCTTTTATTAGTCCAGGAAAACTTCCCTTTGACAGGCTTTATATTGATAAGGTCCCAGCCAAGGATAATGTCTTCAACCCATTCCCTTGCTGGATCCCTAACAGGAGTTCCCCCCTTTTTTTCATTGGCAGCAAGGGTAATGTTTAGATCTCCTGCTACAATGATTTTATCAGGCTGCTTCAAGTTGAGATACGATTCTAGGCTATTCCAGCAATCTTTTTTTTTCTGCATGCAGGACAAGAACATAAAGGTTGAAAAGACTTACAATTCGGCCGGAGATTTTGTGGGTTAGTTTTGTGAAAACCCAATGCATGGTGCGTTCTTCAGCTTCTAGGTCATAGAGGGCTGTATCCCAAAAGGTGGTTATACCTCCGAAGGCCCCTCTAGAGTTGTTGGCGATGCCTGGCCCTTTTTTCCAAAACGATTTCCCAGCTTGGAGGAGAGAGGCTTCCTCCAGCTTCCTCTCCTGGACTAGCAGAATCTCAGGCTTATAAATTCGGACTAGATCTTTCAGAGCTTCTTCTTTTAAGGCAGATCCTAAGCCTCTGCAATTCCAGGAGACGTGCCGCATTAATTACTATTGGAGGAGGGGTTGGCCCCTTTTGAGGCCGAGGCCGGTCCTTTCTTAGATCTGGTGTTCAACATTCATTTCAGGGTTTTTTGTGAACCTTCGAGCACAGACAGATATGTTGCTTCCTCCCTTTTCTTCTTTGTGGATTTCCTTCCTCTTGAGTTTTTAAAAGGAACGAAATGCAGGCTGCTTGAAGAATCACCTTCATCCATATCCTCTCCTTGGTCCGTTTCGAGGAGAAGTGGTTCCTCATTTGTGCCTCTGGAGGGCTTGGGATGGTAGGCCACCTTCAAACCACCTGGATCAGAAAAGGGTATTTCCCCAGGTTCCAACGGTGCCGCCTGGGATTCTACCTCTCTATTGCTAGATTGTTTTTCGGGTGGAATCTCTTCCACTCTTATTGATGCTGGTTCTTTCCCAATTGGGGTGCTATCCTTCTGTGGGTCCTTTGCATTCTGGACCACCACTGGCGTCTCTTTTGTGGCTTCTTGGGGAGATCTGTTTGAGCTTGACGGAGTATTGTTTTTTTGCATGTCCTCTGTGGTCTTTTTTTCTTGGGATTTGGAGGTCGCCTTACCTTTCTTGACTTTTTGCCAACCGTCTCCCTCTTCTGGGGCTTGCATTTTGGGGCAGTTTCTCTGGAAATGGCCGTGCTCCTGGAAAAGACGGCACTTAAATGGCAGTTGTTCATAATCAAGATTTTGAAAGTGATGCCATTCTCCTACTTTTAACTTAACTGCTTCAGGGAGCCCTGCTTCAAGGTCAACCTCTACACAAATCCTGGTGCAAGTGTACTATCCTTTGTTCTCAGCTTTATCGATATATCTCCCGAGCACATTCCCAACTTTTTCTAGGGCTTGTATATTCTAGCAATGTACCGGGAGGTTTGGGAGCCTGACCCACACTGGAACTTCCTTAGGGACATCAACTTTGGGATTGAAATTCGGCGTCCATCTGTTAAGATAAAGGCCTTGGGTTCCCATGAAGTACGGGCCGCTTCTGAAAATAAGATCCTGGTCCTCTTTGGTTATGAATTCAAAGATGAAGAACCCTCATCCGACCGGGTAGCACGTGACACTGTCCTTTATCAGAGGCCTCCAGTTCCTCTGGATCCAATTGTCCGTTGATTTTGCCGAAGGCCGGAGCCCCATGAATTGGCCAATCAGTCCTCTCTCGGCCAAAGATAGAGCAACCTTGATGGGCTGCTCTGCAGGGAGGTCAATTTCAGGAATGGATTCCAGTTTCTTGATGAACTTGGGGATGGCAGGGGCCACCGGCTTCATTCCAGATGACGATAATAACCTGCGAAAAGCTTCTACATCAGAGGGGGACACAGAGGGAGGGGGAATACCTCCCCCAAGCGCAGCCATGAGGCGGCCTGGCAGCTCTAAGATGAGCAGAGAACCCTAAGGGCGGCGCGGCAGGGGGCAGCGCGACAAGAGCTCGCTCGATCGGTCTGATTTATGTGCACTATTGTTGATTAATAATACATGGAATATTTCTCCATGATTCTTCACTTCTCTTGTGTTCAGTCTCATTATTCCTCTCTCTAGTTTTCTGTTTCCAGTTTTAATGTTGGTAGTAAGGATGTTTCCAATAAAAAGCATGGGATCATATCACAAAAAGGAATGAATGTTTCAAATTTTATTATGCATGGTATAACAATATGGAACAAAATTATGCAAAAAACAAAAAAACTGAATTTTCCCTCCTTAACTCCATGTACTAATTTTTGTTTATCTATTTATTTAATCTTAGTATGGCACCAATCATTTTTGAGAAAAAAAAAAACCAATATGTATATATAAAATAATCAAAATTTTATACATTTCCAAAAATTAAATGTTTTGTATGAAAATAATAGAAAAAATGAAAACAATATTGTTTCCTACCGCAAAAACTAATAACGAAAATCAATATCCATTACACGACAACATATATTCAAATACAAAGGGGGGTAGGGTATGTACACCTCTGTAGACTTTAGCAGTTAAATCACTGCACAGAGGGGGGTCTCATACATCAATTGGTGTCTCGCTTGGCGATGACCTTAAAAATATATTATTATTATTATTATTACTATTATTATTATTAAAAGGTTTGCCCAACATTCAACATATAGAAGATCAACATCTTCCATTATTTTTCCAAATAGAAATATCTATGTTAAACAAAACGTCTTTGTTGTAAAGCCATTATTAATCCAAACAGGAATATACATGCTAAACAAAACCTCTTTGTTGTAAAGCCATATATAGTGAGTGGGTGCTTCAACTTTAGTTTTGGTTCAAAGACGCAAGTAGGCAACTTTGCATTATCACATGATTGCTTATTAAATGCTAGGATTATCAAATAAATGGCCATGTGTTGTTCAAATTGTTATTTAAATTGTAAAATCTTTTTTTTCCAAGGAAAATATATTGCATTTCATTTATATGTGTGTGTGGAGATTTTAAAGTCTTTACATCCTTTACAATGGCTAATAGAAGCAACAAGAAATTGTGGAGTTTTGTTGCCTTCCACAACTACAGTGAATATAATATGAGCATCAAAAAGAGGCTTTATGATATAACTTACAACCTGTAACAAAACAACAATCATAGAAATCTACTCTTAAAAAGAAGAATACATGCAACAATATGTACTATCTGTAATCATTTTAAAAATAAGAATGGTCTCTAAAAACAAATATGAACATTTGGTAGTTGAGTTGATCCTTTAGAAATGATGAAGAGTAAAAAACATAAATTATCTAGGGAAGGGTCCTAAATCTAGCCTCATAATGTTATCATTGTTTTTCTCTTGCTGATGCCACATGCCTTCAATAATATGGAGTCCTTGTTTAGATAGCTCAACAACCATTGAGTTCCTTTCACAATAAATGTGTTGAAAATTGAGACATTGAAAACTTCTTGTAATTTTGATAAATTCTTCATATATATAAAGGAGATATATGTTCTTTGGTGGTCGTTACTTTCTCATCTAGTCCACCACCAACTCAGAATCACGAAACACCTAGAGCTTTTGGATTCCTTTAGACTGAAAGAATCAACAAAGTCATTTTTAATGCCATCAATTCAACTTTGTTGTTAGTACTTTTTCCCAAACTTGTTGCAAATTTGATGCTATGATTGTCAGCTATATAAATAATACCTCTTGCACCACCCCTAAAATGTTGTCCCTAATAAGCCCCGTCAAAATAAACCCAACGACTAGATCTATCGATAACTTCTTCCACCACCCTTCTCATCTTATAAAGATCTTTAACCTATGTGAATAAACTAAGGGTAGCCAAAATTTTGTTTTCATAAATTTCAGGAGCTATATAGAGATCATTGAAAGTAGCTCAGTTCATGGCCATCCACACACTCTAAATAATTAGAGCAAGAAGAGCTGAGTATTCCTTGAATATTTTGTTATTGGTCCAAGATTGGAGAGAATCCCAGATATATACACCATTCCAAATAAAATGCACTCATTTTATGTGAGATACATGATCCCACATCCTTATAGAGTAAGGACAAGAGATAAATAAATGCTCTAAGCTTTCATAATTGTTCTTGCATGGGGGGCACCAACTTGGCCCAATCTAGAACCTCTCGACCATAATATCCCAAATAAGTACCTTTTTATGAAGAACCAGCCAAAGAAACATTTTCATCTTTAAAGGATAGTTCAAATTCCAAATCACTTGGTTCCACCAAAGATGTGGAGAATCTTCTTCTTCTCTAAGAACTCTATATCCCAACCTAGAGTTGTAGTATCCTTCGTTTTCCTTTCTATATTAAACCAACTGATCATCTCTGCCCATAAAAATATGTATGATTGTTCTGTAAATATTTTAGAAAAGAGTCCCATATAATTTCATCTTCTCCTACAAAATCCAAAGTCTATGCACTCATCCAATATTGACTTGAAAAGTTTTGGTTGATTCGAGCTCCTATCTGACTTAAAAACAACAACCCTTGATTCCTTAGAGACTCAATCTTATGAATAGGTAATATGTATAAAATAGAACAACCAATCCATGGATCTAACCCCAAACAAAATTTTATACCATTTCCAACTTTCAAATCTAATCCAAATCCAATAAGATAAAAAGAATAAATGGGTTCCCTCCACATTTAAAAGACATTTCTAGTCAATTTAGTAAGGATCTTGATCCATTATTTAATAGAAAGGGGATAAATATATTTATGAGAGACAACATTTACCTAAAGATCATCACCCTTTAAAATTCTCTAAATCCCCTTTACAATAAGTGATTCTGCAAAACAATGAGGATGTTTGAGGCCCCACACTCCAAAGGTCTTTGGCATGGCAAGTTTATCCCAAGTCACCCAAGCAAAGGCCCTTTCCTTAGAGTTCCCCTTCCAAAGAAAGTTGTAACTTATTTTTTGGACCTGCTTTAGTATACACGCTAGTACGAAATCCAAGGAGATCCATTGAATGGGTTGGGATTTTAACACATATTTTAGGAGAATCATTCTGCCACCTCTATTCAACCACTTATTACATAACAACTAAAGGTTGTTCTCAAATTTACCAATCATTCATCCCCAGTCTGTTCTCTCACAGTCATTTGAGTTTAGAATGAAGCCCAAATATTTAAGTGCATTCTATGAGTCATGTACTTCAAAATCAAAGAAAGAAAGGATCCAATCTATACTTTCATGCTCGAAAGTCGTGATAGTAACACAATATTTCTTTGATTTATAATCATACATATTGCAATAGAGAATAGCTCCAAAATAGCTTTAAAAGTGAATATATCTCTTCTAGATCCATCATAGAATGATAAAACATCATCTACAAAAAGTAGATTAGTAATAAAAACATTCCCAACTATATTTATACCTCTGATGGATCCATTAGAATGATCTTGATTAATGGCTATGCTTAATCCCTCTACCGCCAAAATGAAGCAGTGGGTCTAGAGGGAAACCTTGCCTCAAATCCCTCCCATGTCTTAAAAAAAGAAGATGATCCATTTAAATAGAAAAATATGCAAAACTAACACAAGAAAGGACTTGATTAACAAATTGAAGATTAAATCCAACCTATAGTAAAACCAACCTAAGAAATTATCAATTGACTCTGTCGTAAGCCTTTGTGAGGTCCACCTTAACAATGGCTGCAAGGAGCTTTTTTATTTGTAGAATACATAGCCTCTTGAGCAGTGTCAATGTCTTCATGCATATGTCTGCCCTTGAGAAACACAAATTGTTCTTGTGAAACTACATTGGATAAAATTGACTTCATTCTTTGTGCAATTACTTTATCAATCAACTTGTATATACAATTACATAGGGAAATTGGTATGTATTCCTCCCACTTGGTCACATTGTCCACTTTTGGAATGAGGGAAATGAAGGTCGCATTGAAAGCAACAAGAATCTTCCCAATGATTCTAGACTCCTCAATAATAGCTAAGAGATTTGTTTCAAAAATATCCATAAAACCATTGAAAAATTCAAATGGTTGACCATATGGTCTAGGAATGTTTCCCTTCTGCATCGAATGGACAACATCCTTTAGTTCTTCTAGGCTCGCTACTTCCATAAGCTCTTGATTTTGCTCCTCATTTAGAAGTGTGGGATAGAAGGATGATAATTTGATCATATGAGAAACAGAAGGCCCCTCATCTTCTTTAAAGAGATTGTTGAAATGATTCACCCTAGCCTTAGCCAAGTTCCTAAAACCTATGACAAGAGATCCATCTTCCTCTTCAAGTCTCCATAAAGTATTAGAATGTTTTCTATGCTTAACATAATTATGGAAAAAACTTTGTATTATCATCTACCTTTTGGATCCATAAATCCCTACTCTTAAGATGCCAAGTAGCTTCATTTTCATCCAGAATCTTAGCTCTCCTGATCTCTAAGATAATAACTTGTATTTTGTGTTCCATTGTGAGGAAATCTTCCTTGTGCAAGTCACAAAAGGTGCCCAAGTCATCTTCAATCCCTTTTAGCTCCAAAACTTATCTTGATTTCCTATATATAGGCCAAGAAATAGTTATGAACTTTATTCTTTTGAGATTATTTAAGAATTGAATTCTAGTTGATTATGGCCTATTTTCATCATACATGACCCAAATACTTTTGACAAAGTTTATATAATCTTCGTCATCCAGCCAACATGAATTAAACTTGAATGAAATTGGTGGTTTATCCATATTCATCACTAATTCCATGAAGATGGGGAAATGATATGATCCCCCCCCATAACCCACTGTCTAATTCTGACTCCATCATTTGAAAGACCCTCATTTATTATAAATATGGCCAAACTTTTAGTAATACAACTTGTTCCAATTCTTTTGTTGCATCAAGTAGGTCTCAACTTTATAGGAGGAATGTTATAAAGAGAGTCCTCATCAAGTCTTTTGAAAAAATAGTGTGTCAAAGAGTCTTTGTGCGCATTAGGTCCCCAAATCTCCTCTTGACCAAGTGAAAATTCAAGGTGACCCCGACAACGACTATATCTCCTTGAAGCGTACCAATCCGAATATATTCTCCGAATAAGTCACACTCTATTGATAAGGGCCATAAATGTTAACAATGGTGAGGGATTTCCCAAGTTCTTTAGGAAAAAGAATTGTCCCAAGATCTGTCATAACAACCTAGTTGTTAGTAGACAAGAGCAAGTTTATTTCCATCCCATTATGAGACCTCTAGATCTACATGAGGTATAATTGTTAATAAAATCCCATCTTGGAATTAAACACTTTAGATCATTCAAAATACCATCCGCAACAACAAGTCTTTCTTGTAATAGGAGAACAAAAGGATTTTTTCTAGCAATCAATCTCTTTAGTGCCTATGTTTTAGAGGGACTCCCTAATCCTCTATAATTGAAAGACATCAAGATAATCGAGTAACCATTGGACATGGATGACTCGCTTTAATAGATCCCTTTGATCATTTTAAATCTGCCTGCTCTAATACCATGAGCTACTTGTTTAGGGATCGAAGCCATCACTGACTGTCTACCTTTGAGTCTGTGTATCGCATCAAGAAGATCCATTGACATGCCACCCCTCATCCCAATCCCGTTTAAAAAAAACCCTATAAGGTCTTAGAAAGTAACGAGAACCCCCAAGTGTGGATAGGTAAGAGGTTTATAAGACCATCAAAATTACCATCCCCAATAATAAACACTCCCGAAAAGACAATAAAATATGAATCATTACCAAAAACATTGGGGATATCTACTTTAGGGGGGCCAAAAACCACAAAGGAATTGGTAGGGAGAGGATTCCTTGAATGATTATCACTTTCCTTGACCGTATCATAAACTTTGTCCATACTTGGACCATTCCATTTCAAACATTCTTTAGGGGTCAAAACCCTACATCCATTGATCAGAGGATTTATCTTGTTAAAGGACATGTTAATAAAACAATCTTTAGAATAATATTATTTAATGTCCAAATAAACATAATCATATCCAAAACATTTATGGAAAACCTTCTTATCAAAATGCATTAAGTTCTTTAGTCCCCATAACATATCACATGGGACCAAATGTGGGTCATGATCAACAAAATATAGACCTAGAGGGTGTCTATGACCTAAATGATAAGAGAACAAATTCCACCCCCCAGGGGAGTTCTATTGAAGGTCCTTAAACTTCAACCAAACCCCATCATGAACTATAGGACCAGGGAAAAGAGATTTAAAACCATCAGATAAAGAAAACATGGTTGAAATCAATGCATTCTTTCTTTCATACCCAACATGTAGCAAAAACCTAATACAAAAGAACCCCAAGTGAAATTAGAGAAACAAGGACCCCCTCTGCTAAACGAACCTTACTTGATGCACAAGAGAAAGGGGTTTATGAAGAGAAAACATAGGATAAAAGTCCCCCTTTATAAAACAAGGATTTAAGGTGGAAAAAAACATTCACATTCTGTCTATAAACAATGGGCTTAGAACCAGAGAGTCTCAAAGATAACGAAGTAAAAAAATATAAATTCTTTGTTGGTGAAATGGACTTGTTCTTGCCCAAAAATAATCACCTACTTGATTATTTGCATCCAATTTGGCTAAGCATCCAGTCTGAACCAAATAAAGAACCAATTATGAGCCTCCTTCTTCAACATCCCCAAGGAAGACACAACTGAAACAGTCAACATATAAACCTCCTCAAAACCTCGAACATAGTCACCTTTAGGAGTAGTCTTCGGAAAAGAAATAGCATGATCTTTTGAAATATTTTGGCATCCATTTAATGTCTAAAAACCCTTAGAAAAGCTTGTTTTTCCCTTCCATCCAAGCAACCATTGAAAACCAGAGCAACCATCTTCCTTTTCCCAAACCCCCTTTTAAAAGGAAGAAGACAATGGAAGACCCAATGATCAAGGGAGTGTCAACGGTTACATCTAAAAGCTAACCTGGAATAGTCAAGCACTTAAGTAAAACTATGGAGACCCATTGAGATGGTCATTTCTATTGTAATCCCTTCATGAAGAACTAGTTCCACAAGAATGCGAGTTATTAGTATTATACTTGTTTCTTGAAAACATAAGTCACCTAAGATAAAGGTTCCAATGGAAGACCCTATTCTATTGAAAATGTCCAGTGTCCACAAATCAGGGGAAGCCCTACAAATTTGACCAATACATAATGCTTAAAAGGTCTTGCTCACTTTGCGTTGAAAAAGAGGGTCCACGTCCCTAACTTCAAAGGCGCCTTTCCCCAGTTCTAGACCCCATTAATCTACATTAGGAAGTCGTTAGGATTTTGGACAATGATCTCTAACCATCCCCGAGATAGAGTGTAGCAACTGGGCATATAACCTAAAAATTGCTCCAAGTCTAAGAAAACTAGGCCTTAAAAGATACCATGTGCATGTGATGACCTCCAAAATGTCCAACTAGGGCATTATTTTCCATAGAAGTGACTTGGTTCATGTGAATATCCACTCATAAATCTAGAATGATCAATGACAATTTTTTTTTCACCCTCTTGCGTTGACTTTGAGACTAGTTTTTGATAATACTAGGAACCCCTTCCAAAAGAGAGTCTTCCAACAACCCACCAATAAAATTGGACCACAAATAGTGATGCAACCCACTTACTCTAGCTCTTGTCATGGGTATAGGGTGGCACAAAAAACTATAGAAACAGAGGGATCAGGGTCAAAACTCTTATTAATTGTACCTCCATCCCCCCCTGAATTGTACTCCTCAAAGAAATCCCCCCACTAGAAGGTCGCATATGTTAATTAAAACCTAAGGTTATATAGTGTCAAAAACTAGGGAATCTCGAGAACGCCATATGCATCTGAGAAGACAACTAGAAGACGCAAAACATACCCCAGAGACATAATGACTAACAAGACTAACCGTTGGAACTCCATACATAAAGAAGAGACACATCGTTACCGGTAAACCAAGATATCACTTCCCAAATATTGTCATAAGTACCAGTTAACCAAGCAAATCAAGATGATACCCAGGAAAAACTTGCCACATCCTAGGATCAAGACTAATCATCGAACCCCTAGAAAACCAAAGCCACCATCACAAGAACCCTATAAAACCAAAGGATAAATCCACTATGGATTTCTTGTAAACTTATATTATGATAAAATATTGATAACATATTCATAATATTTGATTCAAAATGAATTTTGAATTATATAAAAAAGAACGTGTAATTAGTTGGATTTGAATTCGAGTTTCATTTAGATAATCTTATCAATTAGTGATTCCCTAAATCTAGAAAAAAGAACATCATTTATTAATCAATTCATTTTTTTCTTGTTTATATAATAAGATTAATTTTCCATCTTAATTTTAGGATAATCTGCAAAGAAATATTGTAAGTCAAAATTTCGAACCTTTGGTAAGATTCATCATCAGGACTAGAAAGAGTCGAGAAAGAATAAGGATGGCATATTCGATAAACAAAGGACAGGGGAGAAAGATCCACGATGAGCCATAAGAGAGGAAAGCTTGGTCAATAAGAAAAGACAAAAACCCTAGGAAAGATGACGATCCCCTTACAATGTAAAATGATGCATCCCTAACCCTTTTCATTCTTTTATGTTTTCGGCATCTTGCATTTCTTTGATCACCCTCTCCCCCTGCATTCTTTGCTTCATCCCCTTGCTTTGGATCTTTCGGTCCCTACTTTTCTTTCTTATCGTCATCCTTCTTCCTTTCGTTCTTTTTTATTTTTATTTGTATTTTTTATTTATTTTTTTAACCTTTATTTTTTTATTCTTTTATTTTTTTTAAGGATTTCTCTCTTTGTTTCTAGGATTTCCCTCTTGTTTTGTTTATTTGTTTATTCCTTTATCTTCTTATTATTTATTTATTTATTATTATTATTATTATTTTTATTCCTAGCTTTTATCTTTGAAATTGATTATAACCTTTGTTTTTATTTTTATGGTTTTTTACAAACCTCACCCCATTTTTTCACTTTGTTAATTTATTTTCATTATCTTTCTCAGGGTTTTTGTCTTTTCTTGTCGACTTAGATTTCCTCTCTTTTGGCTCATCGTGAATCTTTCTCCCTTGTCTTCTATCTATCAATTATGCCAGCCTTATTCTTTGTCAACTCTTTATAGGTTTGTTGATGAACCTTGCAGAAGGTTCGTAACATCAACTTACAATCTTTCTTTGTGAATTATCCTGAAATCAAGATGGAAAATGACAACAATTATTAGCAAAAACATAAAACTTGAGATTAAGAACGAACCTATTCAAATATCACTAATGGAGGGATTTCCATTCCTTTCATGGTATATATATATATAAAGATCCATAGATATCTACCAAAGCAACAATTGACCAAAAACAACACACTTATATTAATTAGAGAAGGTAACACTAAGCAACTTAAACCAAACCTTTAGTGAAATAATATTTGACCAAAAACAACACACTTAATATTAATAAGAGAAGACGACGCTAAACAACTTAATGCAAAACTTTTTTAATGTTTTTCTTTGTAAGTAAGAAGGAAACATTTATATTATATAAAAAATTCAGACTTACAGAGTTCAAAATGACGGACTATAGTCATCCTCCCATAGGAGAGACCGAATTAAACAAGAGATCTTGGAGCCCTAGACAATGAACAAAATTCTTGATGATGCTTTCTACACTATTATGATTTCCTATACATCTACTAAAAACACTAAAAGGGTAGGGTTTCTAGCTTAGAAAATGATTCTTTAATTGTTGTATGATATTACAGAGTATTGAGCCAATGTAGGAAACAAAAAACTAGTTTCCATATGCAAGTTGAAATAAAGGGTAACATGGTTAACCCTTGTGTGGATCAACATCATACCTGATGAATATAGGTTTTTCCATGGAGGCTCCAGGGTTGACAACAACCTTGGTGGTGCTCGCCTCAATGTGTTTTTCCATGATTCTGATTTTTGTGTCCATCGGGTCGTTGACATGCTTATTGTCTTCAACCAACAAGAGAAGATCGTCTCCATAGTTGTCATTGGAGTTCTCTTGTTCCATGATTTTGTTGGTGAGCATAGAATCTAATGCAGGGCTGCTGAGATTTCATAGTGAGTCACAAATTCTTTGATCCAAGCAACTAGGGTATTTTCATGTTCTTCATTGGTAGCCATTAATTGGGACCTCATTTCCTCCCTAGGTGCTCCCTACCTACGAGTAATCAGTTCCTCAGGATCTTCGTTGTTGTCTTTAGGATCCTGATTATGTGAGGCTTTTCCAAGGACAAACTCTATATTTATGCATTTGGATAGCTTGATGAGGTTCTCGTTCAGAATGCTAGCCTCATAGTGAATACCGGTGATGATTGCCCTCAAGTTAGCCAATAAATGAAATGAAACTACTTCAATAAAGTTAAAACATCTTTGTAAAACTTACTTAATTTTTCCCTTAATACTACCTAGAGAACACATACCATATAAAACAATTGAATTTAACAATTTATTTATTTATTTTTGCGCGAATGTCCCTAAATCGTGGGAATGGACTTTGGTCTAAGAAACCATAAGCCACGGGCATTTAAGCCATCAAAATCACCCAGGCATTGCACCTAGCCTGGGCCACACCAACCCTTGGCATGGATGGATTTTTTTGGTGTCTCCTCACACCACCTTTGAGTTTTGAACCTTGGGCCGCCTAACAAATATAGCCCCTCAAATACTGACCGTGTTAGTAGGACTTGACATTTGAACTCAATAAAACTGTAAACATGCAAATCTGAAAAACAAAATGGAGACAAATTATTTTGTCATTAAAAATCATTGTAAAATAAAAGGAATAATAGTATTAGAATATATTATCGTATGAATCCAACTAATTATTTGAGATATTGAGTGTTTGTAGGTTATTCTATACCTTGAACCAATAAATATGACATCCACTTTTGATATCCCTATGACATGTCCACTATCACTATAATGTCTATCGATGCAAATTGGCATGTATGGTGAAGTAGAGACGCAATGTATGAAAAAAACCATACAAGTTACACTTATAAGGATAATGAATGGATTTTTCCATTATGAGTGATTGAAAATAATGAATAAGAATTTAAAATAAAAATTAATCCCACTTAAATATAGTTTAATGACTATGTAGTGTAAGGGGTTAGCTCAACCAATTGTCATCAATGTTACTGTGTATTTGGCTATTTCCATCCATTTCATAAGCCTAAATCAATATATTTACTAAAGATGCCGTCCACTGGTGCGGGAAAGTATCCCTTGTATTTTCCACTAAATTTTCCTTAGACAAATGTTGGGAGTATCCCTTGAATTTCTATCTAAAAATAGTTGAGTGTCGTGCTTACTAAGAACCCATTGTTAAGTATTAAAAATAAGAACCTCTTATACGCCTTGCAAACACTCAGGTCTAATGACTAATTCAACTGTGTGCGTGTGCGTGCGCGCGTGTGTGTGTTGAATGGATTGAATAACCATAGATGAAAATAAAAGTAGTTACACTATGAGGCATTTATATTCTGAACAAGTAATTGTGAGATTCATCTACCCAACCATTGAGAAGATGACATCTGTCATCCCGTCCACTCCTCGACTACTCCATTTTTCATTTTGTTTGGTATTAAACTTCATGTTTATTGGTTGGTTACATTTAGAGAAATAAATTTATAAATTCTGTCAATTAGGATATTTTTTAGGTCCAAAACGAGCCTCCTAATGAATACAGTAAAATAATAGCTAAATTAGTAAAACAAGTGTTATGTTTTTTTTAAGGAAAAAGACTAATTTTTTGTCTATCATATTTTCGACTTATCTCTTTATAGGTTTACTCAAATTTCGATTGTGAGGATCCACTCGGTATACCTTTTACAAACTCTCGAGAGGAAAAAACTCGAAATAGAAGGAAATGAATTTTTTTATTGTATTTCAAGTTTTTTTTGCTATCGGAGGTTTGTCAATAGTACAATGAGTGGGGTACTCATTGGATGCATAGTTTAATTATGTATCCAACAAGTTCTCACAATGAGAACTTGAGTAAAGCTACAAAGATATAAGTAAAAATATAAGAAAAAATCGTTTTTCTCTGTTTCTTAAAAAAATTAATAAAATATTTACTCATATGATTGGCATCATCATCTTAAATCTGATTTTTTCTTATAAAGTTGATTTTGATGGTACATTTTTTTTGAATCCTTTTTTTAACCTCAAAGTTCCCCTCACTTAAAATTACTTGCATGGATGCACATATAGTGCTCAAATAGATAGATGAAAGCTTCAAAAGGTCTATTTGGGCCCATCAAATGGTCATGCAATGTGACATGGACATGGTAATATAATATATATTTTAGATGTATCTTAACAATGTTGTTCATTTAAGGGTGGTAGGTGCGGGGGGTTTGGGGAGGGGAGGTGTTCCTTCTAGTCTTGGATGGAAAAGAAGAAATCAAGTGCTCCTGGTGATTAGGTTTTGTCATTGACAATCAAGCAGAGGAATATGCCACTTATCTAGGAACAAAGCTGGTAAAAGGTATCTAGAAGGTTAGGAGCCAATGAGTGAAGCAAGGTGCAATTTGGAGATGAATATATGATATAATTATTAGAACCTTCAAGATATCCAAGAAGTTGAATTCCTGCATACAAGATGACATACCAATAACACAGTAGATCAATTGGAAAATGAGCTCACTAAGATTGACAAGGGAGTGATGGTATGTAACAATGGGTCATCGAAGAGGAGGTGGATGCCATAAGGTTTAGATGGATAGTCATGAATTCAAGAAAAATAATTGTTTTTTTTTCAAAGTCTTGGAGGCACACTTTGTATAGACTCAAAATGCCAGCCAAGCACCAAGTGTTAAATGTGGAGTCCCATCAAGTTCATATTAAGCACACAACTGCCCTCTGTTTTGCGTTCTCTCGGTTCCAATTGGAGGTGAAAGTATATTCATGTAAGTATCTCCATTAGAGATAGGTTTTGAATCCAATAATAATTGATGGGTCAAATAATCCAATGAACAGTTTAGGAAATTGAGTTTTAGGAATGCTGATTTGTGATAGGCAGTCGGTATTTTGGTCATAAAATTTGCATACGATATCGGAATGGAGTGATTCAAATTGAGTTGTAAACTCGATTCATAGGGTAATATCCTATTGAAACAGGTTTGTAATATATTTCTAGTAAGGCATCCAAAAATTGATTGTCCCAGCTCTGTTGCTAAGCTACCTGCTTGACACCCCGTTAGTATTTTGGCCATAAAATTGTCGTTTGATACCCAATATTAAAAATTCAAATTGTTTTGGAAACTAGATTAAAAGAGAAACTTGGGATGTAAACAGGTTTTAAAAATAAGTCCATTTGGTCTCCAAAAATGGACTGTCCCGACTGTGTTTCAGTAAAATTTTCAAGTAAAAAATGTCACCAAAAATTTAATAAATGAAATTTGACCCCCAAAGAATGACTAGAATATGTGTGAATGTTTTTAATGATGTAAATTTAAATATAACACACACCCATACCAAAAATTTAAAGCATTTAGCACCTAGATTAACTTACACAGTTTGTTGCAGCCGCAGCTGCAACTCTTTAAAAAATGACATAATGTTGAAATAAATCATGTGTATTTTTATGGATGTGTTATATATAAATGAAAACCAAATATAGGCCTTGATTTGCAATACAAACGTGTCTCAAACTTATAAATTGTCACATGTAGTACAGTCACAATAGGGTGTTGCAGCTCACTGTCACAACGGGGTGTTGCAGCTCACTGTCATAGCTGGTGTTGCAGCTCAGTGACACAGCTGGGTGTTGCAGCTCACTGTCATAGCTGGTGTTGTAGCTCACTGTCATAGCTAACTATCACAATTAGGTGTTGCAGCTAACAAATTCATGCCAAAGTTCAAGCTTGAAGGGTTCCATAATCATTGGCTCATTTTCCTGTGGATCCTTCATTCGCCTTCCCTAATTATTGTAATTTTGTTTTCAGGAAAGTTTTTTGTTGTTGTTGTTGTTGTAACAAATAGAGACAAATTAAATTTTGAACATTTAAGATAAAAAATGATTTAAGCATTTTGCTCAAATAGTCAACAATTCCAAAACATTCTTGAAAACATCTCATACCCATTCCTTATCTTTCTACTTTCTGATGTTCCAGATCGCAACAAGGCGCAATAAGAGAGCATACTTATTCGAAAAAAACTAAAAGCAAGAGCATGGTTTTATTCTGTTACTCTATCCTACCCTATTCTACTTAGAAATATAAAAATTGTTCAAGTGTATGCATATTTCCAATGGATCCATTTTCGAAGAAGTGACTCAAGCAGGCTCATACTCCCAATAGAAAAATATAACTTTATGAATGCTAGGATATGAGAGATCAAATTCCCTTGAAATGATGGTACCAAGAATTGGTGAAGTATGGAATGATGATGCAGACTGATGATAGATTTAAACCAAGCTTCAATATAGTCTTTGTTCCCTTGATTTCTCATAGATGTGACACCATGAAGCTCCGTAGTAAATTGATTCTCCTCAATGGATAAGAGATTTAGATCTAATGATGTAAAGGATGCTTCAATTTTTGGTTCCAATGTCCGTTCATCATCAAATATTATGTGTGTCTTGCTGATCTTGTCTTCCTGCTTATACGGATTAGAAGAAACTCCATCTGCAAATCTTGGATTTAAAACATGTTCAGGCCTCATATGGATTTGTTGCAATAATGCATAGTCATTTTGCATCGGTGTAGGTGAGGTAGAACAAGAGGGAAATGTAGGAACATTTTGCAGTTCAGCATTATAAGCATACTGTACTAGTTTATTATGGTTAGGGTGGAGGGTGGATTGCACAGGAAATTGTCTTGGATACCAAGGAGTTTCATGAGAAAATAGATGTGGCTGATGTAGATGATTGGTTTGTGAGGCTGATATTGAAGGACCAAGTTGTGTTGCAGCATGAGGGAGAGTGGCCATGTGATCATAAGATAGGCCATTTCAACCTTGTGGATAAGGTAGGTAAGAGTTAAATTGAGGTTGCAGCAGCTACCATGGTGGAAGAGTATTCAATGATTGAGTATGAGAGTAAAGAAATGGAGGGATAGAATTTTGAACCATACATGTAGGCCACGGTTGCCATGATTATTGAAATGAGTTGGCTGCAACTCCCTGATCTCTTTGATATGTTTCTTTCATCCTTGGTATGGAGGGACAATGATCTGTGGAATGATTCAAGTCATGTATGCAAAAAATTGTGGGACTATCCAAAGGACAATCCATTGCAAGATGTTTCTTCTGACACCGTTGGAAAACTATTTTTTCAAATTCCTCATGCTTTTCCTTAACCTACATAACAATCAATTCTGAATTTAGTGAATCATTGATATCGGCATTAGAATTTTTAAATACATTACTGATTTCAACTCGTAAAACTCTTGTTTTTGCAACAGATTTCAAAAATAAAGATAAAAGTTCCCTAGAATTCTTACCGGTATTGAAGTTTCCTCTTGAATACCTTCTACATAGCTCACAAATTTCATCATATGCTAACTAAAATACATTACCTGTTCCCATCATATTTAATATTTCTAAATATTCAGCTTGGATTCCCTTGAGTAGAAGTGTTTTTAAGGTCTCCTTCCCCAGTTTCCTTTGTTTGGATCTTTGGAGGTTATATTGAAAGCGTTCTATGTATTCCTCAAGACTCTCTTCTTCTCCTTGTGTCATTTCAAAGATGTCTTCATTGACACTACAATAATCTTGGCACCTTTTCAAGAATACATGTTTCAAGTCTTCCCAAGTTTGTATACGATTCCCACTGAGGCTCATGAACCATCAGAGGAATGTTCCTTTTTAGAGTAGTGGGAAACACATTCAACTTTTGATCATTAGCACAATAACCATATCCTCTACAAAGTACTTCAAATTGAAATAAAAGTACATTAGGGTCTTCATTTTCTAAACCGTGAAAATTTGGTAGAACATGTGGGGGGATGCTTTTTGTTGGCACCACTCTTCTTGAATCTCTGATGGGAAATTCGAAGGTAACAAGTTCTCGATCTTTCTTACCTGCCATCTCTTCATAGATTCTTAATGTTCTCTTCTGAGGCTCCTCCTTCGAATGTTCCTGTCAACTTGTTAGTAGAATGGGTGGTGCTTACAACACCACTGAGGGGAATGATAAGAATTGTGCTCCAAATATTGAAAATCAAATAAAACTGAATGTAAAGACAGAAAATTCATACTCAAAATAAATTCAATAAACTGAAATGCAATCATGCAACCTGCATGTCCTACTTTAACAATGCATCTACAAAACAATGTCAAATGTACCTTTGCACCATTGATAACTTCCTCGTCAACGACACCAAAATGTTGGGCCCACTATATGCCAGTTAATTAAAACTTAACATACAGAGTGCTAAACATAAATTATCAATCCGAGGAAGTCTGTTATTTCAAAGCTATCATGCAAGATATATGCAAGCACAATTTCTAGCTAACATTGTTATCTATTGGTATGTAATCGAAACTCTTTGTAAACTAGATCACACCATCTTGAAAGTAAATCAATCCTCAAACCTATTCATAAAATCAAAATGTAAATCAAACACACTTCAAACAAAATCTATTCCTATGAAACAAGATCTAATTGCATAAATCTAAAAGAAGTGCTATGTTGGCCAACGATCTATCAAATGAATTAATGACACAACAACTATGACAAATCTAATGAATGAAAGCATACAACTATGATAAATTTAATGAATGAAATCATGAACAAAATAATAAGCAAATCTAAACAATAAAACACCTACAATCAATAGTACCAGCATCTGCTCAGGGAAGAGGACCCTTCCTCCACTGAGCAGAGCTGGATCTCCATAATGAAAGTCTACAACTCCAGAATTAAGAAACTGTCAGCATGTATTATCATAATGAATGATTACAATATATCTAGACCAAATACTACATCATAACATTCATTTCTCTTTTCCCTTCTCAATGATATTGATTACATATTTATACATAAAATGATCTAATGGAAATGAGGAACTGAACCCCCAACATGTGATCTATAACAGCTAAAACACGGCTGTAGCTGCTAACAACTTTGGAATTGGCCACAACAGTAAATCTGGGAAATACCCTCTCAAAGAACCACCTATTTATTGCAAACCATGGCCTTGTTTGGCAATTTCCTCTTGATTTAGGTAAATGGGGTTGTTATGCACAAAATCCATGTCATGGATTTTCTAGATTCTTTTCCATCTGCTTAAAAATCAAGACGCGAATTCAAGGTGTTCTTATCTGGCATGCATTTTTGGTTAAGGCTATAACAGCTAGTTGTGAGCCTCCTGTACATGACAAATCACTCCACAACCCATGATTAGTAAAATTATGCATAATAGTCTTCAATTCATCAAAGATAAGGGAAAATAATCATTATTAACCACTTAAAACATCAATGGAAGTAGTATGATGTTTTACGCACAGTTACAACAAATGGATGGAAAATGGAATGATAAATGAGCTATAATGGAAAGAAAATGGATGAAATATATGTCAATAAGTGATGGAAAAATGGACAGTTCCAGGGCCCAACACTCGCATAGGTTTTTTAGTGATGATAATGCTTTGAATGTTCTCCTTCAACACTAAAATCAATCTTAAATACGGGAACCTTAAATACATTTAAGTTGTATTATTTTTCATTTCTTAAGTTGTATTATTTCTCATTTCTCAAATTCTTTGTAGTTTCCATGAATATTTTGATTTGCATTTACGTTCTCTCACTTGGAAATGAAGAGCATAAGGGCATTGATATCTAATGAATGGTGAATGCAAATATTGTTAATGTGAACAAGTATTTACAAAACGTAGGGATTTTACTAGGATAAAGGTTAACACCCTATGGAAAAGTCGAACACCTTGATATCTCATTTATGTTGTCTAAACGTTTTATGATAAGTGTTCTAGGTCATCACAGTTCTAATTATTTTAAATTCATGGTCATGAGTAGCCCATTGAGTGTCTCTGTCATAGTGTAGAATACATTGGCATCGAGTTAGCTACGATTCACCTGCGCCCTGTAGTAGCCAAGGCCACCATGCAACTCGGATTCATTGACTTCATCTCTCATTCGACCATTACCATGGTGAAAGAATTTCAATGTTTTCTTTTAGAAATGTTTTTGGTAGGTGACCATTTAATAGAGAATATGCATGTAATATATACTATATTCTTGTGCCAATATTGAAATATGATATTTGAAAGCCTCTGCATCCACTCGCTAAAATATGTTCAAGTTACAAAGAGCTCATCTAATAAAAAGATGCATGAACATGTTCTCTTTAGACAACTAAAGAAATAGCGCTGGCTAATATTTAAAAAAAAAAGAGAATAGGGAGCTGGTCCATGAAGTCTGTGGATAGTTGGACTGCCAGCCTTTGTTATTATGCAGTTTTCAAGGAATATGCTAAGCTTGTGTAAAACAACAGCGACATATGGTATTAAAGGGGAAATATCTCGACTAAGGTTCTCGTTGGGAGATGCTACACTTAATGAAGATAATTACTTCATAAAGGAGCCCAAGAAATGGCATGGTAAAATAGAAACAATTTAACAAAAACAATATCACAATTTATCCATTCAAAACCAAGAACAACCAATAACCCTTAGCATGATAATAATATAATCAACCTCGAAATCCTAAAGGCATAATGAGCAGCCTAGACTATATCTTTTTATGGGATCACAATGGTGCAACTAGTTGCAAAGGAATAGGGTAGAGCAGGTCGCAGGGTCAGCTTATGGTCAAATAGGGTTGGTCAAGCAAGGTGAACCACGGTAGAAGAATTTTGCACAGGAGGTCACAAGACTGTTTAATGCTTGTGTAGCGTTGGTCAAGCTACGGTGGAAGGGAAGAGTGGTAGCATGATCACTAGAGCAAAGCGATAATAGGTATAAATGGTGGGTACAACATTAGAGGGAGTAAGAGTAGGAGTACCACGACTCGGTTAAGTTGATCTAGAAACACAATTCCAGTCCTAGTAATTTATTAAAAAGTTTAAGATACACAAAGAAATACAATTCTGCAACAATAGTAACACCACTAGTTGAATGTGTTTCTCCACTTCTTCGCATTCTTCATTGGAATAGTGCTCAACTCCAGCTTTGGGTTTAACATAGGGGACTCTAAATGTACAATTCGTGCATTTACAATTCTATTGGTTAATGTTTATATAAGAAATGCATTTTGTTCTATAAAATGTGTTTCAAGTGATGCATCATTGAGACACATTGGAGATGATATTAAGTTATTCCGAGGGTCTACCTTGCTTTACTAAACTGTTATTTAAAAAGGTTCACATCACTTGTAGATATTTTAACTAGTGTTGGAGAGGATAGAATAAATTGAACAATTTTTTTCTTCGTGACTTTAAATTTTAGTGTTTTCATTATGTAGAAATATACAAGGCATTTGCGACCTTTGAAGAAGTAAACATTCCCAAATGTAAGATTTTATGGATATATGTCAGTTGTCAATATTTTTAAGTAGTTTAAGGCTCATTCATGTTTAATTTTGGTGACTTTAACTACTAGATGTGTAATATTGTATTGCATGGAAATAATAAAATGAACCCTCTTTAATTTTTTGTTTTGCAATCATGGAAATGAAAAATGTTCAACTTAAAATGTTCTTACATATCTCTAAAAACTTTAGGATATTTTAATGGCATTGTTACAAAAATTATGTAGGGTCTCGCCTTAGTACAGTTTCACGAATTAAAAATTCAATATAGGTGCAACACTTTGCTATATAGAAATTTATGAAAGGATTTTAGTCATACCATTTAAGTTTAATTTCTGAGTGATATTCACAAGTATTCTATATAGACATTTGTGAAATGATTAAGTCATACCAGTATTACGAGTGAATATTCACAATTTATGAATAGGAAATAGTAGTTTATTCTTCCTGTGTGATTTATAACAATAACTATGCACAAGTTATAGAGATTTTAACTCTATTTCTATCTCCTATGTTGTCTTCTAACCAAAATTATATATCCTAGTTCAAATCCCTCTTCTTTATCAATTTTTATATTTAGTTGTTGCTCATTTCAAATTCTGAAAGTTAACAAAATTACCAGTGAATGAGGTGTGATGCATTTCTCACATTTTTAAGTTTTATCATATTATTCCCCAACTAGTTTATTTTGTTAAATTGACTAAGTTGTAATTCCCAACTTTGGAATATTAAGGGGAAAACTAAACCTTTTTCAACCTTTTCAAAATGCAATTTATTTTTTAGGTGAAATTTGGTTCTGTTCTTGATTTGTGATTCATGAATTACAAATTTGTTGGAATTTGTGTTCTTAAATAGCTTTGTAGATAGTTTTGTTATGCTATGATTCAATACATATTTTTCTCAAAATATGTATTCACAAATTTCATTTCTTTGCAAAGATGATTTTAAAGCCTTTGTTTTGAAGTGTTTCCATTAAAATGATAATTCCAATTATCCAATCAAGATACTAGTTTAAACTGACATCTTTGTTTATATTTTCTTTGCATCTTTATGATTGTCAATACAATTGAAACATTGAATTCTATCGCATGGATTCATGTGCTTCATTTCCTTCCTCAATAGATGAGGATTTCTTAGCCATAACTTATCAAATTTGAGGGTAATTGATGTCATCATAGTTGCTTACCTAATTCTAGCACAAGCTTAGATTAGCATTGAGGAACATTCCTACCGGTGTTGAAACTAATGTCTTTACTACTATAAGTATTATGCATCAGCACTAGATCATGGCCCAACAAACAACAATTGCCTAAAAAAATTTCCATTCATTAATCCCCATTAAATCCTTGCGAGGACCATATATTTATTGTTACCTTTCTCAATCTACTCATATTAATATATTCATCTCCCTATTGTGTAGTGTATGTTGTAGATTAAAAACCCTTTCATAAATCTTTTCATATGTATATCATATGTAGAAGAATAAGGAAACCAAATTTTCATCACCATCAAAGCATCAATGCCATATACAAGTCCAATATCTCAAAGAATATTTACATTTTACTTAAGGTAGAAGTTTATTCTAGTTATAGATGATGGAATCTAGCTATGTGATGATTATTTATGAGTTGTCTTTGTGTGCACAAACCATGTAAAAATTAAGGACAAAACAACTACCCTATTCAAAGATAACACATAATAATAATGTCTACTTTTGAAAATGGATAAGTTGTACTCTAAATTATTGCCAAGTTGGTACTATTGGTTTCTCAAATGTAGAGCAATGCCTTTTTCTATATATCTAACCGCTTACAATTATATACACGTAATCACAAAACAATGATTTTTTTCTTTAACTTTGATTGATGTGGAGTCCTAATTATTGGCCTATTGTTTTTTTTCTCTCTCAATTGTAGAACACTTGTTTTCTATATATTTATTACATTTTCCATTGAAATAATAACTTTTCTCTTTGTTAATACAAGCTAATGCATATGCTAATAGATGATCTTTTACAAGAATAAACATGTATTCATAAAGGCATTTGTCATTCTCTTATAGTGGAGTTTGCGTTGCTTATATAGCTTTGGCTTCTATTAATTCTATATTTATAGTTTATAGATTTAACATTTAATTTTGTGGAGCTTACTTCCAAATAGGTTTACGTTCTAATTCTAATTGCCTATAATTGTATTATTTGTGAAGGTAAGTTAACTGATGCCCAATACTAAAAACTTGGTCACCTAACTTTCTTCCTTGATTTCTAGGCAAGATGAAAGTGTCAAATGTGTGATACAACACTACTATCTAACTATGAATATTTATAGCCATCACACTTCCCCTTTTAATCAAAAAATTGATCAGATAGTCCTCAAATATCCAACGTGGAATATTGCTTGTTCATCATTTATTTTATCATGAAAAAGGGAATCTGAAATTACCATGTTGATGTTTCATGTTTTGCTCTCTTCTTTTTGTGTCATAAATATCTATGAGTCTATTGCACAATAGTGTCCATAATTAACCATCCACTGTATGTATGTTCCATAATTTGTACTAAGGTCAAACTCCATCAAGGATATAAATTTGACCATGAGAGATGTTGTTGCCAAACAACTTTTCACATTGTGAGAATAAATTGGGGTTTGTAGAAATTTATTAGTGTTATTGTGTACTTTCTTGGCATATGTATAATCATGGGAACTTATTGGATGTATAATTTTTCATTATGGTGTGTCATCAAACTTTTGATTTTTGAACATTGAATAGAAACGAGAGTCGGCAAGTATAACCTATTTATAAAAATACATTATCAATAAAGTAGAATGTGACATGACATATATAAGTTGATGCATTTTTTCCCAATATCAAACTGTGTGAAGTATTATAGGATAAGAATTTGAAGATATACTAATAAACTTAGATAATTATTTAAGAAGATAAAACTAAGTGAAGTTTTATAAGAAAACGCTTTGGTTAGTTGTCTTTATGTAAGAAGTATTAGATTGCTGAGTTGTTGATTGTGTTATAGAATGAGATAAGGAAAAAAAGAAGAAGGAGATACAGATGAATCCTTAAAGTGTGAAGAAGAGCTTAGAGAAACAATAAGACATCAATAGAGGTTGAAATTTTTACACTCAAGGATAGATCTCTACATTCATTTTATGTAGAATTAGACATGTGTTAAACCTATCGATCGATATGTAATGATGAGGAATATGTAGCAAAAAATTCATACGATGTGACATTCACAAATGATAAGTATATACAAGAAACTAATTTAAAAGATAAATACTTGAGACGTGCACAAAATGTTGCCTCTCGGCAAAAAAAAATAATAACTGCATTTGATAGTGAATGTCTGAAGTTTCAAACTATGGGAGATTATGTGTTGTCACAAGATGGTATAGCTGAAGGATCTCAAAAGATATACTTTCTTAATCCTTAATTCCATATATTTGAAATTTACAAGTGATCACTTTGAAACAATTTGTTTGTTTCCTCATTATGTTGCTATGTCTGTATGCCTCTTGGAATGTAAAGTACTTTTTGTTTAAATATACACTTCGTTAATGCCTCAAGCTTCGTGTATCGAAACCTCAAATATGTTCAAAGGAATTTTAAAATAATACTAGTTGAAGAACCTTTAGTGCTTGTGAATTGTTATGAATGTGTACACACTATTTCACACATTCTCCATAATTGCCTCTGTTTATCATTATGTGGCACTATTTGTATAATGGGAGCTTTGTGTTCATTTATGTAGGGTCTCAATGGCATCATTGGTGAGAAGACAATCAAGGCTATTGCATTATTGTCTGATTTAGGTAGTTGTCGATAAGGGAAAAAACGACAAATACCCTCGTGAGAAAGGGAAACATTCTACAAATAAAACATAAAGAATAACAATGCGTGACCATAAGTTTGTCGCTGCTACATTAAGGTCAAATGAATGCTTTTAAGTTCTAACCCATAATATTAAGCTTCACATTATGCAATATACTGTCATCACAACGCACAATCCAAATGTGGAATCGAAATACATGTAAACGTATCCCATGGGATGAATATTAGTAAATTAGGACGTGTTATGTGGTTATGCAAGGTTGCAAGTGGATTTCTAGGCAGGAATATTGTGTCAATTGTGAGTTGAAACACTCCTATATAATTATAAATACTAACACCCAATTCAATGCCCTTCTTAATTGTTAACTTTGGAAAATTGACATTGCCATGATATTTCAGTAAATAGATATGTGGACGCAGCTAGAAATCACATTTTTATTTTACAATTGAATCTTGAAGCTTCAACACAACTTATTGCATCCTCAAATGATGACAACTCACCCATTTTACATCTACATGTTGATTTTTTTATATTAATTTTCATTATCTTTTGGCTAATCCAAGTGAAATTAATTTTGTAATATATAACTTTCTTTTTCTTTTCTTCTCAAGTGTAGGGTTTCTGAAACACCTTTTCTTCATTTAAAGTATTAGCTGGGCATAATATTTGTGAGTATTCAATTGTGTCAAATTATTTGTTGGGCATAATATTGGTGAGTATTCAATCTTGTCAAATTATTTATTTTGATGGATACATTTTCTGCTATGAGATGTAGGTCCTCGAGCTTCTTTCTGGTTGCATTTTGATTTGCATATTGTATCTGATTTGTACGTGCATCAAATGATATACTTTTAAAGTCATATATTTGACTTGAGGAATGCGTATATGAGAAAAAATACAATTTACGCTAGAAGATCCTAATCCCTAAGCTAACAATTTTTTCTATATGGTTAAAGTTCAAGATTTGATGCGAGGAATTCTATGTGTTAGAAAAAATAAATATTTATGTTTTTTTAGTGTAGAAAGTGTAGTAGCCTTTTTCGACTAGCCATTTTGATCATCCATGTTTAGAATGATTAAAATACCAATTAGAACATCTTAACAAATGTTTCCTTGGTTGGATTTGTCTTAGTATGGAATGTATGGATCCAATGTACCATCAATGAACATTGTATGACCATTTGAATGCCATGGCACATCCATCTTTCCTGGTCTGACCACATGTTCCTCCTATGCTCCTCGATCCTTTGTGTTCCATGCTTAATTGTGAGCAAATACACATACAATTGATTCCACTAGTTTCTTTATAGTAAACCAAGCTTTGTTTCACTCTTGTGTACCTTGAGTTGTGGGTGAATCCATGAAGATGGGTGTCTAGTTTGGGGGGTCTTATGAGAAAATAAATTTGATTTTTTCATGTTTTTCAACTTCGGGAAAATGAAAGTGATATTTTTGTTTAGAATTTCACTTTCAAGTAAAAACAAAACTTGCAGATATTTATGTTAGCTTTCTATTCATAATTTTTTGAATTTTTGTTTATTGAGATTTGATATGTCATTTCGGAGAATGTTTGACAGTTTGTCCTTATGAAATGAAAGGACTAAAAATAGTCATGTTTGGTTACGCCTGTAAAATCATTGTTAAAGTTGTGTTTTGCAAAAAACAAATATGCTACAACAATCTACACACAATATACTATTGCGATGACTATAACTTTCTAACCAACATATCTATATACTAATTATAATATTTTTTTGAATTTGATCAATGGGAAAACCTTATTGGTTTTAAACATGTTTTTGGTTGCGCCACTTCTCTCTCAATTGACTGTAAAACTTAAAAATCTATGAAGACCCTTTTGAAGTAGACACTCCAATTAAGCGCACCATATTTGTTTCAATTTTTTTGGTTGTGTATTTTTAAAGTTATATATTTTTCATTTCACCGCATTTTGAAAGAGATGGAACTAAACTCGACACATGTTACGAAACAAAACAAAAAAATATATCAGATCTCACCTATACACAACAAAATATATACCTACGAAAAGTAGATTTAATGATGAAACTAAAGGTATCAAGTCCGACAGTTGATTTGTAGTGTAAGGCATCAATTTTACCTTCTGAATATGGAGAAACATTAAAACTATGCAGGTTACAGGTTTCAGACTTTATTCGGTCGAATAATTATTTTGCCCGAACAATGTTTTTCTGTAACGGAGCCATTACAAGCAAGGCTGTTTGGCCAAAAAACTAAGCGCAAAAAAAAATTCGTCGGCCGAAAAAAAATAGTATAAGTAAAACGAAAGAGCCTCGTTTTTTTCGCACCTCTTCATTTCATATAAGTAAAATGGAAGAGTTTCATTATTTTTGCACCTCTTCATTTTGTATAAGTAAAACGAAAGAGCCTCATTATTTTCTTACCTCTTCATTTCGTATAAGTAAAAATATTTTTGAAGGGGTTTTCAGAGGAGATTTCTTTTGCCAAAGGGTTTTTTTTAGAAGGTATTTTTCCTCTTATTTATTTTCAAGGGGTACATTCAAAGAGTTTTTTCCCAAGGCACTTTTGCCAATGATTTTGTGTTCTAAAGTATTTTTGAAAAGAAGTTATTTCTTTGCAAGAAGTTTTTTCATAGAGTTTTTTTCCAAGAGATTTTTCCAAAGAAAAGTAGGTTCTTTGTAATGGGTTTTTCCCAAAGATTTTTTTTGCAAAGTATTTTTGCAGATGAGTTTTTCTTTCCAAAATATTTATATAAGTTGTTTTTTCAAATAAGGTGTTTTTTCAAAGAGTTTTTTTTCTTTCCAATTGTTTTACAAAGAAGATTTATTTACACGGTGCTCTTATTTTATTCCAAGGTTTTTATAAAAGGATATTAAGAAATCATGGGCAATAAAAGAAACCGTAAAAAAAAAAGTGATCGTAAACGTGATGACAATGCTAATAGGGAAAAACAAAAACTTAGAAATACAACAAAAAGAGAAAGGGTTGTTGAAACAGAAGAAATAATTGAAGATATAAGAACAGATTTACATGACACTGTTGATGAAATGGAAATTGAAAATAATGTACAAGAAGAAAAAATGGAAGTTGAAGAGACCATTATTGAAGATGTAAATAGTGATTTTTATGTTAATGTTGATGAATTCAATATTGAAGATCAAAACCAAGATCCAGAAATTGGACCTAGTATGTATATATCATGTATTTTCGAAATTCATTTTTTATAATGAATTGTATTTTTGGACATATGTTAAATTAAATTAAATTTAATGTATAGGTACTTTCACCATTGATGTTGAAATGTTAGAAGACATTGATTGCGACAAATATGGAGAAAAATTACCCATACATGTTGCACGATATCGTGCTACAAAAATTTATGATGATATTCTCAAGGATTGTTCAATAGCAGGACAAGCGTAAATTTTGAGATGTTTATTGCTGTTGAATAAGTTAGAAGGTGCTACGTCATTATTGGGTATTCACAAGGCAACAAAAGAGTAAAAAATGAAACACAACGTGATAGAAAATATAGGCGATGCAACAAATTTTTTTGGAAAATCCAAAAAGAAAGGTACCAGTGTTGTACGTAGAGTAATTCAGACATCAATTGTTTCAGCTACTACTAGACAAAAACGTTTGACAACACAAATAGCACAAGCAGTTGGAACCTCAAGAAAGACATTATACAAACATAGCAAATTCAGAATGCAAATAGATGAAAATGATGAACTTGCTTGTTGGGAAATTATTTGTAGACAACCTTACAAAGATAGAATGGGAGAAGGTATTAAAGATATTGTACAGAAATATTGGTTTGAACATGCTCGACTTTCACCAAATTCAAGGGATGTGATATGACAAACAGTATCACGAAATGTATTTCAAAGCGGTCGAAGACATGTAATGGAAATGACACAAGTACAATTGTTCAATAAAATCAAGGAAGATCATCGTGGAATTAATATGTCGATCACTACATTCGTGCAACAAAAACCATGGTATGTTAGACCTATTACTATATGTGACACATGTTGAATTGTCGTTATCATGTGCAATTTCAATTATATTATGACACATTTCTTGAATTTGGTAAAATTTTTTGGACAAATTCACCACCTCCGCCCACAGTACGTGAATTCATATCTCAAACCCTATGTGCGAGAAATCACGATGAGGTATTTTATAATAAGAAATGTGTGAATGGAAAACATTGTCATGGTTGTGGAAGTCTTGTTTTATTCCACAATAAATACCCTATCGATAATGATCGGTCGCTTTCAAATGTAACCGTTGATTGGAGAAGATATGAATACAACATTTATTCTACAAGTTCTAATGATGCACATTCCAAAAGAAATGAATTGCGAGAAGATAAAATATGTGTGAGATTTTATCAAAAAATTTGAAAGTGAAATTTATAAATACACCAAGCATTCACATAGAGCACGATGGCAAGACCTTCAATTCAAAAATTCTTGTGAAATTTTTTCAACTAGAACAATTTTGTGTGTGGTTGATTTTGCAGAAAACTACACATTTGCTGTACAAAAAGAGATTCAAAGTGAATACTATCATTCTGACCAAGTTTTGATATTTGTCCATGTTCTATATAGACATTCTCAACAAGATATTGATGGCATTGAAAGCACTTGTGACAATCGAGATGTGATTAAAGAATATCACTTTTATATCAACAATGATCGTACACATGATACACATTTTGTTCAATATTGAATTGAAATTTTTTTCTATGATTCAATAAAAAGTTGTAAAGTTAAATTCAATGAACATTGGATATGGTCGGATGAATGTGCAGGAAAATTTAAATCTTCATGATCATTTTTTTGGTTATGTTGACTTCATAAAGGAATGAACATTAAACATTGTTGGAATTTCTTTGAAACTTGATGTGGAAAAGGTGAACATGATGGTGTAGGAGCATGCATAAAAAGAGCACTTCGAAAATGGAAAATGAACCATTCTTTTAGACGATTCCATTTAGTTGCAGAGGCTATCCAATGGTGTAAATGAAATCTAAGCCATGATTGTAGTCAACAATCAAAAGACGTGCACAGGTATGTACATTATTTTTTTAATTTATAGTAATTGTCATTTTAAAAAAAAGTATGTACTAACATTGAAGTATTTGTACACTAACATTAATAGTTGTCATTTGTGATTTATCATTTATTTTGTCAGTTTTTTTGGCTTCTTGAGGTCCAAGATATAGATAGTTCAATACCATACAAGGCTAGCACCATACATGGGACTAGAGAACTTCACTCTATTCAAACAAAATCCTTCGAAAACATGTTTGCATTTGACAGTAGAAAGAAAACATGGTTTTGTCATATTTGCACTGAAAATGTTGAATCTATATAAGTTTGTGAAAACATAACGAACAACTACGTAAAACATTGGAAACACACAGAGACTAATCCAAAAGGGAAAATGCCACTAGCAAGCATAGAAGAATTAGAATCGAAAGAAATAAAAATATCATCTGATAGCAATAGAATTTCAAATCTTGTTAGAGAAGATAATGATGTTGTTGATTGTTCAATATTTTCCATCACCTTACATTTATATAGTCAATTTAATTCACTTAACTCCAATGCCAATTGTAATTTTCACAGGATATATTTTCGCCGTGATTGCAACTTTAGACAACAACAAAAATGTAAAATATTATTTGATGCAATGCACTGAAGGAAAAATGAAATTATAGGAGGACTACAATGACAATGGATTTACATACGAGAGAGTATCCATCATTTTAAAAGGCTATTTTTTGCAGCAGACCTGTATGACTGAAAATTATGTCTACTTTCAGGATTATGAACCTGATGTTATATCTTGTCAGTATAGTCATTTAGTATGTGCATATCAAATAAAATTGGTACAAGTTGCATTAAAAAAAACATAAAAAATAAAAAACAGAAACTGTCCAAATATGACCATGAACGGATAATTGAGGACGACATTCCATTGCAATGTTTTTAACTATATCATTTCTTGTTTTATGTTAAGATTGGCTATCATGAAGTCATTGAACTTAAATTTATTAAAATTCAGAATCAAGTTGCTAATATTACCTTAGTAATAAAAAAATATTAGAATTCAAAATCAAGTTGCTAATGTTACCTTAGAAAATTTATGGATTGAGCTATAATTTATTAGAATTCAGAATCAAGTTGCTAATTTTACTTATAAAAAATATTCCTATCAAAACTTCCTAACATTCCTAGCCTTTGCTAACATTCACTCATACATTCATATATTTACGCCTATCAAAACTTCCAAACATTACTAACATTTTCTAACATTCATTTCTAACATTCCCCACATTGATTCCTAACATTAAATTGCATCTATAAAAACTTCCTAACATTCCTAAAGTTTTGAACTTTTGAACACTAAAAATATGTTACATATACAAACATACATAAATTTACTAATACATACATTCATATGATTGCACCTATCTAAACTTCCTATCATTTTCTAACTTTAATTCTTAACATTCATTCTTAGAATTCATATATTTACACCTATCAAAAATTCCTAGTTCCTTTCCTAACATTTATTCCTAATATTCATGTATATTTGCACCTATCAAAACTTCCTAGTTCCTTTCTGAACATTCATTCCTAACATTCATGTATGTTTGCACCCATCAAAACTTCCTAACATTCCAAACATTTTTCTAACATTCATTTCTAACATTCCCTAATATTCATTCTTAACATTCATATATTTACACCTATCAAAACTTCATAGTTCCTTTCCTAACATTCATGTATATTTGCACCTATCAAAACTTCCTAGTTCCTTTCCGAACATTCATTCCTAACATTCATGTATATTTGCACCCATCAAAACTTCCTAACTTTCCAAACATTTTCCTAACATTCCCTTGACATTGATTCCTAACATTCCCGACATTGATTCTTAACATTAAATTGCATCTATCAAAACTTCCTAACATTCCTAAAATTCTCAACTTTTCAACACTAAAAATATGTTACATATACAAACATACATAAATTTACTAATACATACATTCATATGATTGCACCTATCTAAACTTCCTAACATTTTCTAACTTTCGTTCTTAACATTCATTCTTACCATTCATATATTTACACCTATCAAAACTTCCTAGTTCCTTTCCTAACATTTATTCCTAACATTCATGTATATTTGCACCTATCAAAACTTCCTAGTTCCTTTCCTAACATTTATTCCTAACATTCATGTATATTTGCACCTATCAAAACTTCCTAGTTCCTTTCCGAACATTCATTCCTAACATTCATGTATGTTTGCACCATCAAAACTTCCAAACATTCCAAACATTTTCCTAACATTCATTTCTAACATTCCCTAACATTCATTCTTAGCATTCATATATTTACGCCTATCAAAACTTCCTAGTTCTTTTCCTAACATATATTCCTAACATTCATGTATATTTGCACCTATCAAAACTTCTTAGTTCATTTCCGAACATTCATTCCTAACATTCATGTATGTTTGCACCCATCAAAACTTCATAACTTTTCAAACATTTTCCTAACATTCATTTCTAACATTCCCTTGACATTGATTCCTAACATTCCCCACATTGATTCTTAACATTAGATTGCACCTATCAAAACTTCCTAACATTCCTAAAATTCTCAACATTCATTTATTTGCACCTATCAAAACTTCCTAACATTCCTAAATTCTCTACATTCATATATTTGAACCTATCAAAACTTCCTAACATTACTAACATTTCCTAACATTCGTTTCTAACATTAACATTCCCCATTTCCACATTCACTCCTAACATTCCCCATTCCCACATTCACTCCTATCATTCCCCATGTTCATTCTTAACATTAGCATTCCTTATATATTCGTTCTTAACAAATTGGATTGCTTTCATTCTTAATGTTAACATTCTCCATATTCGTTCTTAACATTCCTAACATTCCTAACCTTTACATATACATGTATATAATCCAAAAAACAATATCTAAGATCAATTTATGTATGTATATAATTCAAAAAATCAATCATAAACATGTGAGTTCAATGTACATGTATATAATAAAAAAAACAGTCATGAACATGTGATTTCAATGTACATGTATATAATAAAAAAAAAATCATGAAAATGTTTATAATCCTAAAATTAAGCTCCTCGATGTCTGAATCAAAGAAGTCCGCCACTATCCTCCACTAGGGTCTTCCCTTGGACTCATAACAATCTGAAACATGTACATAAAAATAGATTATGAATATCATAAATTATTTAAACAATTTTAAATTAAATCAAAAAATTGAAACATTAAACTAATATATAGAAGAACAATACATTTATTAACAAAATTACCTCAAATTCTCTATCATTCAATGGAGTCTTTCCTTTTCCTCTAAAGGAAGGAGGAGACCCAAGCTGCAACATGTATAAAAATAGTTTATAAATCTTACAAACTATTTAAACTATTTTAAACTAAAATAAAAAAATAAAATATTAAACTTACAATTCCACCACTATCCTCCAATGGATTCTTCCCTTTGCCTAGAAAGATTGAAGAGACCCAAGCTTCAACATATCTACGAGCAATTTACAAATGTCAAAAATTATTTAAACTAATTAAACTTATATATCAGAGAACAATTTGGGTAATAGTACATACCTTGAAGAAGAAACAAGTAAAAACATTACTACTTTTGCTTCCTCTAAATTTTATGTGTAGATGTGTAGATATCAGTCGAGGAGCAATTGGAGTCATAGATTTGATCAATCATATCTATAACTGCAAATATTCTACGACCCATATCTACAAATAAAGGTAAATGACCCTTCTTTATATCAATGACACTGCAACCATAGATGATAATGGGGAATCATCTCTACCACTATCGCCACGTCGATGATCAGATGAATGTGAACTATACAATAAGCTTGAATCCAGAGCTGAAGTCGATAATCTTTGATTTTCATTTCGGACACCAACTCCCAAAAAATGTGATGACCTCCTACGCTTATGTCTTAAGGGCTGCTCTCTTTCCATTGGATATGATATCTACAAGTTTACAGAAATATCAATTTCTACATGTTAATTAATCAACTTCAAAGACCTAGCTACTATAAAAACTAAGATTTCAACAAGGACCTAGATATCCCTAATATTATCTAATAGTTCTTTAAATGATTATAGATAATTTATTATCTATTTCCATTTGATATGATATCTACAAGATTACACAAATCATCTCATATCATGTTCAAATTCTACATGTTGATTCCTCATCTTCAAAGACCTAGCCGCTAAAAAACTAACTTTTTAATAAAGACCTATATGTCCTTAATATTATCTAATATATCAACTCATAACATGAGTCAAATTCTGCATGTTAATGCCTCAACTTCAGAGAACTAGCTACTATAAAAACTAAGTTTTTAGTACCTAGATGTCCCTCATATTATCCAATAGTTCTTAAAATGAAAATAGCTAGACTATTGTTGGACGTATGAGAAATTAATGCAATAATCTCTTTGTTTTTTATGTGTTTTAGATTTTTAAAAACTACATTTTTAATAAAAACCTAAATGTCCCTAATATTATCTAATAGTTCTTAAAATGAAAATAGCTACACTATTGTTGGATGTATGAGAAATTAATGTAGCAATCTCTGTGTTTTTGATGTATTTTAGATTTTTAAAATTAATGGAACCAATATCATCAAATATGAAATTAAAGCTACATTTCTTTGTGTCAACTACACATATTTTCATTATTCCATAAAATCATAAGAATATCCCTTATGCTAAGCAAACTGATCAGAGTTAGATTTGATGAACTCTCCATGGACAGAGTTGATGAACTCTACGTAGAGTTCATCAACTCTGTCCACACAAATAGGGTTCATCAACTATGTCCACATGGATAGAGTTCATCAACTTTGTCCACATCGATAGAATTAAGTTCATCACTCCATGTGAACAGAGTTCATCAACTCTGTCCATGGACAGATTTAATACAAATATCTTCCTTATTATACCTATGGACTTAGATTAAAATTTAAAAAAATGTACAATATCCTAATATAATAGTAAGTATAAACTGTAACTAATAAGCATGATATAATTTATATGTTTCTTTTATCATTTATATTAAAAATACATAAGATCAAACAAATCGGTAATAAAAAAATTTGATATTTTATGTGTAATTACATTTTTTTTGTTTATGATTTATATTAAACCTACTAAAATACGTTTTTGTAAGTAAAGTTATCATGGAAAGAGTTGATGAACTCTGCATGAACTATGTTTTGCTAAGTATAATCCATTGTCTTGTCTATTTGGACATATTCGATGAACTCTGTCCACATGTAGACAAAGTTGATGAACTCTATCCAAATGGACAGAGTTCATCAACTCTGTCCATTTGGAGAGATTTCTTCAACTCTGTCCATCTCGATAGATTTCATGAACTGTCCATCTGAGTGTTGATCAACTCTGTCCAAATGGAAAAAGTTCATCAACTCTGTCCATTTTATTTAAATTATTAAGTATAATTTAAGTTAAAAATATTTCATTCTAATTAAAATAGATTATATCAATTTCTAAAAACATATAATTTATAATTAAAATTAATAGAAATTTATCGATGGTCATGAATAAAAAAACCCTTTAGATTACAATTTAAAAAGCAATCAATTCGACTCATAGCGTTGGGTGATAAAAAACAAATGGAATCCTACCTCGAGACTTTTTGTTGATCAACTCTATCAAAATGCACAGAGTTCATCAACCCTGTCAATTTGGACAGAGTTTAACTCTGTACACCTATTTCCCCATTGTCAACCAAGCTTAAAGCATCTATTCATAATCAACCACTTTATAGTACCTTCTTTGTTATGAATTAAATAATTAGAGCAAGAGGCCTAGAGAGATTCCATAATATTGCATTGGGGATAGGTAATTCCATTTTCATCTTGTTAATTTGGTAGATTACCATATAAAATACATTTTTAAAACTTTAATAAAGAGGACAACAGCATTAAGGGCATGGATTTCATAAAAATTTACTTGACAAGGGGTAGCACAGTAAGACCATACCACGAATAGACCCTCCAAGGAAACACCACAAACACCACCACGAAGTGACCTCCATGAACATACCTCCATGTCGAACAGAGCTCCACGCGGAACATACCACCACGAAGCAACCAACACAAACACACCTCAATGCCAAGAGGAAACTAGACAGTGTTCGGCCTCCACGTCAAACAGACCAACATGGCCTCCATGCCAAACAGACCATCACGACGTGACCTCCGAGAACATAACTCCACATCGAGAGGAAACTAGACAGGTAGCGGGGTGCTAGGATGGCGTCTGTACACGTCAGGAGGAATGGTGATGTGGACGGGGATGATGGGCAACAACCAACAAATCGGGTGGCGGGAGAAACACGACAGGATGAAAACAAATGACTACAGGCGAAAACAATGAAAATGGGGTCAGAGCTGACCTTTTATGCGAAATAATTATTTGGTCGAATAATTATTCAGCCGAACACTTATTCGACCGAACAATTATTTGGCCGAATAATTAATCGGCCTTACAAGTATTCGACCAAATAATTGTTCGGCCAAATAAGTATTGAAATGACCGTAAAAATTACCGGCCGGCTATGCGTTCTGTCAAATTAAATGGTTCACCATTAAAGGTTATTCGGCCGAATAAAGGATTCGTTATTCGGCCAAATAATTATAATTATTCGGTTGAATAATTATAATTATTCCGCCAAATAAATTAATTATTCGGCCGAATAACGTCCGCTATGTTGTTTGGGCACCCGATTCTCACGGAAGTGTTACCCAACTTCGCGTTTTCACCCTTGTTTCAAGAAGCTATTTGTGGATGCTTCTGATGTTCATTGCTTAAAACAAACTTAGAAAATACAAATATTCGTCTTATATATGAAGTTGTAGGGTTCTAGCTCAAAGGTAGAGCATGTGCATTATATAATGGAGAAGATTGGTGGTTCAATTCCACTGTTGCCTATTATAAATAGGTGCATTCTATTACTATTACATAGAGGGGGTATTATGACAATATTTGAGAGGATATTTTTTAAAATTGTCTCAACCTAAGACAAGAAAATGTTTGTATATTGTTTTAAGTATTGTATTTAAGCGAGTGCTTTAAACTATTGTCTTAAACATAAGACAATAACTTAAGACAATAGTTTAAGACACCCGATTAAAGCCAAGACAATACACAAACATTGTTTTTCTTAGTTTGAGATATTTACACAAATATTGTCCTAATAACCCCCAATATGTAGTAGTGATTGTTGATTAAAACAAACATATTGAAATTTTTGAACGAATCAATATGCTCTAGGCACTCGATTTAGTTGAGGAAATGAAAAATTATTTGTGGATTAGAATGCTTCATCGGTAGGCCATGATGATTCAACTAGATCTTATTGTTGTTCATGCCCTTAATCAAACTTATACGGAGGAGACTAGACATTCTCATGGGTGGTATCAAAAACATTTATTTGTTCAAAAATAGGTTGGATCTCATGGGTGCTATCAACAACATTTACTTGAGCTTCATTAGAGCGGTGTTCATTATTTAAATGTAAAAGTTCATTACTTGCATAACGAGTGTAGGAGGAAAGATCCTTTAATTGCTCCACATCCATATCATCGTCAACTCGTGAAATATTTGTTTGGAAGTTTCCTTATGTTTAAATTTCAACATCTCCTACTTAACACCTATGCTTTACTTCTGCGACACGGTGATGAGTGACCTCTTTATCCATTGTTCTTGAAAATGTGGGATACTCTATTGAATGTTTATAGTTATCATGTTTTAAATTGGTAAAGAAACTTGCATCATTTGTTGTACCTCAAATTTAACATGCTTATAATTAACCATGATTTCCCTTCCTTTTTCTCTAAGTTATTGGATTATTTTAGGAGGCATCTTTTATCTCTTCTATCTTCCTCTTATACTACATATGTTTTTCAATGTCGCAACAATCGACGCTAGTATATTTTTTTGGCTTCCTAATAAATCACAAGCCAATAAAACGAAAAACTTACAATCATTGTTCGGTTGATAGAATCCTGTAGAACATGACATCCAAGAAAGGTTTGGCAAGAATAAGTATTTGGTGGGACCAAAGGAATTTTTTATATTCTCTGTAACGTCTCCATGATTCCTAACAAAAATGAATAGTATGTGTGGGGTAATAGCTTTCCTTTTTACTTGATTGTTAGAATAATTGTAACACACTTTAAAGTTTGCAAGGAATTTGATTTTCGTGTATCTCAATCAAATCTCACAATTTTTACCTAAAGCACTAGGAAAGGGCCTTAAACAATAACTTCAACCTTTTATTCTACATTAGACCATATACTCATATCAAGCACTGTTTAACAAGTTTTCCTTTGCATTTTCAGGCATAAATAAGGAGATTACCCAAGCACATCAAGTCACATGAAATAATACACATCAATGTTCATAACATAATACACACTAAGGCACATAACATAATACACACGAATGTACATAAAATAATACCAATCAAAGCACATAACACAATACACGTCAATGTACGTGGTTCACCCCATACTTGAGGTTATGTCCACCAAAGCTTAGTTGTCCTTTCTATTAACAAAATCCACATAACAAAGTATACATCCCACATCATAACTGATGTGTTCTCTTTTCCACTTTTCACAGTCTGGCATCTAATCGGACAAAAGTTACATTATCAATCCTCAGACATATATACTTGGAAGCATCTCTAGAAAAGTTGGTGGGTGTGGATTAACATCATCAAAGATATATACATACCTATATAGCTTCATATTATGGTGTAACAATGGGTGTCTGAAATCCTTTCAAAATTCCCCTTTTTGTATGACATTGTAAACTAGCAAGACACAAGCAATGTGTCTTTGTTTAGAACTATTTTAATTACAATCATATGCTTGATATGCGTTCACATGTCCATACCTATTTACACATGCACATAACAACACGATTTTATTGATGCTCATTTATAATTTTAACTCAAGTCTTCTACCACAAAAATATAACCCTACGGCAAAATAGACTGTGGCTGCAAAACTTGGGTTAGATTCAAGCCCATCAAGATCGATATTCCGAAGCAGATCCTTTGTTTTAAACTTACAGGGTGAATTAGAGTTTTAAATACAGGACAATTCTAATAATGAACCGCTATTTCAAATATTTAAAGTTCAGGAAATGAAATTATAGTTTAGGAGATGAAATTATATAGTCATTTTCCATTTCGAAATTCGGAAGAGGGGATATGACATTTGCATGTTGTATTCTGTAGTGGTTTCAACGATATCTCTACCTAAGAAATTTAAGCGACGGATTTTGCATTCCATTTAGGGATTCTTCCTTTTTCAGAAATAAACTGAACCTTAAAAGGATTGATACATTGATTCATGACAGATAAGCTGTAAAAATGTCAGTTCATTTCAAAGAAATGGAATGCATACAACCATTCAAGAAAACTGCGCTAACTGTTTTCTTTTCTCCAAAATGCAATGTTCGGCTTTGATGCTCTTCGACCATTAGCCTTCATGAGTAATATTTACTTTCACAGTTTGCATCCATGTACTCCATGGTCTGAGCGGATTTAAATTTATTGGAATCTAATAATACATAACCTTGCACGGCTCTTTTGCAAAGAAAGTGACAAATCGTTTCAACTTTTGAGATAAAACCACAGTTCTTCTTTACTGATAATAAAAACACAGCTGCGATAAATCGTTTTTAATCAAATATTGCCACACGACGCACACTTAATATTGAGAAATTAAACCTCTCAGATAAAGCACTCACCAATACTCACTGAAAACAACATTCAGACTGGCAACTCCATCTAGATTGTAAAGAGGGGTAGAGTGCCGATTATTTTGTTAGGTTTAAACATGCGCCACAGCGGCCACATACATGTTGTTGTTTAACGCGGACCAAGAAAAATACTGGCAGTGCTTACTTAACACAGACCAGGAGCTAATATTTTAGATATGTAGCATTATTACACTGAGCGCAGGCAAGGGGTACGAGATCCATAAACTATAGCTCATAAGTAGATTCAACCTCTCAACTCAATCCATAGATTTCTGATCAAGAAGTAGGTGGGGTATGTGTGTATTTAAAACACCATACCAAAAGGATTCTAGGTAGGAATTTTGTTCTATTGAAATCATAAAAACAATAACGTCTTGTGAAACAGAAATCCCAACCATAATCTCCTTAATTTTCCTGGATGTTAAGCCTAATTACTGAGCATCTTAAAGGGAAAAATAACATGGTATAAGAAGGCAACATAGATCGATAATCCTTTCAGACAACTAGGAGGATGGCTTTCCCTCACTGGGCGCCAAGTCCCACAATTAAGGAGGAAAATATGCCATTGATTTGTAGAGGTAGGTTTTTTTCTTTCAAATCTCTAAATTAATTATTTACCTGGGCATGCATTCAGCCCAATCTCCCTAAATCTTGAAATCAATCAATTACTTGGGCATGCGTTCAGCCCAATTTCCCCAAATCTCAAAATCAATTAATTACTTGGGCATGCGTTCAGCTCGATTTCCCTAAATCTCTAAATCAATTAATTACCTAAGCATGCGTTCAGCCCAATTTCCCTAAATATCGAAATCAATTAATTACTTGGGCATGCGTCCAGTCCAAAGAAGGAAAGGATATTCTTACCTATTTAAATATATAAGNATATCATGGCTATCACCTTATGCACTTTCTTACCACCATTAATATGTTTTTATATACATATATCATATATATGTATATATAATTAACTCCACATTTAAACATATGTAAGTCTTTATGGGTAGACGGTATTCAACAAGGGTGATATGCTCAAGGTGCTATATATATATATATTTCTCTTATTGTTTTAAGGAGACTATGACCTACAGTCCCTTAGACCATTAGCTCCTTAGGTTGCTCTTCTCCTCGTATTTAATCTTCTGATTTTAACCCCTTCATTCTTCTATGTCGATGCTAAGCTGATTGCAACTCCTTCTATCTTGACTTAATCGTATTAGTGTTTTGTACCAAATTGTGGTGTCTTAGTCGAGATAAGTTTTAGCGAACCATGTATTGTGGTAGGCGCATATATTATCTCTTAACACTGCCCTAATCCAAACGATATGTAGGACCCTGGTATCTGTTATGGATCTTTTAATCGTTTGCTTTTATCTCTTGTGGTTAAGTTATGTCATTGTATTTATGCCTCCTAAGTTTTTCACTTAGGAAATTACTTGTATAGGCTACACGGTTTTGCTTCCGGTGGGGCCTTGGCCTTGAGCTCCTCACCCTAAGACAAGTACAATAACGTTCGAATTTACAAAGTCTCTAGGGTATGCGAGAGGGATGTTACATCCTCTTCCCCTTAAAAATAACACCATCCTCGGTGTTCCTGTTTCAACCAATTTCCTTCTTCCACTCTGTCTTCTTTCTTGTTTCCGTCCTTTTCATCGTGATCCCTCGTGATCTTTCCGTACATTCTCAAGTTGCTATTGTTCAAAACTTGTAGTTTTCCTGCAACAAGGTCGGGTCTGGCCCAGATTTTTATTCAGTAAATCATGTCGAGTTATAATTCAACTTACACAAAAGCCATAGATTCCCTTTTGCATTGTAACAATCTGCAATTTAGGGGACACTTTCTAGTTTTTTTTATTGGTATCATAATATCCAACTATTTTCATAATGCAATAAAACATAATTACTACCCTTGGCTGTTGGTTTTATCTCCAATATTTGGATAGTTATGTCGTCCTTGACTTGAGGATAGTTATGTCGTCCTTGTTTTCAACCAGGTTCTACAAGCCAATATTTTTGCAAATGGGTGCAATTTTTTTTTAAATAGTTCTCTTTGTATTCATAATCATATAAATGCAAGAGCAGAATTAATGCCAAGTTCCAGATTCAAATATATATATGTTTCCAGTTCCATGAGAAACTAGTTCGGGTTGTATTCCGAATTGTAAAACGTCTATACAATTTTGAATGAGAGAAAAGTGCATTATGTTACCTCTGGCAGTGCATGGTGCCCATGCATCCACCATATCGACGCCCACTACCAACACCTTCCAAATGTTAATCTCTCCAAGAGCGTTCATTATCTCGTTCCATTTATCTTCTTCTTCGTTACCTCCTTCCATCCACCATATCGACACCCACTACCAACACAATCCAAACGTTAAGCTCTCCAATAGCGTTCATTATCTCGTTCCTTTTATCTTCTTCTTCGTTACCTCCTTCCATCTTTGGAGGTCCACTCTGACAACCTATCCCCATCATTCATCATTGTCATGCATCCACAAACAAAACATTCGATTGGTTAGAACTATCCATCTTCCTGCTGCCTACATGATGAACCCAAATTGGCTCGAGTGTATCACTCTCGCTCTGATACCATATGTAACGTCTCCATGATTCCTAACAAAAATGAATAGTATGCGTGGGGTAATAGATTTCCTTTTTACTTGATTGTTAGAATAATTGTAACACACTTTAAAGTTTGCAAGGAATTTGATTTTCGTGTATCTCAATCAAATCTCACAATTTTTACCTAAAGCACTAGGAAAGGGCCTTAAACAATAACTTCAGCCTTTTATTCTGCATTAGACCGTATACTCATATCAACCATTGTTTAACTAGTTTTCCTTTGCATTTTCAGGCATAAATAAGGAGACTACCCAAGCACATCAAGTCACATGAAATAATACACATCAATGTTCATAACATAATACACACTAAGGCACATAACATAATACACACCAATGTACATAAAATAATACCAATCAAAGCACATAACACAATACACGTCAATGTACGTGGTTCACCCCATACTTGGGGTTACCTCCACTAAAGCTTAGTCATCTTTTCTATTAACAAAATCCACATAACAAAGTATACATCCCACGTCATAACTGTTGTGTTCTCTTTTCCACTTTTCACAGTCTGGCATCTAATCGGACAGAAGTTACATTATCAATCCTCAGACATATATACTTGGAAGCATCTCTAGAAAAGTCGGTGGGTGTGGATTAACATCATCAAAGATATATACATACCTATATAGCTTCATATTATGGTGTAACAATGGGTGCCTGAAATCCTTTCAAAATTCCCCGTTTTGTATGACATTGTAAACTAGCAAGACACAAGCAATGTGTCTTTTTTTAGAACTATTTTAATTACAATCATATGCTTGATATGCGTTCAGATGTCCATACCTATTTACACATGCACATAACAACACGATTTTATTGATGCTCATTTATAATTTTAACTCAAGTCTTCTACCACAAAAATATAACCCTACGGCAAAACAGACTGTGGCTACAAAACTTGGGTTAGATTCAAGCAGATCCTTCGTTTTAAACTTACAGGGTGAATCAGGGTTTTAAATACAGGACAATTCTAATCATGAACCGCTATTTCAAATATTTAAAGTCCAGGAAATGAAATTATAGTTCAGGAGATGAAATTATCCAGTCGTTTGCCATTTCGAAGTTCGGAAGAGGGGATATGACGTTTGCATGCTGTATTCTGTAGTGGTTTCAATGATATCTCTACCTAAGAAATTTAAGCGAGGGATTTTGCATTCCTTTTAGGGATTCTTCCTTTTTCAGAAATAAACTGAACCTTAAAAGGACTGATACATTGATTCATGACAGATAAGCTGTAAAAATGACAGTTCATTTCAAAGAAATGGAATGCGTACAACCATTCAAGAAAACTGCGTAAACTGTTTTCTTTTCTCCAAAATGCAATGTTCGGCTTTGATGCTCTTCGGCCATTAGCCTTCATGAGTAATATTTACTTTCACAGTTTGCATCCATGCACTCCATGGTCTGAGCGGATTTAAATTTCTGGGAATCTGATAATACATAACCTTGCATGGCTTTTTTGCAAAGAAAGTGACAAATCATTTCAACTTTTGAGATAAAACCACATTTCTTCTTTAGTGATAATAAAAACACAGCTGTGAGAAATCGTTTCTAATCAAATCTTGCCATACGGTGCGCGCTTAATATTGAGAAATTAAACCTCTCAGACAAAGCACTCGCCAATACTCACTGAAAACAACATTCAGACTGGCAACTCCATCTAGATTGTAAAGAGGGGGAGAGTGCCAATTATTTTGTTAGGTTTAAACATGTGCCACAACGACCACATACATGTTGCTGTTTAACGCGGACCAAGAAAAATACTGGCAGTGCTTACTTAACACATACCGAGAGCTAATATTTCAGATATGCAGCACTATTACACTGAACGTAGGCAAGGGGTACGAGATCCATAAACTATAGCTCATAAGTAGATTCAACCTCTCAACTCAATCCATAGATTTCCGATCAAGAAGTAGGTGGGGTATGTGTGTATTTAAAACACCATACCCAAAGGATTCTAGGTAGGAATTTTGTTCTATTGAAATCATAAAAACAATAACGCCTTGTGAAACAACGATCCCAACCCTAATCTCCTTAATTTTCCTGGTTGTTAAGCCTAATTACTGGGCATCTTAAAGGGAAAAATAGCATGGTATAAGATGGCAACGCAGATCGATAATCCTTTCAAACAACACAAGGTAAAAATCGACCATCCATCAAACGGATGCGCTGTTGAGGAAGTGCTGAGATATATGTGAGATAACATGGTAAAAGAAAGAAACGTAGATCTATAATCCTCTCAAATAGCACAAGGTAAAAATCGACCACCAATCAAACAGATGCATTGTTAAGGAAATGCTGAGATATATGTGTTGGCTACCATACCTTTTTAATTAGACGGCTCCAGGATATAAAACAAAGACGGTCGCTCGGTTGTGGGATTTATACCTGGTTGTTGAACCTGGCTTTTCCACAGTCGCGATCAGAGATGTCGGAGCCTCAACTTGCCTTATCGAGGTGCAACCACCGGCCATGATCTCCTTCCATTTCACTCTGATGACAAAACACTCTCAAAACACAGATTTCCTTCCTATCTCCATCCCTTGACTTATTGCCCATCTCCCCTTGAGCACCCCCTCTCTAAGTTTCATGACCAATAAATAATCAAGGAGGATGGCTTTCCCTCACTGGGCACTGAGTCCCACAATTAAGGAGGAAAATATGCCATTGATTTGTAGAGGCGGGTTTTTTTTTCAAATTGCTAAATTAATTAATTACATGGGCATGCGTTCAGCCCAATCTCCCTAAATCTCGAAATCAATCAATTACTTGGGCATGCCTTCAGCCCAATTTCCCCAAATCTCGAAATCAATTAATTACTTGGGCATGCGTTTAGCCCAATTTCCCTAAATATCGAAATCAATTAATTACCTAAGCATGCATTCAGCTCAATTTCCCTAAATATAAAAATCAATTAATTACTTGGGCATGTGTTCAGTCCAAAGAAGGAAAGGATATTTTTACCTATTTAAATATATAAGGGATTCTTCCCCCCCTTTCTTTATGTAAATGCCTTTATATATAATCTATACAAGCATCCACCTATGTATTCAAGATTATAAGGGAATCTTAAGAATGAATATATATATATATATATATATATATATATAATTTAAACCATATCACGGCTATCACCTTATGCACTTTCTTACCACCATTAATATGTTTTTATACACATATATCATATATACGTATATATAATTGACTCCACATTTAAACATATGTAAGTCTCTATGGGTAGATGGTATTCAGCAAGGGTGATATGCTCAAGGTGCTATATATATATAAATATATATTTTTTTCTCTTATTGTTTTAAGGAGACTATGACGTATAGTCCCTTCGACCAATAGCTCCTTAGGTTGCTCTTCTCCTAGTATTTAATCTTCTGATTTTAACCCCTTCATTCTTCTATGCCAATGCTAAGCTGAGTGCAACTCCTTCTATCTTGACTTAATCGTATTAGGGTTTAGTACCAAATTGTGGTGTCTTAGTTGAGATAAGTTTTAGTGAACCATGTATTGTGGTAGGCGCAGATATTATCTCTTAACACTGCCCTAATCCAAACGATACGTAGGACCCTGGTATCTGTTATGGATCTTTTAATAGTTTTCTTTTATCTCTTGTGGTTAAGTTATGTCATTGTCTTTATGCCTCCTAAGTTTTTCACTTAGGAAATTACTCGTATAGGCTACACGGTTTTGCTTCCGGTGGGGCCTTGGCCTTGATCTCCTCACCCAAAGACAAGTACAATAACGTTTGAATTTACAAAGTCTCTAAGGTATGCGAGAGGGATGTTACATTCTCCATAACGTGTTTGCGATATTTACAAATTGTGTGCATGGTTTGTGCATTTCACATTCATGTTTTGGTGCATGTTACGACACGATTTGTGGCTTGTGAGATTTTGTATCCCTTCATCCATCCCATGCTCTAATGGTCACTTTCTATTAAAAAAAATGACACATTAACACATTTAATTTTCCTTTTTTATTCAAGCATGACATACTTGAGTTCATTGAAAATCGAACTCAATATCTAATTATGTTTCATTGAGAGAGTGAAAGAATTGGTTGATTTGTTGAGAATGATGCCACTAAATGTTGTGATATTTCTTTTTTCAACGTAGGATTGAGTTTCAGTATTTATTTAGGGCTTAGAAGAGTTCGTGTCTTAAGGATGAGGTTAAAATAGTCCCTTATAGAGCCTTGAATTTGCAAGAATGTGAAAGGTGATCAAATGGGATGATAAATAATCCTAAGTTGTGTAAGATTTGTATCCTTTAGCTTCTATCCATTTTCCTTATTCAAACCACAACCTTCAGTCATTGAATCCACAACCTCAAATATCCAATCATTTTCCTTTACGAACTTTGCATAGAATTTATAACCAACTTGTCAATGTTTATTACAAGAGTATTGAAATATTTACCCTCACGAAAAAATTTGTTGATGTGAGAAATGAGAAAAAAATAGATCCATAAATATTACTCGATAGATAAAGTTATTAACTAGGAAAGGAACCTATTCCATTGAAATGGAACAGTTCCTGTGTTGAGAAATTATTTGTGGGTAAGTTGTCTCACTGAATAATTATTCATTCGTGTATAAGGCTCTATCATTACTTAATAATTATTACTACCCCTTAATTATCAAACTCATGGGGTTGCTTCTTTGGAGCTTTCCTAGCTTCAGTTCCGTGCATTCAACATAATTTGAAAATTTTCATAGGAATGGTCTACGAGACATTGAAGAAGAGTGTGCATGATGAGGACATTGTAGGAAGAGATAACATTTAATAGTTAAAATAGTATAAATATGCATGTTTAACCTCGAGGACCATGCTAAGTGAGTTGAATAAACCAACTAAGTAAGAGAGCATCATGGACTCCATTCATAATTCTCTTATACATTCTCATGAGTTTCTCAACAATGTCTAAAGACTTGAACAAGTTGCAGCACTACAGATTTTGATTCACCACTAAAGTATGTTTGAAAATGTAAAAGGTCGATCAAATATTTATGTATAATTGGGAAACTTAAGGTAAAATATCAAATAAATATTGATGTATCATTCCAATATTAAATGTCAAACAAAGTAGTTTGATGATGCCTTGCAGAATAAATATTAAACTTTAAAATAAATTAAATTGCCTTGTTGTTAAAGTGATATTCTGAGTATGTCAACATCACACAAGCAAGTATTTCCATACCGTGTCCACGATGTGTTAGTTTCACATGAACAATGTGTTCATATTGTGCGTGCAATTTGTTTCCTTGTCGTGCATACCAACTACATGGAAAGGTTTGGAATTGTTGAGCCTAGCTCTTAAAAGAATGCACGTGATCTTCTTTTTCATAACATGAGCGAGTGATGCAGAACATTGGTTGCGTGTAAAATTTCCACCAACTTCATGCGCAATCCCTCCACCTAAACATGGAGTACAAAAAAGGTAGGAAAATTTGTGTTGGAGACTACCTTAGATTATGGCGGTTAACACCATGCTCAACTTTTGTGGACATGAGACATTAAGGTGGTCCTAACTCTATTATAGTGACATTAACTTTGATATTACATTTCGAGCACTAGGCATAGATAAACCAATATTTGATTTTTGTCACTAGCGTGAACTTTTATTTCCTCTATGTTATCTTGGTGTTTCTCTGTGTTATTGTTATAAGGTAATTCAAGAGTGGTATTATCGTATGGCTATAGGGTCCTTCAACGAAGAGAAGAAAGTGTTAGTGATCCACTAGTACATATATTAGCCAAAACACTCACAAGACATTAACAAGCATAATATCAAATCATGCATTACATGTGTCAATGCTAAACATGGCATATAGAAGCAGGGGTTATGCACTCCTCTATCCACGATATAGAAAGTAACACTTAAGAGGATGTCTCCATGGAATACAATAGATAATATGATAACTTATAAGATCATAATATGTATGATGTTGATAAGGCTATTGTTGTTGATATTGGATGAAGTTAATTACGACTTGCATAAGCTCGATCTGAAAACATCATTCCTTGATGGATATCTTGGAGACGAAATCTACATGGAGAATATGGACTCGATAGGAAAGTTTGAAGTGTAAGATTAGAAGAACTTGGCATATAAAATATTGAAATATTTGAATGGGTTAAACAATTGTCTTAATAATGGAATAAGAAATTTGATACTCGATGCTTCAATGAGGATATCCTCTACATCTATATAGAGTGTTTAATGCGTAAATAATGATTGTTACCATATATGTTAATAGTTTTGTTTTAACAAGTAAGAAATGAAGTGTGATGTGAAATATATATGCAAGATGCATAATTACTTACCGATACATGTGTACAAATATAACAAGAAATGAAAATATTTAGGAATGTGTAAAGAGAGATGGATTCAAGGTTATGACGCAAGAATGTGAATAAGTGCAACTTTAGCAACAACTAGGTAAGCATCTTTTAGAAAAAAACAAAATCCATAATGATAAATTATGATAACTAGTTTGTCATTACACTTTTACAGAACCTAAAATACAATATAGATTGTTCACACTAATATGTTATATCACTATATAAGAAAGTGGTTGCCTCAAACTAGATATCTCTAAAATATTTGAATACAAGTAAAATGATAGTTAGCTCTTTAATAAATGAATATAGATACATCTATATGGTAATTGTGCCACAGGCCACCATTTCCTACAACAATATTTATTATAATCAAGTTTTTTTCAATAGAAGTTAGTAGACCTAGTTACTAAGCCAAAATTACAATACCATGTTAGACTTTATTGAAAAGTTGAAAATTTATATTTGATAAAAACATTTTTTTAATTTCAGAAATAATAATTAAATAATTAAATAATTAAAAATTTGAAACTATTTTATAATTAAAATAAATTAATAATTAGATGATAATTAATATAAAAACCTAATTTTAGCTTAATAAATTCTCTTTATTCATAATTGAGATTAGAAGATCGATATATATATATATATATATATATATATATATATATATATATATATGGAAATGAGATCCATCATCTAAATCTACAAAGCTCTGTATAAAAGTGAGCTATCCCACTGTTTGGATCGTAGCACATTTAAACATTGAAAGGTCCATTATTGACATGCTTTGAGGTTTTCACGGGGTAGCTAATCTATAGGAAGTGAATTTTTTTGTGGGAGAGGTATGAATATCGCAAGAATTGTGCTTTTACTTATGAAATATATCTCCTTCATCTATGTGTTTCTTAAATATTTTCACCTTACATTTTAAAATATGTTTTGCAGTTTGCTCATACTTTCATCAATCCATCTGTGAGGTTGAACGTGTCTTATAGTCTCTATTTAATTTGAACAATTTCATAGGAATGGTCTATGAGACATTGAAGAAGAGTGTGCATGATGAGGACATTGTAGAAAGAGATAACATAATAGTTAAAATAGTATAAACATGTATGTATAGATATTAATGCTCCCTTATAACCATCCTAACTCTAATATACCCTAATGGCATGATGAACAGATATAAATGTTAACTCTAGATGAAGGTACTTCTCTAGGGTTGGGTAAAGACACTTTGTTGTGGGCACAAGGAGGGAGTTGCATTTAATACCCATTACATAGTACATCTATGGTTTAAGGTGTTTCTTAGTATGTCAAAGATATTTAGAACACGCTGACGTTGTTTGGTTGTGTTAACAAATAAATCCAAGGCCCCTAGCCTTCTGTAGGTTAGGGATTGTGTGGCCATAAAAGAAGTAAACAAGAGAGGAAGGTTTTCTTTAGTGTGAATTAAAAACCTTGGTACAGAAAGTACGTCATCATGAATGTTGCATAAAGAATTGGTAAATGACCCACCTAGGTTCAAGGAAATTTCCTAGTCAAGAATCTCTAGTTGCATTTGTAAATAGTTTAGAGATACTCTTGGTGAAAGAGCTATAGAATATTAGAAGGAAGTATGGCAACATTGATGTTGCGTATTGTAACCCTTTACCAGTAAATATTACATGATGTGAAAATTTGGTGGACGTAGCCCATGGATTGGGTGAACCACGTATATTGGTCTCGACGCATACAGAATTGGTAAATGACCCACCTGGGTTCAAGGAAATTTCCTAGTCAAGAATCTCTAGTTGCCTTTGTAAATAGTTTAGAGATACTCTTGGTGAAAGAGCTATAGAATATTAGAAGGAAGTATGGCAACATTGATGTTGCGTAATGTAACCCTTTAGCAGTAAATATTACATGATGCAACAATTTGGTGGACGTAGCCCATGGATTGGGTGAACCACGTATATTGGTCTCGACCCTTTGTGGGCTTGATGTATTTTATCTCGTGCATTCTTGTGGTATGATTTCTTATGTGATCATGATGTATTTGATATTGTGTATTCGTGATGCATTTTATCTTGTGTACCTCAATGTATTCAACTTCTATTCTAATGATATTTATTGTAAGTTATCGATTGCTTCCATATGAGTGTCTCAAACCCCAAAGTTTTTAGTTAATGTTTATAACATGTGAAATAGTCTAAAGTGGGACAAAGGTTAAAGTTTGTTGTTTAAAATCTCTTCCTGTATGTTAATAATTTTGTAAAACATTGCTTCTTAGGAAGGATTGAAAAGGCTGACTTATGACATGTGACCTAGTTTATTTTGGAATAGTAAGTTCCTTATATGACTAGAGGAATTTTCAACTCAAAATGGGCCTTTTAACTTTAAATCAAATTACATGTCATCATGTGTTAGCCAACGAAATTCCTTTAAATTTGAAATACCGTATAGGTCTTAAACATTTTTTTAATATAAATTTGAGGATAGGTATCATTAAAAAAACTACTTTTTTTGTTTGTATATCTCCCCGTGTTTTTACTCAAATTTCGATCGAGAGAGCTCGTTGGATGCGGCATTAAATTCCGCATCCAACGAGTACCCACTCGGCATACTTTTGACGGACCCCGCTACCCCAAAAACAAGAAATACCTGAAAAAATGTGATGATGACATTTCAACTATTTCTTGTTTTTGGGGTAGCGGGGTCCGTCAAAAGTATGCCGGGTGGGTACTCGTTGGATGCAAAATTTGATTCTGCATCCAATGAGCTCTCTCGATCGAAATTTGAGTAAAAACACGAGGAGATATGTCAAAAATACAAACAAAAAGGTAGTTTTTTGCTTTTATTCTTTCAAAATTAATAAATATTATTTTATTATTTTAACTATTATTTTATTAAGTTTTTTTAGGAGGCCCATTTTTAATTGAAATTTCCTCTAATGTATGTCATCATGAATGTTGCATAAAGAATTGGTGAATGACCCACCTGGGTTCAAGGAAATTTCTTAGTCAAGAATCTCTAGTTGCATTTGTAAATAGTTTAGATATACTCTCGGTGAAAGAGCTATAGAATATTAGAAGGAGGTATGGAAACATTGATGTTGTGTATTGTAACCCTTTAGCAGTAAATATTACATGATGCAAAAATTTGGTGGACATAGCCCATGGATTGGGTGAACCACGTATATTGGTCTCGACCCTTTGTGTGCTTGATGTATTTTATCTCGTGCATTATTGTGGTATGTTTTCTTATGTGATCATGATGTATTTGATCTTGTGTATTCGTGATGCATTTTATCTTGTGTACCTCAATGCATTCAACTTCTATTATGATGATATTTGTTGTAAGTTTTTGATTGCTTCCATATGAGTGTCTCAAACCCCAAAGTTTTTAGTTAATGTTTATAACATGTGAAATAGTCTAAAGTGGGACAAAGGTTAAAGTTTGTTGTTTAAAATCTCTTCCTGTATGTTAATAATTTTTGTAAAACATCGCTTCTTAGGAAGGATTGAAAAGGCTGACTTATCACATGTGACCTAGTTTATTTCAGAATAGTAAGTTCCTTATACGACCAACACCTTACCGGCGATCATTTTTTTTGAGGTCGAGTTTGCACACTCATAAGCCTTAATGGTAATGGTATCGAAGGTACAAATTGCCTCTTGAAATCCAAAAACATCTTTGTCCATAAGGGGGATGCTACAGATGGTATCAGAGCTAAGGTTGCAGCACTCGGGCCTATTTGGGCTCAAAATGATCTTGCATATTATGTTTTAGGAACTAACGATCGAGTTTTGCTTTGTGATAACAGGAATCAACAGGTTCACATTGATCAACAGCACATGTACCTTATGGTATAACAACCGCTGATATGTATTCACCTTGTAGTTGTGCAGGAGAGAGTGGAACGTCTTCTCAAAATTACAATGAAGAGGGTCACTACTTTTTCCAGTTCTATGTGAGGACCGATGATATAAGTACACAGGTATCTTGCTATTTCCTTGATTACTTCCGAATATGTTTACGAATGGCTAAGATGATTGTTTTGTCTCTATTTGAGTTGCACCAATAAATTTTAGTGAAGTATAGAAGTCTTCTTAGACAAAATCATGGTTAATGAAAGTACTATAGTAATTTCTATTATGAATAGTAATGTGGGATTTTGAATTGCTGGAAAAAGTGGCCTTTAAAACCTACATTCATAGTTGAACTAGCCACTAATGACATTATGTATATTCTTAGAACTACCAGGTTGACAAATTGTAATAGGTTACATTGAAAACCTGGTGAATATTGTTGATAAGGACTAGTGGGGAAGGGTTAGGTCATTATCAATAAAATATATGACTGCTAAAGAACTGGGAAGAATTGAGTCTTGATTTAGAATTTGCTATCAACAATGGATAAATATAAGGAACTACTTGTCCTTAAGTTTAGGTCCATAAAAAAAATGTGAAGAATTAGATTGTACCAAACCTCTGATATGTGTGCGCATCACTAACATACGACTTTGAGTCTTGAATGAATATAACCTGAGGAAGAGTTATGTCTTGTTATGATCTTGATATCCTAGTTTGTAAACTAATAGATCTGGAAAATGATTATTGTGTGGTTACACATAACAGTGAATGATCTAAGAAGTAAGTGTTAAATGGTTTCTAAAAAAGATGCTATCTAGTGTGACGATTATAAAAGAATGTTATTTGCTTATGAGAAATGCTAATTAATTTGTGATTGTTGTATGAGGAGACCGCACTAGCTTACTAAATGGATACTAAGTGAAGGTAAGACCTGAATGTTAAAGGGATAGCAAGGAGATTCACGTTGGTTTAAATAATACAACTATTATAATAGTTGGCATGCAAGTAGTATTGGGTTGTGCATAAAAAGACTATTGCTCTTTTGCGGCAATGATTTTTTAAAGTTATTTCCCTTTAGGTAAAGTGGAACTAGATTACTTAGGAACTTAGGCTATAGTGTAGCCAAAGTGAATGGTAAAATGTCTTGTGCATAAAATAAATAATACTTCTGGTTATATTAAAATATTGAAATAAATATAGAGACTCTTATTTTGATGAAGAAGAACGTCGTGAGACCTGACATAAGTAGCTGAGATGTGAAATGATGGTAAGTAGTTTACTTTGAATCACTGATGTTATTGGAATTTCTATGTCGCTAGCTTGCCACACATAAATGTGGTGTAAAGTTGGAATGTCCCTTCACTAGTAATTATCCAAATAATAGATGAGTAAGGATGTCTAAAGATATTGATATTGAAAATAATAAGTTGATGAATTTTGTATAATGTTATATGCTAACATTGCAGGATATGCTAGGAACACTATCAGTCCGAATCGACTGTTAATAAAAATATTCACTGCCTTAAATAATGAGGTTAAGAATGGGTGATGTTTTACTTATTATAAATTGTCAAATTTCAAGGTTTCATAAACCAAGGATTAAATGTGGATTATGTTGTTTATATCTTAACATTGTAGGCTTCACCAAGATTATGACCATTGTTACAATCGACGCACACTATGGTATATAAATCCACTTGCATATATAAGTTGCGGTCAATTGCTCATAAATGAGTAAGGAGTAATTTTTTAGATGATTTACATGGTTATATGACTAATGAATGATGTTTAAATCGCTGCAACTTATGAAATTCTAATGATTAATTAATGAAATTATGGGTTATCGATAGATGCTTTGAGTAACCATGTAGTCAATTCACGAATCGGGACAATGACAGTAAAGTCATGCTAAGCACCAAGGAGTATGTGTTACGAATAGTCAAAAGTTGAAATTTATGCTAAATATGAACAAGGAAAATTGAATGTTGCAGGAGCACAATGGTATTAGGAAAGTGATTGTCGTGTGAGCACATTGGTGATAGGCATATGGTGTGGCAAGAAAATTGATGATCTAACTCTACCTTGCTTTTCTGGACTCCAGCAGAGCTGGGTGGAAAAGGGATTCTCGGACTCAAGCAAGGAGGCTTGAGGGAAATCATGAAAGAGTATGATATCAACATCAAGACCTTGGAAAAGCTGGACATCTGGAAGATAGGATGTTGTTTGAGGTCACTGAGGAGAAAATTTTTGACGAGCAGTCAAAAGGGAGAGTAGCCTCAGATATAGCTGTAAGTCCACACGAAAATTGGAAATAAAAAACTCAAGGGAGAGCATCGAAAATAACGAACAAAATATGTTATCAAACCTTCCAAGTAACTATACTGTCACATGACTTAATGTGTAAGTGAAAAGAAAACTCAAAACCGGGAAGGATGAGGAATTTTAAAAGTTTTGATTAAGATTTTGTGAAATAAATGAGGAATGCAAGTTTTTTATTAATATCTTGTGAAGTAGATGAGGAATGAAAGGAAGGTTTACCTTGGGTAAATGACTGGTTAAGTATCCAAGTGGATTATTTATGATTCAATTACAATTTTGAGAGAATACTTAGGTATTATGTTGATAAAAGACTAAAATATGTTCCCTAAATTGCAATTATGATGCTGCAAAAGACCTGCTATTTATGTTTAAACTGAATTATTGAATTTTGACATGTGTAAGATTTGGGTAGACCTGATTTTATGATTACAGGAAAACTACATGCCCTGAACAAATTAAAACCTACAAAGATCAAAAAGATCGAAGGAGAATAGAACAAGACGAAGGAAGAAAAAAATGACTCAACAGAGGAATGAAATTTTTTTCGACGAAACAAGAACACTGAGGATGATGTTATGTTTAAGGGGGAAAGTATGTAATATCCCTCTTTTGATCCCCTGAGTACTTTAATTTCTGAATGTCTATTGCACTGATTCTCTGGTGAGGAGCTCAAGGCCAAGGCCTCACTAGCAGAACCTTGTATGTTAGGTGAAGTAATACCCTAAGTTATAGAATTGGGAGACATAAAACATGAATGAAACTTAAGCGATGGGAAACTAAATCCACTAGGGGGAAAGGTTAAAGCGATGAGTGGATCCTTGGGAATTGAAAGAAGATTATACATTTTAACAACCTAAGCTCTTAGGTGTCATCCTAGGTTGAGGTAATTCCTAAGTTGACTAACTCACCTTCTGGGCCTTTGAGATAATTCTACCTACTATGGCTTAAGGAATAAAATGCCAAGGAGTTCCCCTATAACCTATATCAAGAAGCTCAAGCTTTTACCTTAAAAAATATTATATTCATCTTAAAATATTAAACGTGATATGCTTCTAAAGGTTTAGCTACAAGAATGATTCTCAAAAGGGAGGGGGGGTCTTGGTATTACCTTAATTGAATGAGTTACCTTTATATGATAGAAAAACTATGCTCTCTCTCTCTCTCTCTCTCTCTCTCTCTCTCTCTCTCTCTATATATATATATATATATATATATATATATATATATATATATGGATACATGTATGAATATATACGTATAGTATCCTTGATGAAAGTTAATGAACAAAAATGTGGCCTTTGGCTGATAATATTCATGTAATGACCAAATGGGAAGCCCTATTTCCTATTGACTAGTATGGAGCTACATGGTTGAGGAAGATAATAGATTATATCAACAAGTTTAAGAAAGGTCTAGGGTGTGTGCAAGAAGTTGAGGGACCTTTTAGATGCAATGTTGGAGTGAAGTCAATCACTCTTAATCCAAAAAAAAGAAATCATCCCAAGCAATCCCGAATCTACCAAGCCTAGTCCCAAGGCTACCAATAGGCATGCGAACTAGGATAGTAAAACACATCACTCCTCTATTTTATTTAACCAAATCGTGCCTCCGTTTTAGTGAACAAAATCGCGTACGTGATTTTGTTCACAAAAACGGAGGCGTGGTTTGGAAAGCCTGTTTAAAAAAAAAATAGGCCGAGGCCGTCTTTTTCTCCTCATCGCGCGGTTATTGGACAACGTTGGAGCAAATTGCGACTGGGCGAACGCGTTTTTGGGTGTGCCAAAACCCTCCATCTCCACCTTTGGATAAACCTCCTATTTGTGAGGTATTTTCCTCATTTCTTTTCATGTTTTTTTCTCTTTGTTCATCAATTTATTTGCCCTAGATTGAAAAATTAAACCAAATTAAATTAAATTATGGCCAATCAAAACAAAAACCCCAATGGAAACAAGAACCCCAATGTAATTGGCCAATTGAAACCAGTTCCCCAATTTAATGATAAAAATTAAATAACTTTGATTATTTACCAAAATTCATACCCAAAATTCCCATGCCCAATGGAAACCAAAACGCCAATTAACTCAAAAAACAAATGAATTTCACTATTTCCATACGCATATTCACAAGGATCCTTGTGAATCCATACCAAAATATACAAATATGCAAAGTTTGTCAAGAACATTTCAAGTTTGCATAAGTAATTTACGTGCCCAATGTAAACCAAAACCCCAATTAACTCATAAAAAACAAACGAACTTCACTATTGTGAATCCAAACCAAAATTAACAAATATGCAAAGTTTGTCAATTATGTTGCAAGCTTGCATATACAACTTAAAAAAAATCAAGTAGAATTCATATATTCCCCTAAAATACATAAACAAACATGGTAAATCCCTTGCCTTTATCCGAAATATCGAAGTTGCTCTTCCAAGAACATCAATAAACACCTTATAATTTTTATGAAACTTCTCGAGGTTTCTCTTCCAAGAACATCAATAAACACCTTATAGTTTTGATGAAACTTCCAAATCCAAGTGTTAAAATAAGGTATAGAAGCTTCCCATGCTTTTAACAAATATTTCGTCTTGAACGAAGGGTACTTTTTGGTTAAGGTCAAGACAACTAAGTTCAACAATAGACTCTATGAACGTGAAGATACATAGGTAGGTTGATGTATTTGATTAAACATGCCAATCACATACTATCATACATGATATAATCCAGTGGAACCCTTGCAACCATAAAATCCATAAAGTTCCGCTAAATAGACTTTGGAGTCCAAAAAACATCACACCACAACAAATAATTACAAATCTAAAAAAATCATTGCCTATACTGGGATTTTATTCATCAACAGCACATTATGCCGCCTATTCTAGGGTCTAGTTGTTGCCTCTACCCGCAATCTGGGAGCTGGTCTTGCAAAGGCAATAATCAGCACCTCACAATTTCGACGAAACTTCATAATCCAAGCCTTAAAATAACTAGAGGTGCTTCGCAATCAACATATGCACTCAAGACACTTTATGTACACATGCATGTACTTAAAAATTTGAATTAATACTTGAATTTAGGACATAAATATGAAATGAAAAAATGTTAAATGTTTATTCTTTACTGTAAAATTCAAGATCAATTTTTAAAATTACATGATAGATTTAGTTTATATGTCATTAGTTATACAGTTTTCAGTGCTTAGATATGTCATTATATCATGTGTTTATATTTCTAATGATATTTTATTTGTATTTATTATTGCAGTGGATACTGTGGATAACAATGCGGAGATACTGAGGTTTATTGCCCATTTGAGAGAGATTGGTTCTGCTTGGAGGGGTGGAGATGAGCTCTGCCGCTCCTTGTCATATTCTTTGTTGTCTATTGTTGATACATTCGCAAGATCGAATGATGCTTTGTATAGGATCGCATCTTACAGGGAGAGGAAAAGACAACAATATGCTGATGGGTTAAGTTACAACGAGGCAAAAAAGCTCAAAATAACAAAACAACACATCTATTCATTGCTTAGACTGCCTGGGATGGATGACATTCCAGAGATCAACAGGCCACATATTTCTATTGAGTGGTGCACATTTTCACCCATCAGAGACAATTGGATGGATAGGTGGTACATGGCTTTTGGCATTCCCCCTCATAACAAGAGGGAATTACCGATGTACTTCCTCCAAAAATTGTATTTAGAGTTTGTGATGGGAAACATGTCAACTATTTTGACATGTTGGGCTTCCAGGGAGTTGGTAGGGGGATGTCCCAACACTGACTCCATGATAGGCATAGAGATGCCAATCCACATATACCTACACCCCATGCCCAGCTACCGAGGGCAGACATCCCTCCTGCACATGACAAGGGTTCCCAGACACAGGAGGCATTTTTTACTCTCCCTGAGATGGTCTCTCGACACACGACCACTATTGAGCAGAGAGCGCCCTCTTCCTCTGCTGGTATACAACCACCAGCTTCTGGTGGTGGAGGGACATCTATTGGTGGGGATGGACCAAAATTCCATGTGCCTCAAAGTGAGCCACACCTATGCACATTGTGTGGGGGACCCTGTTATGGTCCTGGACCAAGACATGGTACCACTACGATGACTGGTGGTCAGGTAAGGACATTGTTTTAAAATTTTGTTGTTGTTAAATTTTTAATTTTTCCATACTATATGTAACATATTAAAAGATTCGTAATATATGAAATATTTACTCTTACAGGAGATTGATGCCTCTCACGGGGGTGGTACTGCACCCGGTGTGGTTGTACTTGAGGCCCAAAGAACCACCATTTAGGTACTATTTAAACACTTGTCATTTTGTTATTACATATAATTTTGTTAATGCATGTGTTGGTCTTGATTAATTTATTAAATTGTTTAATATTTACAATTTTTGAAGTTGCAAGAACCCCACTTAGAATGTGATGCTGGAGATGTTGATATCAATGACATAGTCCAAGGTGGAATTTACGATTACTTGAAGAATGTAAGTACATGGGTTATGACTGAATCTTGTTCGAATTATTTAAATTTCTTACTGTACACTCCTTTATAGATCGCTAATGTTTATAATTTTTAAACTTGTAGATGTTATTAGCATGTGAAGCGGGGCAAGAAATTGATGGAAGTGGTCACTCCCATGGTGGAGATATATCCCAGGAAGGGGTAATTATATTACAACAAGTTATTTTTTCAGTATATATTATTCCATCCATTCAAATCCATGTCTAACTATGGCAACACTTTATGAATGCAGACGTCATCGCAGATCCCTGCACTGCCTCTTTGGTTTGGATCTCCCCGTAGTCCAAACATAGATAAGGGGGTTGTTTACACCGGATGAGGTCCCTCTTCCTTGAACAGATCTGGTGTGCATGAGGATCAACCTACTCATCCCACAGTAACGTACACACTTCCAATGGAAGTTGTTGGTTAGCGATGAATTCACTTCACAAGTGGTTTTTCTTAATGTTATTTTCACATGTTTACAGCATTAGGATGTAGAGTCATCTGTGCCAGACCTTAGTGGGATTGTTGATTCCGTGATCAATGCCGCATCTACAATAGGGATAAGTCACACTGAGGTACATCTACTCGAATATTTGTAATTGTACATTTCATTTGTATTGTTTATGGACATGCACGATGTCTAACTACTTAATCATTTGGTCAATGTACCCACACTGTGGTCCATTAGTGCACGCAACTGAAGTTGATGTTCAACCTACGGCTCCTCTTACTACTGAAGAGTCCCTGCATAATCCCCTAGAAATGGTTTTTCCAGTGAGATGTTAATTTTTTACATAATTGATTAGTACTTTCTCATTCATGTACATGTTGATAATTCTTGAGATAATTGAAATATTTTTTTTTATTCACAGAGAAGCATGGAAGAGAGGCTCTCTGCAAGGTGGAGGAAAACAGAGGCACCTATACACTCGATGGATGCAATGAGTCTTTGTTTTATTTACAATTGAGTCATATTTAAATTTTCAAACTTTGTTATTGATGGACAGTACTAGTTCATTTACCTGATCAAGAAATATTGTCATTGATTTGCAGTCGCCACATATGCATAGTGGTTGTAGATAGAGCTGAAAAGCATGAGGGTCCAGGAAAAACAAGAGAAAGTTAGATTTTTGATGTGTTAGTCCAGGACAAATATGTATTTTTATGTACAATCTGGAGTTAGAGTATAGGGGCGTGGTACATGACATATGTACTTTTGTTTGCACATGTACATCAAATATGTTTTTGATACATCTACATTGACAGGCCATAGACAGGCCTTCTATTTTTGTATTATAACTTTCATGATATAAAAAATATTTCATATCAAGGTTCTTTAGATATTCATGGTTCAGTCTTTTAAGTGTGATTATACACGTGTGGCGAAGAATGTTTCTATGTGTAGTGTTCCCAAATTTTTATAGATTTTACAATTGCATGGAGATATCAGTTATAAATTTGAGAACAATGCACAATTACAATATTATGTAATGAAAAAAATGTACATTTTAATTGTTTTTTACCATGATCCAATTGCATATACAATGTTATATTAACAATGTCAAATTGTATTCAAAAAGATGGAACATAGGTCTAATACACATAAGCACCCAGCACAACTAAGCAACTGATCCAACTTGGTGGAATACAAAAGCACCTTACCCACATAACAACCTAACAAATGTTTAAAGGATGCACGAAGCTGACACATTTAAGTGATGCACCAGTGTCGTCTACATAAATAAAATTATTGTTTGGCATGATATCTTTCATCTAATGAATACATGGGATACACATCAAACCTAGAAGTATCCGAGTATTATAAGGTTGATTCAAAATAATGGTTATGACTATATCCTGCACATTATGTATGTCCTGCACATTATTTTATCATTTTGTTAATGTACATGGCATTTGATGAATGGCCTTGAGTAACAACTTTGAATGAGATGAAAGTTATGTGTGATTTTATTATAGTTTAAATTGATTAGATAAGTACTATTCTGAATCTTGTTTTATAAATTCATGTTTATGGAGTATTATTTGAAGCATTCGTAGCGTGAAGATATATATATTTTGTAATAATGGAGTAATAGAATGGCCACTTGTTTCTAAACATAAACATGTTCCATTACATGTTTACTGACGTAATGGCATTGTCTCCTCCTGCATTTCATCGTACAAATGCTCACATCTCTTGGATGAGGGGAATATTTACAATCGCCTTCAAGTTGACCTTTATGTGCAAAAATTTCACATTCACTTATTGAGCAAAACCCTAGTTTCCAAAATTGACAAAAAAAAAGATCCCTTGTCCACGAACCCAAAGTAGAGGGCCACTCTAGTGCTACCCCGATGTACTTAATCCAACGGAGCTGACGGTTCATCAATTCGAGCAACGGTCATCAATCTATGGAACGTTGAATCCCACCTCCTACAGGCTTTTAGGGACACCCGTTGAATCCCTAACTAGGGCATAGAGTGGAAACTGTGCATCAAAAAGGGTTTTCAGTGGGTCATGCAAGCGTGTTTAGGTAGGTTCCATGTGGGAATGCTAGCCACATGTTCACGTTCCAGGAATTTGCAAAGCCGACCCATATGTGCAGAAATTGGACATTCACTTACTGAGCAAAACCCTGGTTTCCAAAATTGACAAAAAAAATGATTCCTTGTCCATGGACCTAGATTAGAGGGCTACCCTATCAGTATCCCGATGTCCTGAATCCAACAGAGCTAACTGTTTGTCGATCCGAGCAACAGTCATGATTCTATGGCACGTTGAATCCCACCTCCTACAAGCTTTTAGGGACACCTGTTGAATCCCTACCCGGGGCATAGAATGGAAACCGTGCATTAAAAAGGTCTTTCTGTGGGTCGTACAAGTGTGTTTAGGCATGTGTTATGTAGTAATGCTAGCCACACCTTCACGGTTGAGCAATATGCGAATTTGACCCCCATGTGCAAATATTTCACATTCACTTACTAAGAAAAGCCCTAGTTTCCAAAATTCACCAAAAAATGGTCTCTTGTCCATGGAACCAGATTAGAGGGCCACCCTAGCACTATCCCGATGTCCTGAATCCAACGGAGCCGATGGTTTGTCAATCTGAGCAACGGTCATGATTCTATGGCACGCTGAATCCCACCTCCTACAGGCTTTCACGGACACCTGTTGAATCCCTACCCGGAGCATAGAATGAAAACCATGCATGAAAAAACTATTATATTTAAAGGTTTCAATGATCTCACTACATGCACACTAAATTCAAATTTATTTCTCATGAAATTTAATAAATATAAGTGCAATACAATGTATTTCAAGGTTTCAATGAACTCACTACTTGCACACCAATTGGATATATCTAATTAAAAATTGTGAGTTTGGATTCATTAAATTACAAGTTAAGCCAATGCTCAAGTGTAATTTAATAAAACTAAATGCAATACATGCTTCACATTTCATCAACAACCAACAACACTATTCAACAAACCTCATGCACCCAATCACTAATCACTCAGCATTAAAGGAACTACAATAGAATCCAAAGACCAAGAACCAACTCCGTGAATCAACATGATTTGAAGCATAAGTCCACCAGATTTGAAAAAGTTGAGTTGGACATTAGATTGATTCTGAATTGAGTTGTGACAATAAGATAAGATTAGGGTTAGGATTAGGGTTTCCTTGGTAGGGTTATGGTTATGAGCCATTCATGTTAAACAATAAACCCTAGTTAGGGATAGGGTTTTCCAAGTTTGGCCTTCGTTGGCATCGGAAATGCATTGTCCAGCTTTGGCCCTCATTGGCGTGACTGCATTGTCCCCTACTAAGCGAAACCCTAGATTCAAAAACCACTATAGACGGAGGTCATCGTGCAATAGATAGGAGGGAGAGGTCCCTCGCTAGCTAAAATCCCACGTCACGAATCCAACAGAATCGACGGTTCATTGATCGGAGGCCCGAGCATCGATATATGGTGAGCTGTAGGTCACCTCCAGATACCGTTCACGGACACCTGGTGGACTTGTTCCTGGGGCGCAAAAAAACTCACAGAGCGCAATTTTGAATTCCGTCAACTTCTGCTAGTGTGTTTGGGCATGGGAAATATGGCAATGCCAACTGCATCCCCACTGTCCATGGCTTTCCAGCTTTGGCCCTCGTTGCCGTGACTGCATTGTCCCCTACTCAGCGAAATCCTAGCTTCAGAAACCACTGTAGACAGAGGTCACCGGGAAATGGACAGGAGGGGGAGGCCCCCATCTAGCTAAAAACCCATGTCATGAATCCAACATAATCAACAGTTCATCGATTGAAGCCCGAGCACCAATCTATGGCGAGTTGCCGGTCACCTCCAGATACCATTCAGGGACACCTGGTGGACTTGTGCCCGATGCGCCAAAAACCTCATGGAGCTGGAATTTTGAATTCCGTCAACTCCTGCTAGCGTGTTTGGGCATGGGAAATATGGCAATGCCAACTGCATCCCCATTACCAATGGCTTTCTATGCATCAACGACTTAATGTTACTTTTGAGTTGTCGAGCTGTCATTGCTAGTATGTTGTTTTGTTTCAAGATTTTTATAATACATGATCAATGGGAAACATGAGTAAATGAGTTTATTGTTATCTTTTAATTGGAAATTAAACTCCTTAATAAAATCATATCTTTTAATTGAAAATTAAAATATCACAATTTCAATTACACTAATGACCCAACATGTTAACCTCCCAAAATTTTCTATTATGCATTACATGAAACATTAACCTTTCGAAAGCATGAGAGGTTCCAAATTTTGTTTGTTTATTAAGTTTATCACTTAATATCTTCACATGCATGATGTTGACCTACTTCACATGCATAATGTTAGCGCATGTTACTTTTGAATACTTCATATGCATAATGTTGAAGCATGTTACTTTTGAGTTGTTTGTGTCAATATTAGTAGGTTATTTTCTTCCACTTTCAATGTTCAAAAAAACATAATCAACTAAAAACAAAGTTAAATAAATCTTTTATTATCTTTTAAGTAGAAATTAAACCTCTCAATAAAAAAAAATGAGATGAAATTCCAACACTACTAGGCACTACCCCTTTGGCAATGGACATGCGGGTATAAGAGGTGAGTTGTCAAGAAGGAAATTATACAAGCTTGAAAAGATAAGTTTATCGTTGTGGCATCTTCTTTCCATCATCCTAGTTGTATATATCAGCTGAAAACATTGACAATATTACCTACTTGAAACATTAGGGTTTTAGTCCTGTAACAGAGCCTACAAAGAACTTTGATAGGTATGACCTATAGAGGTACATGTATGTATTCTAATGTTATGTATATCATGTGAGAGAGATCTTGAAATGTTCATATGATTGATATATATGGTTTATTGATCATATGTAAAATTTGGCATGTTCATTAACTTGACATACAAGAGAACTTTTGACATATTTATAAACAACATTATGGAAAATTTCGCATATCAAGAACAAAAAATTGACATATTCATAAGAAACATGCATGGGAAAATTAAAATTATGATACATAACTCATCATGCTAGATCCCACCTATTATCATACAACCAAGCCCTCCGGATCATCTCTTATAATGATGATCTCCATTAGTCTCTCGTGCTCTATATCCGGTAAGAAGTAGTGTACCTTCGATGAATTCTGGCTAGGCATTGTTCGTACCTGGAGGTTTGTACCAATGATTAAGTTGGTAAAGTGATACACACTTGCACTTGGTTTGTAATCCCTGTAAACATATCCACCCTTCTTTCTTGCATTGTTGTCATGTGTAAGGTATTCACCTTTAACAACCATAGACCCGATGGGGAAGTGGTTGTTTTCATCATCTTAGTCGTGGACATAATGAGGATTTGCTTTCCCTCTATACAGCGTGCCAACCAGTAATCACCACCCCATTCACTATATTTTGCGGAAACCACTGCGTATATGTGTCCTGTATAGTATGATTGTAGGTATATCATCAAATATTTTTCGTGTGATACAAGGCCATTAATGTGAGTTTCAAGACTACGTAAATTTTACAAAAAAATGTGAAGGAAATGCATCATACCAGGTTGTACAAGGTCTTATACATGATCAAAATCTATAGAAATAGACGATTGGTCTTCTTCTAGCGGAGTTAACTCAACAATTGCATGTTGATCAAGTGGAAGTGATACGCGATCCCATCCATCAACCCAATCCCATGGGGGCTTCACTTGTTGACCAATATACTATCACGTTAGTTCATATTGTGGGTTTTAAAATTATCAAAAATCAAACCAATATATTGCAAGTATTGGGGGGATGAGGGGTTTAAGGTGGGGCTGGGTAGGGTGGTTTATAAGGATTGAGCTATAAAAAGGGGTGGGGAGAAGGTTTTAAGTATTGGGAGGGGGTTTCAACAAAAAGAGTTTGGGTCAATATCTCTCAAAATTAAGGGTATTCTTTAATATCCCATGATCACATGTGCTATGTGATAGGTTCACTAAGTGAAGTCCCTGTGCCCAATCCAATGATTCAGACACATCCCAGTCACCATCACAACAAGGCAGGCAAAAACAAGCAAGTTTTCTGGTCCAAATTTCAAATACTGGTTTATTAGAGCTTCGAACAGAATGAAAGACATGAGTTCGAGGAACATTCTTGCATTCCCATGCATGTGAACGATCTATGTCTACCACGTCCCAAAAAAATCTCTCCACATGTCTCTTTCTTGTGGATTCTACTCACATAGTTAATTCCTCTCCCATTACTGACATGCACCACCTGACTATAGATTGAGCATTTTGAATAGTAGATATTGTAGATAATTTCAATCCCTCTCTTCATAGAGCTGTTTTGACACGTGCTCTGGCTCCATCATGCTCTCCTTTAACATGCCCAGTCTCAAAATAGTTCCACATATGTGGAACTTTGTAGTTTTTATGCAATGAGCACAACCATTGAAATATGCGTGCATTTTTGAACTGACCAGCA
>LPNX011101921.1:771188-812267 GCA_001517045.1 Pseudotsuga menziesii | reverse complement strand
TTGTAAGAATCAAAATTCAACTTCCATGAGTAGAATATATATACTGCAAAAGTTCCACCAGAATTTTCTTCTCAGTATTTCTGTTGCAATGCTAGTGTTCGGGTTGTTTTGGATGTCCTTTCTGGTGTGTGATTGCAATTTATTAATCATGCACTCAGACCTTGGAGGATACATATACTCTTATGTGACATGATAATGGAAGAGTACTTATGTTGTCTAGAAACAAAATTGTTGCTATAAAGTGTTCATATAATGCCTTTTCTTGATGCATAGGTCTGATACATGGCATGATATTTGGACAATAAGTACGTTCAAAGAATATACAACTGAAATTTTTATTCCAAGACAATTCTGAAGATTTTTCATAATCCTTGTTTTGCAGAACTTTATGGCTGGGGCTTCAGGACCACCAACAGATGTGTATAGGGCTTAAGGACCACCAGCCAATGTGTATAGGTCTTCAGGACCACCAGCTGATGTGTACCGAGCTTCAGGACCTCCAGCAGATGTGTATTGGGATTCAGTACCTCCAGCAGATGTGTATCGAGCTTCTGGACCACCAGATGTGTATAATTCCATTGACTCAGGCTACAATTCATATACAAGTCACAACACCATGTATGCTACAATTCAGGTATTATAATTTTCCAGTGTACTTGATTATGAATGATGGTATGGAATACATAGTGTGTAAGTAATTATGAAAGAAGTTTCTGCAAATCTGACATAAGAGGTGATAAAAACAGAGTCTTCAAAAATAAATTAATGATGATGGAACCCTAAAAAGGCCATTCAACATCTGTGTCATTAAGTTAAGGTTCTTTCATAAATTGCATTATAAACAACGTTAGCATGAGTGGGTGTGTTTGCGCAGTTGCAAATTGATTAAAAGAGAAGGGTGTGGGTGTTTTGGGCCCTTTGATAGCCCAGCTTGTTTGACTAGGTACTGAAGTGTACCCTTTACAATCTTGTTTTATTGTCCATATTATTTTCACATGCATGGGAGTTTTCACAAGTTCTGGTCTTCTGTTGTGTGTTTGGGAGTTCCTTCATAGTTGGAGTGGTCCCTGTGTTTTCTTATGTCACAATTCCTCTAAACTTTGTCAGAGTTCCAAGTACAGACTCTATAAGCTTAAAGCTAGCTCCTAGTTTCCCCAATAGCTCTTCCTGCTTTGACTTGTCATAACCTACTTGAAGCAGCAAATTTAGTGAAAACAGTGCATCATCTTCGCATTCTTTTCCATCAAGAACAAAAAGCACATCTTTTTGCAGTGCCCCAACATGCATGCTCAAAAGGGATGTCAATATTTTCAGCAAAACGCTTGATTGCCCATCCTTCAATACACAAAAAAGACACCAACATACCTAGACCCTAATGCATCTTGCATAAAGTATGCACCACCACATCCCTCAGAAGACTGTTTTGGAGGCTTTCCATACTCCAAACCTGCCCTCACAATATCGAATAAATCATAAAGTGTTGAGGACAACACACAATTGGCAGAAGCTGTAAGTGGCTCCAAAAGGTAAGAGGGTTTTGGACCTTGATAATCAATTACAGTTTCAGGAGTATTTTCTATAACATCAGTCAGTTGAGGGGGCTGGGGTGGTGCGATGAGTGACTTTTTCCGAATACTGGTGCATGCCAGTCTTTTTATTGAATTTGGCTGTATATTATTATCACTATCAGGGGCTACAAAACAAACTTCCACAACTGTTCCAATGGATTTTTTTCTAAGCTTTACTGCTTTCGTCACAAGCAAGTGGATAATAGCATCATCCTCCAAAATCAAATCCTCAATAAGCCTCTTGTCCTTGAGTTGTTCTCCTTTGAAAACTAATTGCTGCTCGTCCAATGCCAAACCAGAGTCTTTTGCATAAATCCTTTCCTTCAAATCTTGTACATTCCGGTTTTTCTAAACTCTAAACACACACTTCTTCCCACAATAAGTTTTTATTCTAACGAATTGAAGATCTGCGAGACGCATAACTAAATGTACAACATTCCCGTCTGTAACACCATAATCCTTAATAAGACTATCAGCACGTGCCAATTCTCGTCCGTGATGTATCAACATCTGTTGCTTCATATAAAATCCTTTAAACCTTTGGATCTTCAATTTAACAGATTGTATAGTATCAGATGCCAGAACCTGCATGGCAGCCATAGAATCGGCAGTGCTAAGATATATCTCAATAGAATCTGATAATTAGATCTAGCCCCCCCTGGCTTTCCCAGGGGCCATGACTTTCCGGATGCAATGGATTCATCACTCACGGGCTTAGGCTTGACAAAAATGCTCGAAGATGACATTTTCTTCTAAAATCACTAAATGCTTATCAAATTTCTGGCCAAATACAATTTTATTTCCCTTAACACATTGTTTTTACCGTAAGCTTTCCTCACACGCCCACATCACAGTTTCCATGTTTTAGCTTAGGGTTTCAGCTCAGAGGTAAGGTTCCTCCGTTGGACTCAATGACCTGTTAAAAATGGGTTATGCCGCCCACAGGCAATATTATTCAAGGTTCTTGCAGATGCTGTGGGACTCAAAATTAAGCTTCTAGTGGTAAGTAATTTTTCCATGGTGATTTTGGTTTAATTCAGTGAGTTAGTGTCATTACTATACAATTGTCACTGGTAGGCATCTTATTTGTTTGAGGTGGGGATAGATGGGGATGTACTTTTAGATGAGCAATCAAGTGATTATTTTTATGATGGCATGAATCTATTTTCAATTAAATTGATTAAAAATGACTAATATGAGGAAACTCATGGATGCCTTGGTCTTTTACTAGGAGATAATCCCGTTTTTTAGTGAGTTCATAATTGTCTTCTTTTGGCCTTTTATTCTGGTTTATCTAGAAATCAATTTGAAGACATGTGATTAGCTGTATTAGATATAAAATTGTGTATTGGTTCTCATTTATTGACTGTCGAGAATGCTTTATACTCAGGGCCTACAACTATGTGAGAGGGGAATTGCGTATGCAAATGCTTACAAGCATATGTCATTGTTAGTTGGATTAAATTCCATGGAGCTATTAGTTGATGTCATGCGGTCTCCTGGGTAGTTAATACCCTTCTCAATGAGAGTTCTTATAATGTACCATATTCCTGGGACTGGAGAAAGTGATTCAGCTGAGAATGATTCATGTGATTCTCCTATAGGGCCAAATAGTCCAATGTTTGGCTTTTCAGATAAAATGGGCAGTGAAAGGTAATTTTTTGTTGTTTTCCCTGTCTAATTCTCAATAGTTTGTTCTTAAATTCTCTTATATGCACTTCCTTTTTAAAAATGTGGTGGTTAGGTTAGTTTCAAATTCATGGTAACATGCCATTATTCTTCTCTGAGACATGCTACATAAGATTTGTTTCTGGGAAACATCTCATCTTATCAAATTGGTTGTATCATAGCTATGGAGTTCTGAAGTGCCAAGCACTTAATATAACAGATGTTTTGCAGTCTTATCTAGAAAGGTCATAGCCCATCAAATTGTGTCAGAATCCTTTCCTTGAAATCTGGTGTTTAATAACAAGGATTATCTGCTGTCATTTCAAATCCATCCCCTTTCTTTGGCTTTTGATAATTGCAAATATTGGTGCTCATAATGATTGTCTTAGCTCTTGCATATGTGTCCATTGTTGATACAAGAATGGATCTATGTGATTTCATCACCTTTTGTTAGCAAAGGGCAAGATACGTTAACCTACATATGGGCTTATCTTTCCATATCTGTATACACTTACCTTTGTGTCTGTTTCTGAAATGTGTGGCACACACAGCCCAGAGCAAGAAGAACATAGCCCCCGATATTTATATCCAAGGAAAGGGGAGAATCTCTCTACTCTAGCAGGTCCTTCATTGCCAAACAAAAAGTTAAGGCCAGCAGCATCCATTGAGGGAAAATTAAGGTGATAATTCCTGAGCCCTCCCTCCTTTCTCCTTCCCACACATACTGCTCACATCTTTAATATGTATTGGTGTTTATATTTATACGATCTGACATTATTTAGGATGATTTTATTCTTGTATTAAAGAAGCCACAAATTATCATCCATTCATCATCACGTGCTGAGCTCTATACATTTTTTGAATTCAAGCTCAAATATGAGACCTTCATGTTTAGTGACTATAGTTTTTATCAAGTTTTATTGGATGATTACAGTCCATCCCGAAGTGAGCCAGATATTGCAAATAGTTTCTGGCGACGTAGCCACAGGAAAACCATTGCTGAACAACGGACAGCTAGTTCCAGGTCAGATTCTAGAAAATCTGTAGTTTTCTTTTGCATTGATATCTGTAAATTTGTACAAATCTGTAGTTTTCTTTTGCATTCATATCTATAAATTTGTAGTTGAACTTGCGACAGTTACCTAGATTTAGAAATTTAGGATGTTCGGTTGTGTACTGGATTACTCTTGTAACCCATATTGTTTTTGCACTATGGAAACTTCTGGTTTGGCTTCAACATTACTAGGTTAATTATGCAGATAGTATAATTTTCAGTAATCAAACATGAACTGTTCAGTTTTTTGCCGTTGGAAATTGGTGAGACCAGTATTATTCTACATTATAATAGAATTTATCTAGCTATTGACTTACATTTTTGTTTGGAGAAATACTTCTTAAAGTCTCTTTGGTCATTGTTTCTATTGACAATGACTTGTCTTCCGAAAATGTCATTATTTATAGAAGTTGAACTTCCTACATCGTGTTGGATATCGGGTTATATGTAGTGTTTCCCCTTGCATTTAGAAAACTCAATAGTAATTCTCCAATATTAGATGCCCAAATTTTGGCATCTACGATATCGGGCTTGATAACTTTTAAAAAAACATGGGTATTTCATCTAACCAATTTCCCTCCGTCTGCTTTAGAAATTGATTTTCAAATAATGAAGATAAATCATGCACAATGGATTCAATAAATGATGAGAATATGGACTACTTTTTTATAAGAATATGAAAGCAAAAGGAACAACAACAATTCATGTGATCCATATTAGAGTTTAAGTACTGTAAAACTGTTAAATCATGAATTGCTTTGGCATATTCTATAGATGTTAAGTTTCTCATGTAAAATTATTTACTAAAGATGCATACCTATAGAGAAGATGTTGTTGATGTCTTAGAACTAAATGGAAAAGTGGATGCACAACATATTAAAATTTCATGATTTTGGAGAAATGAATCTCTTGAGGCCCTGACATTGGATATTCTAAGCTTAGATGTGATCTAATGCAGCAATAAAGTAACCCTCTTGAATTTCATTCAAAAGATTCATCTCATCTTGGTATCAGTGTAAATTTATGCACACTGGATACAAGGGTCAATGAAGCCTCAATTTTTGTGCCTTGTATTAATCATTACTGATTTCAAAAAATTCATTTGTTTGTATTGTCTTGTTTCCTTTAGTAACACATATTCCTGTATCCCTTTGATTTCATCCATTCCAACTTACCGGTGCTCCTTCCATTTCTCTTGCAGGATGCATGACAAATCCTAATATTTCATCTCTACATGCTTTAGGGTCTTCTTGGCCAGTGTATCTTGCACCAAATCCAAATACAAGTGAACTTAGTTTCTTGATATCGGGTTATATGTAGTGTTTACCCTTGCATTTAGAAAACATGTGTTTTATTGACAGGTGATTTTAAAAAAAAAAACGCCTACAGACGTCGCTTAACCGACGCTTCTGTAGGCGATTTAAAAAAAAAAAACATTACAAAGTGTCGCTTAACCGACGCCCAATTTTTATACTCGTCACTTAACCGATGGTGTAAAACGTCGCTTAACCGATGCATAGTCGTTATCGCCGTCGGTTCACCAACGATTCTATAGGCGATTTTTTTTTAAAAAACATTACAACACGTCTCTTAACCGACGCCCAATTTTTATACTTGTCGCTTGACCGACGGTGTAACACGTCGCTTAACCGACGCATCGTCGTTATCGCCATCGATTAACCGACGGTTCTATAGGCGATTTAAAAAAAAAAACATTACAACACGTCTCTTAACCGATGCCCAATTTTTATACTTGTTGCTTAACCGACGGTTTATAGTGTCGGTTAAGCGACGCCTGCTTTTTATCTCCGTCACTTCACCGACGGTTCTCTATGTGGCTTAAATGACACCTTATATTTAAGCGACGGTAAGTAAGGTGTCGCTTAAGCGACGGTTTAGACTAATGTCGGATAACCGACGACAAGTTTCCGATGCTTAAAAAAAATCATAGTGTCGTACATGCGACAGGGAAGTGTCGAAAATCCGACAATACGGCCATTGGATTTTTGGGAAAAATGTAGTAGTGTAAGGATTCTGGAACAAACCTAATATCCTGAGCATGTGGCAGCCCTGCAAGCAATCAAATAACAACAATGAATGGTCTTAGTTCCAAGTCTGGGCACATAGAAGTCACTAATATCCATGAGGAAGCAATAAGGACCAAGTGTTTGATATAGGTATCTTAATAAGATATTTTGAGCATCTAACAGTCAACATGAAATCTCTTCTGGTCGTTTTTATGATAGCATCCAGTATTTTATTCAATGGTAGACTATTCAAGTCAAGTCCACAATGTTTCTAATTTTTAGGTCTTATCTTTCTACAAACAATTATCACTCAGTTTTTATTATATGACAGTCCCTTGGGCATGGTAACAACCATAAATCGTTGATCTTGTAGCAACAACAAAATCACCATCAAATTCTAGGAAGTAAATCCATTGTTCATGATTCTGAGATAATGGTTACAAAAATATTTGATAGGATGCAACAAACTCAACGTTCCAAATGCAATTTGCGCTTCCAAGCAAAGAAATTCTCATTAATTTTTTTTCATGCTACTTGAAACACAAAATTCCTCTTCATGTATGCATGCCTTAGATACATTTACATTTACATTAAGTGATAAATAGCATAGAGGTCTAAAGTGAATTTATGTGTTGTAGGTTCACTTATTCTTATCTACGAGGATGCTAGGTTTCTATGCAAATCTCTTTAGACATAAAACCAAATTCTCCTTCCTATAGGAAGATATGCATGAAGTACTGGAGTTGCCTCCTTATTTATCATCAATGGGTTAGTCCATATATGGCTACCTATCTTTGTAGAGGCCGATGTATATATGCTATCCATGGTGAAAAGTAAAAATATGAGAAGGGAAGATTTGAGTTCCATTTCCAATCCTTTGTTTCCTACAATGTTGCATGTAGGTACACATTGAGTTCTTTTCTCATCCGAGCAACCATAAATAGTCCTCTATCACTTTGTAAAAATGGAAAAAGTAATATTGGATGAACAAAAGAGTACTAATGTGCATAAATTCCAATGAAGAAAATGGAAAATAAAGAGTGGATGTCCATGAATTTGAGACAAATTAGTTTCATATTTTGAACAAAACTTGAAATATCCTTCTTTCCCTATTCTTGAGAGACTATGATTTATTTGTCAAACAAGAAAACCATGGAACTATGGAGGAACAGGGTGTTGAGTCTTGAGGGAAAGATGCAAATAGTAGAAGATGAGGAACTGACAAATTCACAAGATCACCGAAATGAAGATTCTGGATATTTTTTGGGTTTTGAGGAATCCAACATGACTAAGGTCCATTCACAAACATTTCCCTTCAGTGTAAGTATCTAAACTCATGAATTATTTTCTTGTTCTGCATTCCCGCTAAGTTGTTGTTCTATTCCTTGGACTATTTATGACAAATTGTCATGTTGATGGCTTGTTTTGGTAAGAGCATGCTACAATGTTATTATAATAAACTATGAAACACAACAGTCTGTGTGAAGAGGCTCTTACTATTTCAATCATCACGTGTTCCTCAGGAATTCATCCTTACTAAAATTGTCTTTGCAATTCCTAATGATAGGTTGAGTCCCTCAGATTTTTCTTGTACACCACGTAAGCACGTTCTGCATCTCCGCCACATTCTGTTACAATTGAAGAAACTGAGAATTCTATTCCATTTATTTCCAGTCCTTCACCAATCCAAGGGAGTAGTTCAGATCATAGTTCACCACTCCAAATTCACTTAGATGGTGAGGCAACTGAGGATACAAAGCATGCCATTTCCCATACATAATTAATAAGTCCCAGATTTAATGTGCAGTAGTGAGGTATTCCAAATACGATGGATCTAGAATCAAGTGAGGAAGGTAAAATAAGCTCAGAGCGAAAATCGTTTGGAGGGACACTTAGTCGGGACAAAAGCAACAATTGCCAGGGACAGTTTTGAAGGAATGTTAAAGACGCTGTCAAGGACGAAGGAAATTATTGGAAAAGCATCGCGTCATGCTATTGACTGTGAAAAATATAGCCTTGTTGTTGAGGTAAGCTTGATATCTGTTATTTTCCAGTATGGTAAACAAGCAGCTCATTTTATTTTGCTTACTGTGGGATTTTACTTTTGGAAAATTAATGATGAACATTTTCAAGGATTAGAGTGAAGAATGAATATCTTGCATGTGGATCATTTCTACGTTCATAGTGACTTATAATAATCCTATACATTTGGGTATTCTTCCCTGCACTAACTTATTTGTCAATGTCTTTTGGTCATTCATTACACGCTAATAAATTTATCTTATTTAATTTTGTTATTTATATCCCCATCCTTATCTTTTATAATATTGTAATTTCCTGAAATGTTTGCCAAAAGAGCCCAAGTTTATGCCTTAAAAAATGACAAGAACATTTAAAAAGTTTGAAAAAGTAACCAAAAGGAAGCATCCTGGCCTGCTAGCATAGAATATATGATAATTGATATCAATATATTAACACTGATACACTCTATCGCTTATGTCTGTTTTTTTTTAATTGATTTGCAAAGGTAGTGTATTTGTATAAAGTTAGAAAATGTACTTGATTATGTTACTTGACCCAAAAACACCATAGGTTTCTTACTACCTCCTATTTTGGTTGCTTATTTTTGGATCAATGTGTCTACTTTGACACATTCCCCAGTTCCCTTAACTGAATTCTTGTCATTATCAAATCATTTAGTATAATATTTTTCATTTGCAAAAATGTTGTATGCATCATCCTGTCCAGTCACACCAGTTGCCACTAGCTCCACTAAAGCAGTTGCAACCTCTGCAACACATGCAGACATAGCTTCCTGAACATATCACCGTTCAATTTTGTTTACACTTTGGAACCTAAATGCTCTCTTCAGTGATTTCATGTTTAAAATATTCAAAATTGCTGACAATGTTATCTGTCATTGATTTTCTACGATCTAGGAACTCACGATATTTATCAGCCTTTGGTGGAAAACACATTCAAAATTAGTTTGTGTGTTAGGTCTTGTTGGTAATCAAATCCTTATATATGATCGAACAAATTTCCAAGGCCTTGAATACTATTATCTGTGTGCATCATTGAGCAAGTTCCAATATACATAATAATGGTTGAAAAATATACAGAAAAATTAGTAACTTAGATAGAGTCGAGAGGAATGAGCAGACTCAAGGAAGGATCCACACCCTTTGAATTAAACAACATATCAATTCTTGGATTATATCTCCAACACTGCTTTCTTTGTGCATTTGATAGGGTTTATGTGGTTTGAGAATCCTTTGTTCTCTTAGAATTGATAGCTTATACATCCTACAAGGACCATGAGTGGCCTTTTTCATGTCATAAGGCTATTGGGTGACTTTTAAAAACATCCCTTGGTATTGAGGATGGGTCATTTGATGTTTTCAAGGAAATTTTCATCGATAGAAGCATTGTATGTTGGTTTTGAGCATGGTTACACTGGAGTTCTTGCTAAAGTTTGTACCAAAGGTCTCCCACAAGGCATCGAACTACACACTAATGAAATTATTGTGGATATTTCTATTGATAAGTATTCCAATTTTTGTGACAAGGTTAGAAAGCACACACTTCTCTAGATTTTGCTCAAGGCCATAATAATGCTTGGGTTATGGAATTCGAGAGGCCACACAACATAATTTTGCAAGTACCCTAATGATCTAAATTTCAGGGAGAATATGGTCTAAATTTGGATGTATGAGTCAAAAAAGCATTTAATTAGAGGCCACACACTCTAGGTCATCATAAAAGCATTAAACAGAGAGGCCACCCTCTCTCATCCATGGTTTTGGTCCATGGTATGGCTTCAAACCATGGATAGAGTAACATAAAGAACCATGGATTCAATATGTCACATGGAGGGGTGAGGCTCAAAGACAGTTCTTTGAGCCTCACCTCTCAAACCATATCAAGAAAAGAACTCAGAACCAATAATCCAATAACTTAATAGAGTAAGATAATTGTAGGATGACAGAAATCCTTGAATTTTTTATTGAGAAGGCATATAGCCTTTTTATAACATTATTACAATGTGCCTTGGGGCCATACAATGGGTCAAAACCATGGGTTGTGAAATACCATGGATGAGAGAGGTGCAATTTTCCTTGAAGCCATACAATGGAACAAAACCATGGATTGTCAATTACCATGGATGAGAGAGGGTGGCATCTCTGTTTAATGCTTTTATGATGACTGAGAGTGTGTGGCCTCTCATTAAATGATTTTATGACTCATACATCCAAATTTAGACCATATTCCCCCTGAAATTTGAATCACATAATCCCAACAAAAGGAATTTATTTTTTGTTTTCATTTCAATAAGAGTCATTGTCCTTCTATCTGAGAAAATATATCATAGTTTCCTGTCGTGAACAATTTAGGTAAAAAAATCTATATTATGTATGTTCTAGTGCATAAACAGTGGAGATTATCAGCGATTTAGGCCTTAGGTTGGTAGGACAGTGAGTTATGTTAATGTCGACATAGTTTGGATGGATGTTAAGCTACTGGAAAAAATCTAACCCAGGCAAAGTGGAGATTTCAACAGTGCATATACTAAATGAAAAAAAGTATGATTTCCCTTTGGTCTATAAAGTAAGAGATATCTATGTTGATTTTCCTGTCATTTCACTGCTTCTTGTAGATGGTGATTTTATGATTTTGCTTGGTCTATCTTAGCATGAGGATTTTTTGCAGCTCAAGCATTCCAGAATATAAATGTTTTTTTCTTGAAATTTACATTTTTTTTACTGCTCAATATTTAGTTAGATACTTTCATGACATTTTGGAGTTTTTCTTGTATGCTTGAGTCTGAGTAATTGTTCAAGGCTTTGTGTATCAAGTATCAAGTATTCTTATTTCAACCAACCTAGTAACTCTCAATGAGGTTGTTACCCATCAGTTGTTGGATCACTCGCTACTCCAGCTTCTACTTTACTAATTTTAAACACTGAATTGCATATTTGAATATATTTCTTTGTATTTCTATGCAGTCACCCCTCTCTGGGGTCCTCTTTAACCTTTTTTGCTGGCTTCTTTATCTTCTATTTTCTTCTCTACAACATTTGTCTTCATCGAAATTTCTTATCCTTTCACTATGCAATTTATTCTTCACAAAATTCTTCCATACTCTGTTCAGAATCCCTTCACTCCTCAGGATTCACTTGTTTCTCTCCTTGACAGTAGGTTCCAATGTCACAACTATTTGTTGGGATCATTTGAGTTAACAAGAATCCTCCAACCTCACTATATTTTCTATGATAGTAATTGATGCAAAGAGACTAAGCCCCCAGTGAATTGGAGCAAAGTGCAAACACAGTGGAAAAATGACAACTCAAATGCATATGTTTTTGCAAATTAATTTATCAAAGGCATAACTCATCATCATCTATATGCATTAATTATAATAGAGGTTATAACAATAGAGATTAAACGCCAACTATAAACTCTGTTATTCTTCTCTTAAATCATGTCGAAAGATCTCAGGCCAGTTTCTACATTACAGAGCAACAATAAAACACTCAGAGGTCTTTATAGAGGAAAAGGCCCATTTACTACCAAGTCTCATAGAGAACTTGTTTTGAGAATATCCTCCCCATTTCACAACAATTCCATGAAGCTTTATCTTCATGGTGGAATGGTTATATTAATTGGAAGTTTTAACTGCTTCTAAAATCTGTTACCATCTCTAATTTCCATCCTATGCCTGACCCCCTTTACACAGACTAATGTGAATGCCATCGTGTACTTCATCACTAGTGGAGTGGCATTCCAGCAAAGCACAAACAACCACTAAACAAACAACATCAACTATCCACGCATCCTTTATCCATATGCCATGGTGTTCTAATTGGCATGGTGAGAAAATATTATGAAATAGAAATCCATATGTAATTGTAGAGGTTCATGTCACTTAAGTTACATGTTCTTTAATTTTGCATCACTTTGTCAAAAATTCTAATGTTAAAATGGGCAAAGACGGAATTTACAAATTACACAAGGACTGCTTAAATGCACACAACAACAAAACTAAAGATGTAAACATGTACTCTGCCACATTGCCTTCAAAACCCATATCTCATATTTTCCACCACCACCATCTAGCACACCCAAAGTGTCACCCAAGTTACTCGCTGACACCATTTTGTCTAATTATTTCCTTGTTGCACAAAAATACATGCCCAAGTTTCAATACTTGTTGAATTCAGATGATTCCACTTGATGAGTGTTCTTCTAATAGTATAGACCTTTCTGTGTTTACAACATTTAATTTCTTTGGAAAAACATCTCTGCTGCACAAAAAGAAGACAAATTTTCTTATTAAACAGAGAGTGAAAATCAAGCTCAGGTGGCTTCTTGAACTACATGTTGAGACTAGTGTAATAAATATTTTTTTAAATGAACCGCATAGGTATTGTGAATCATCACTGCTCTATAAGACTATTGTTGTTTCTTATAGAAATCCTCCAAAATGAAATATTCTCAACATTTCCTCTGACTCAATAGTTGCTTCTTGGATTTTATCTTTTTTTGTAAATTTTCTCTGCAGAATCCTTTAAGCTTTCATCAATTCATTATCTAGATTTCCTTGATGGGTGGTGGACAATGGACATTCTTCAGGGTGTACTTGAAGGGTTTTGTACACCCTTGGGGAAATGGGGTATGTTCTCCACATCCCCGGGAAATGCCTTGCCAAAACAAGGTATGCCTTAGGGGTGTCTAGGTGCCCCCAAGACCAACAACCCTACAAAGGCATAAAAAAAGGCCAGTTTTGGTGGTTGGAAAAGCACAATCCCATTGTGGGTTAAATTATCCAATTACATAAATTAAAGAACCCTAATCTACAAATTTCTTTGAAAACACCTCCCCAGCCATTTTCATTCATTTTTTTCTTTTCTCTGCTCAATGAGATGTCAATGTTAGAAGGTGAAACATTGTTGTTTGGAGGTGACATGGTTTTGTTTGGTGGCCATACCCCCATTTTTATTCAATATTACATCTTCTAGACCTGAGACAATGCTATTTGGAGTTAAGATTGTTGTTTGGAGGTAGAAAGTGTGATGTTTGGAGAAAAAAAGTGTGTTGTTTTGTTTTACATCTTTTGGATTAAGAGAGAGTGATGTTTGCAGCTACTTTGCTACATTGGAGACTACTGTTTGGTTGCATCTTGTTGGGTTGGAGATACAAGTGCCTTGTAACTCAAGAACAACATTGTTATTTAGTGTAGGTTTTAAACGTATATTTCTATTTCATCATTCATGTTTAGTTTTAAAAATCCTAAGAAGATATTTTTGGGGATTATGAACATTTTTGGTTTTTTTTAGAATTTTCAATTTTGGATATTTCTTTTTGGTTGCATCTTGTTGGGTTGGAGATTCAAGTGACTTTTTAGTAAAAAATGGCATTGGTATTTGGCTTAGGAATTTAATCTATGTTTCCTTTTTATCATTAACATTTAATATTTAAAGCTTCTATGAAGATTTTTGGGGAGTTGTGAATATATTTGTGAAGCTTCTTTCCCAACTAGGTTCCTCTACATTTATACTGAAGCCATGGTTCACCTAATTAAAGTAGCACCAAAACATACTGCTGGTGTCTTTAGGATTCACAGCACATTGTGCATCAATAAACATCATACAAAAAATGTAAACTTGGTATTAGACAGAGCTAATATCTTACAAAATATGCAAAATGGACCATAGTTGTTTGAAAAGACACATTTCTCATAGGTTTTATAGCAGTAATTGAATTAATAATTAAGATCTGCAATTTGAGGGAATTTACACATACATTAATTAATATTCGAACTGTAACTTTGCACTAATAAAGAACATTGAAAACAGTTCTGAAATCATTTAACATCATTTCTGAAATCAACTTAACATCAACTAACATCTTTCTAAAAACATTTATTTAACGTCAACTTGATTTACAGCAAGAAATCATTCATAGTAAAATGTAACTTGATTTATATGCTTTTCCTTCGCAGATTTTTTGATGAATATGAAGACAAGGAAAATGTTGATCCTTCCTCAAGCAAGCCAGTTGAAATATCTATATATATTAAGGGTGCTTCTGTAAAGGCATTTGTTGATGATGAAGTTGAAGATGAAGACGGGGATATTCTAGTGAGGCATGATGAAGATGATATCTCTGAGGAATATGAAAACAAAGAATTAAAGGATTTAGTGGCAACTCCTGAGGAAGAGCGACTAGTAGATCAATGGAGACGAGATGAACTTCATCAAAAATGGCTTGAAGAACAAGATTCTGCTGAAACTGGTGATATTTTGCTAAGGATGGGATGTGGTTGGAGACAAAAGGGGGCCAGGAAGCTAGCCCTTCTTAGTGAGGAAGATGATGTTCCTAATTCATTGTTCATGGTCTGCTGATGCAAATCAAAGTCATAATGGACTTTTGTGTTTGGAAAGGGCCATGGTCCTGTATTTTTTTGGAGTCAGTATTTAGCCAAAAAATAAGACTAAATTTTAATAAAGTGTGGACTGTGGGAGAAGTTAACTCCCGATGCACCAAATACTCAACAGATAATTTCATCGTATTGCTTATAGCATGGTGATTGGTGCATAGTTCATTTCTTCCATGTATCCTAGCTTCCTCTTCAGCATGTCGTCAAGTAACATAGATTGGTTGAAGGTAACATGTTTCCAGGAAGGCAATGCCAGGACTGAATGTACTAGGTTAAGTATACAAATTAATGATAACTAAAATGTTCAAATATATTACCATATGTTTTGGTGTTATTTTAGTAGTAACTAGAGATATAAGAACATGGATTTGTATCTATGTTGCTTCTTAATTCTCTCATCTTTTAAATTTTTTGTAGTTTTATAATTCATGTGTGCTTCTAGAGTTTTTAGGTGCTTTTGCCTGCTCTTTTAAAATGGATTTTTTTACCATATTTTGGACTATTATATAAATTTACAACATTGTTTACAAACAAGAGTGAGAAAGATCTTTCTGAACTCTTTTCTTTCAGTAATTAGAATCTTCATATCATGGTATGTTGGATGAGACACTAAGTTTCTATTTTCATTTTGTGAAGAAAATTTCTAATTTGTAGGGTTGTTTCTGTGGTATTTCCAAAAGCTTTATGTTTTTACAAGCATTTTGTGCTAGCTATTTTGGGTCTTATTTTTTCTATTCATACTTATTTGTATGCTTTTATAACCTTATGGAAGGATAAACGTTTGATTAGTCATTCATTCAATAAAGCATCATATTTATCTAGTATATTGTATGTTCATTCAAAATTCACAATGTGCCAGTATAAACATTAGAAAGTAGTGTAGAAAATACTTTTCCTAGAGTAACTAAGGCATATGTTAGTTACTGTAAATGCAACATCTAGGTTGATTTTCACCGTTCTCTCCTTGGAGGTCTCTTTGGAAAGAAACTCTTGTATTATGAGGATATTTCTTGTGTCTTTCACCCGCTTTCTGATCATGTGCAATTTTGAGCTATTATGGAGCCATTTTTGTCAAAGATACATATCAAAAGCTCTTGCAGAATGTTTTGGGGCCAGAATTTGCAGTTTCGTAATGTTTGATGTATATTAAAATAATTACCAATTATTTAAATACAATAATAATTTTGCCTCATTTTGTGTACTCTCTAGAAGAGAATATTAAGAGTACTAGTATGTATATCAAGCAGCCTGTGAAATATAAGCAAAACGGGATATATTCTTTTGCATGATTAATCTTTGTGTGTTTCTGTTTCTGGTTGCTATTCTTTCAACTTAGAATTGGACCGCTATGCCTGAACTTTGAGTCATTTTTCTAAAATGTTATGTTTTGAAATTGTTTATCTAGAGAACCATCATAAAACTAGCTCCTAGCTAGATTTTGGTGTCTTATTATTAACTAATATTTTGTAAAGGCTATTGTTGTTGGTGTGTCTATTTTAAGTTCTTATGTTGGCTCTATTGTGGTGATACCATGATACTGATACTCATGTTCACAGTTTTTCTAACCTTTAAAAACTTAAACAGTTTCTGTAAGAAGCTTTCTCAATGCAAAAGTATTTTCTGAGAAACCATGATCTCTGTTTTCCTTTAAGTACTATTAGAACTAGGCTTAAACCCTATCCAACAAAGATGCTTTTATTGAATCATGAGAACTCTTGTTTTGTTTTTATTTTTAAGGGCGTAAGGCCCTTCGGAAGGAACTGAGCTCTTCACATCTTGTTTTTTGGTCGAGGGGAAACATACTAAGTTCTCAGTAAATTCCCTTCGAAAGCAATTGAGCTCTTTACATATTTTTTTTGTCAAGGGTCAACATACTTAGTGCCCAATAAAATTCCTATTGACAAACATGATGTCTTCAAAATATGTCTTTAGCTCATCTACATTTTTGAAGTGCTGTCATTTTGATCAACGCTCTGACATATAGTTCATAACTTGTTTTTCACATCTTGGAAGCATCTTCAAGTTGACCAAATTCAAACAAGATGAGAGTGGGAAATAGAATCCGAAGGGGAATAATACACTAATTTCTAGATTGTCAAAACTTAGGCCATTTATGGCATCAACGATCTTAGGGCACAATGGAGGTGTGGGAAGCTCAAGGATAATCAACAGGTTGAAAAGGCCAGTGAACAATGTTGATTGGATTTACCAGTGAACAGTGTTGATTGGCTTGGCCAGTGAATGGAACTTGTGAAGAGTCTTAGCATATTTGGAATGTGAATTTACTGAAATACCTTTTGAAAAAGACATTTTAGAAGATGATTCCTATGCAAGTCTTTAATTGTTTCCAATGGGTTTTTGAACATCCATCATCGTCAAGTGTTAATCATTTTAAAATTTGGAGTATTTATGTGAGACATGATGAGTATGTTACCATTTACTAATGTTCTGATAGGGGTGCATTCTATATGCAATGTTGCAAAATTTTAAACACAACGTTGTATGTTTTCATCTTAAGCTCTAATCTTTTTTAGCCACCTGGAAAAAAAATTATTTGTTGTATATGTTCAGTTAACACACTATCAATGTTAATCCTGTCGGAGGTCATCCACTCGTTATCCTTATCTAGCACTTTGATTTGAACTTTTTCACATTGTATGTTTTTCCCTTAAGCTTTGATCTTGTGCAGGCACCTGGAAAAAATGACAAACTAGTGTTAATTTAGGAAATTAATGTGATCTCTTTGGGTGAAGTAATGTGCATCCACAATATACATCGAAAGAAGAAAGGTGTATTGTAGAATGCATGTGGGGTATCATTTCAATATACTAGGTAGAAATATAAAGGGGTATAAAAAATGTAAATGAAAAAAATAGATACATGCAATACATAGTGAAAATAAGGGTTTTTTTAAATTGGGAAGGCATATTGGGATGGGGTTAAAAAAAATGATTTTGGGAGGTATTTTCCAATATTTTTTTTAAATAGGGGTATTGTTTCATATGCCATGAACGAACGCGCTATGGCATGATTTCACTAAGTGAAGACCCTGTGATCTCTATCTTCAAACAACTCTTCTACCTTCTAATATTCTAGGCTCTGAGCTTCTACAGTTTCCACTTGGGCCATTTTATATAGTTTCAGAGAGGACAAAAGGAATACCTGGTGTTTTGACAAGTAGGCAATGGACGTCATATGAGTTGGATTCTTTTGCACTATCTATAACTTTAATTTTATGATGCAAGTGAATAAAATAATTACCTAATTTCACGTACATAGTATTTTTATAATTTTTTATATTCTTATCCATCTTGCATATTTTGTGATTGAAAAATTTCTCAACCTTCTATCTTGTCGGATCGATTATGTGTCGTCGATCCTTTTTTACATATTAATTTTCCATCTCTCTCCAATTCAACGTTACCCCTTATCCTTCCTGCAACTCACAATATGAGATTAAACAATAACCATTGATCTAGACATGGTTATTTCAATCCATTGATTTCCTTTTATTTTAATTGATTTCACAAATTGATTTTCATACTCAAAGTGAGTACGTTTCCTTTGTGAAATGGTTTTGGTCCATAGATTTTTTCATGATCAAATCCAGACCATTCATTTTATCCATCCTTTATCTCTATTTTGCAACTTTTGTATTTCTTCCTTTCCCTACATATTTCCATTGCAAAATAATTTTCACCCGTAGATATTGATCCACCATAAATATTAACTGTCCAATGATGTATCCCCTACCTGATTTCACAATCTTCCATCTTGGTAATCTTCGTGCATGTTCGAATCATGAAATCAACCTAGACCATAGATCAAAACTTCACCAAGACTTCCGTCATTCAAAAGTGCGGGGCCTACAAGATTTCATATCCCCAAAATATTTTATCTTTCGTGCATGGTGTGGCTATGAAATGTATATCCACCATAGATATTTTCCTCCCAAAATCATGACCCTTGAGATGTGTGGGTTCTACGGTATTTCGCGAATGGAGAAACTTAATTACCCTATGCATGTTACCATTGCAAAATCCATCTCAATCGTAGATCTCCAACATCACTAGATCTCAACCATTGAAGGATGTAGCTTATACCAAGTTTCATAAAGGAGAAGGTTTAATATGTCTACGCATGTTGGCATTGTGAAATATACCTCTGTCATTGATCTTCTTCCATTGGTTCATCTGACGGTTAATCCTGCATGAATTTTAACCTTCTTCCACCAACATCAAATTTCTCTTAAAATGTCATCTTTCCCTGGTGAAATCTTCTGCAACTATTGATTTCCTCTGCTATGCATCTAGGTCATCCATTCCCATCATCACATAACCTTAAGAAAACTTTCCTTGTTCAAACATGTTTTCGGGGTTAGAATTTTGGTTTTTCAACAATTTTAAACATCAGAGCAATGAATGAACCCCTTATAACATGCAAGAACACCATATGCACCGTTCAAGGTCAAGTGACTTGGAAAATTTTGAAATCTTCTTCTTTATTTCACTGATCTAACCCCCTCCAACTACTTATCTCAAAATAGTACTAACAGAAGGCATGGTGGAAGGGCTTCCTCCTATCAAGACCTCCAATGGTGATTGCATTGGTTGTGTGGTGGGAAAACATCCAGAGCACATCTATGAGAAAGGGAAAGCAAGGAGAGATACTAAAGTGCTTATATTAGTGCATTCAAATATTATTGGGCCTCTTCCCACACCTTTTTATGGAGGATAAATTTATGTATTGATATTCATATATGATTTCTCAAGGTTTTGTTGGGTTTACTTTCTCAAACTCAAATCTGAATTCTTTGAGACTCTTAAGGTTTGGAAAGTCCTGGTTGAGAATCAATGTGGGAACAATATCAAAGTCCTTCAGAGTGATAATGGTAAATATTATGTGAACAATATTTTTTATCACCTCTGTGAATAATGTAGGATCCATATGCAGCATTCGGTCCCCTACGCACCACAACAAAATGGTGTGGCAGAGAGAAAAAACAAGGCGCTCAAGGAGATGGCAACATGTATGATTGAAGCCAAGGATTTGGATCCTAAGCTTTGGGATGAATCCATTAATTGTGATGCATACATTTAAAAATGGCAAAACACCATATGAGGCTTGGTTTGGTCACAACCCAAATATTTCACTTTTCATGATTTTTGGCTTAAGGGCTTGGGCTAAAATTCCTCCAAAAAAGAGGAAAGATTTGCATCCACAGAAAAAGGAGTGCATCATTGTGGGATATGGTGAATATAAAAAGGTATATAATATATTTTATCCTTCAAATCAAAATAATTTCATATAAATAAGTGTGCAATTCGAAGAAGACGTTATTCCAAATATTGAACTAGCACTAGGGGAATGCTCATCCCCTCCACCACAAGATGATGTAAGTGATGAATATTTTTCTGATATTTCTGATATTTATTATTCTAATATGGATTAATATTATTATTATTTTCATCTCTCATCCATTTGTCCCAAATGGGTTGATAAAAACATAGAAGCTGTTGGGGATTAAGCTGGAAATCCACTAGATCCTAGGAAGACTAGATCACAATTTCACACTGCTTATTTTACAAGTGAAGTTTTTATTTATGAGAAATGATTCATTATGGTTGGATATGATCCAAAATCATATCAGGAATCATATCAAGACCCAATATGGCAAATATCCATGCAAGAAGAGTTCAAGTCTCTACATGAAAATGAGACTTGGGAATTGGTTTCGTTGCCTCCCAAGAGGAAGCTAGTGCAATGGATTGTTGATGGGTATGATATAAAGTATAAGACCAATTTTGTTTCAAAATTATTCTCTAAAGTCCAATTATTGGACTATACAAATACATTTGTACCGGTTGCAAAGATGGACTCTATCAAGCTAGTTTTAGCCATTGTTGCAAGCAAGCGCTAGGAGGTTCACCACATGGAGGTAAAAAGTGCATTTATCCATGGTGATATACATGAATAAATATGTATGTAGAAACCTAAAGTTTTCCAAGAGGATCCTTCTCTTGTATGCAGGTTAAATAATTCACTCTATGGCCTCAAGCAAGCCCCAAGGGCTTGGTATGCCAAGATGGACAATTTTCTACTATCACTTGGCTTTGAAAGATGAAAATATGATCCTAATGTTTATTTGCATAATTTTGGTGATTTATTTCAGTTCATTATACTCTATGTTGATGATATTTTTATTATAGTTAGTTGCATCAAATAAATTGGGTCAATCAAAGCCTCTTTGCACAGTGAATTTTCAATGACTGATCTTGGATTGTTGAAGCAATTTCTTAGTTTGGAAATTGAGCAATATGAAAGAGGAATAAATGTCAGGAAAAAAAGGTATGTTTCAGACCTTTTAATGAAGTTTAATATGGCTTAATTTAATTCATAAAATTTCCCATTCCTTTCTGGTATCAAACTAGGTGAAGTTGGTGACTCTCCATTGGTGGACAACTCATTGTATAGACAACTCGTCGGGATTTTGTTATATCTTACTCATTCTTGACATGATTTAGAATATGATGTAGGTGTTGTAGATATATATATGAAGAAGTTTCATGATATCCATGGAAGGCATCCAAGAGGAACTTTCACTATGTGCAAGGAACCAAACACTTCGGGGTGCACTATGTCATTGGTTCTCCACTAGAAATAGTGGGATTTTTTTATTGGGTTGGTGATCTCAATGAAAGGAAGTCCAATTAAGGTTATGTATTCATGCTAGAAAAAGGTATCATATTCTGGTCAAGAAATAAACAACACACCATCTCCCTTTCTTCAGCAGAGTCCGAGTGCAGAGGAGCAATGAACGCAGCTACACAATGTGTGTGGTTGCAAGGTATTCCTTGGGAACTTGGAGTTTTGTTTGACTCACCCACAGTCATTTGGTGTGATAATAAAAGTGAAATCAATATTTCCACATCTCCAGTGCAGAGATAGAGGACCAAACACATTGAGATATACATGGACTACATCTAAAGCTTGGTGCATGATCAGGTGATAGCTTTGCAGTATTTCCCATCTGCAGAGAAAACTGCTAACATTTTCACCAAGTGCTTCAAAGAGAAGAACTTCACCTATATGATATCCCTTCTTCAAGTGGGTAATGCATGGTGATGGATACCATTCAATTTCATATTTTTCTCTCTATGTCCATTTTTTAGGGGAGGTTTTGTTCCCATGTGTTTTTCCTCCTTACCTTGTTTCCATGGACAATTAAAATTTTATGTTCTATGAGGTGACTTGAGACTTTGTTTCCAAGGCCTCCATGATATTTTTACATAAGTATGGATTAAGGGGGGGTTTTAGAGTAATAATAAATCCTAATACCATAGTATTATACCTTAGACACTTTTTATTTGTTTCCATCCAGTATTTACTATGGTTTAGACTTAGGGGAATTGGAATTTATGACAGTTGAGGCGGTCCTAATTGATCATTCAGCACAGTTAATGCATTCCAGGTTGATCATTCTAACACCCAGGTTCTCACATTGATTTTAGTCAACCAATAATGCGCTCCCCTTCCCTCATTTCATGGATTTTGTCCAACTTGAGGTGCTAGAGCTTGGTTTAGGTGGGTTTTCGACTGTTTTGGGCATTTATTGCTCACCTAGAGACACTCCCACTCACCCATGTGCTCACCCATTCCTTTAATACATTTATTGATGTTCCAGCATGCCTTTCACATGTTCACACATGCATTCGTGATCGTTTTGGATGATTAGGAGGATCATTGATCCACCTAGGGGGATTTGAGGTCAAATCTTGTTCTGCCACTTGTATGCATTCACATGACCTCCAAGGACTCACGATTTTTACCTATTGTATTATATATCAGTTACAAACATAGTTACATGTTGGACAGTCTTAATAATATCCATTATTGACCTCATGTTTGTATGTAAATTTTAGTCTTTCAGCTATTTTGTGCATGTTTTGTGAACCGTCAAGATTTGTGAGAGTTTCTTTGGCCCCTAGATCTAGCTGTAAATAAATTCTCACAATAGTGTATGTGTTTAAATATGATTAATATGTCCTCTTACTTCAATAATAATATACCAAGGTGAAATCCAATAAGCAAATATGGTGAAGAGGCTTATTGTGCATCACATCATTTTGGAATGCAGGAGGAAAAAAATAAATGTTCAAATAAGAAATAAATAATGTGTCTCTCACTCTAATAGTGTGATATTCATTAAAATTATCCCTATTAAGAAATAAAAAATCATAGTACTATGTTTTTTTTAATAAATTCTCAAATTAGTATAATGAATGAAGGACGTATGTTACAATTATGACTTTGTCAAGTTAGTTGATTTATATAAAGTACATATTTTTATTGCACTCTGACATTGTCAATACTGTTGATTTTAAAAAATGGACTAGTTCATACTGATCAAACATGAAAACAAATGCAAGGAGAAGCTACTATGGATACATCAACTTCCCCTATTCCACTCGCTCAAAATAGTTGTCCATTATGACAAATTTTCTAGTAATTTTTCTATTGTTTTTTTAGTCCCAAACTTTTGGGATCGTTTTGAGGCCCTAAATGATGTTTTTTTGTGATTCAGGGGGTCAAATGGTTACCAACATGATGTATTTTGTTTTATTCTAAATATGTAAATCTCAGATTGACCTTTCCAATGGGCTATTGAATGCCACAAACAAATATCGTATGCAAAAGTTATGACCCCAGGAAGTTGACTATTCAACAAACCACCTTGGGGACGCAAAATTTATGACGATTCATATTCTAGGGTTATGTTTTGGACATTTAGTGTTAAATTATTGTAACTTTGGAAGATATTCTATTGTACTTTTGTTTTATTCTCCTTCGGAGAATTTATTCCTCCATTCGGAGATGTCCTTGATGTAATTGGTCATGTAAAAGTCATGAGGTAAACCCTCCATTGTAAGTCGGGGAAATAGTACCCACAAAATTAATATATAAAATGTATTTTGAGTATCCCAAGGTAGGTTGGCCCTAATTTGGGACCCTGGCTGACTTAGTTAGTTATTTGAGGAACTCACCTAATGAATATAAATAGGTGAGGATCCTCTCTCATTCTCACACATCTTACACTCAAGTATTGTGCTGGAGAGAGAGAGAGAGAGTGTCTATTGTGGAATATGAGAAACTATTTTTATTTTTGGGCTTTTAAACTATACTTGGTTGAATTCTATAATGAGGAATTTTTGCGGGGTTTTCTCCCTTGTGGTTTCCCCAATGAAAATCTTTGTGTTCTCTTGTGTTGTTGCACTTGTCTTTCTTTCAGTGATCCATTACTTATGGTTACAATGTTAAGATGATAAATGTTTTTATATATTGGATAACCATTAAAAATATAACATGGTATTATAGCCACCCTGAAATAAGTCTTTGTGCAACCGAAACACTGCTACAGCTATAGCTACTAAAGATTAGGGTTTCATGCTTGAAAACTCTAGAATACAAAAACTAGTCATGTTGGGACTTTATCTATAACTAAATATTGGAGAAGGATCAGGAGCTGAAATTTGACAGGATGAATATAAAATCTTCATCTACCTTGTGTAAAGGTTTCATCCTCCGATTCTCTATAATATAGGAGATATGATTCATTGAACGTAGGGTTCCAACCTCTCCCAGAATTCAACATTAAACATGTGACCTAGGAAGAATCATTATATCTTGGGCTAGGAAGGTCCAAATGAAATTTGAAAAGATGTTTCAGATAGGGAACAGAATTTATTTTCTATGGTAAGTGTTTCAGAACCCAAAGGTGAAATTGTGACATGTGGTCGTCTGTATAATTTCTCGATGATGAACAGTCCTAAAATAAGTCACCTTGGGAAACATCATATAAGTCCCACCTGGTGAATCTAATGTTTCTCTAACCTGTGAGGTTGGAAATACAACATACCAGGATACCTCAGGACAAATTTTCAGACCTTTAGGAGCCGAAAATTCATAGCTAAAGTAGAAACAAGATCAGTCATTTCTGCACAAGAAACAGGAGAAAAAGTAGGGCTTCCTGTTCTGGGCACTTCCCTCCACTATTAAATTGAAGAAGGAGGACCATAAAATTCTCCCTATGAGGGCACATCTCTCTAAGTAATAATTTTCTAATTTTGTGGCCTTTCATTTTTTGACCTAACACTACTGACCAAAGAAAACTAAGGCATCATATATTTTGCAATTTTGTGCACAGTTTTGGTAAAACAAGTATGTTTCTCAGCTTTCCTTGAGGAGGCACATATTTCTATTCAATCAAATATGGAATATACCCAAGTTGAAAAATTAGGGCTTCTCTATCAAACCCTAGGTCCACCAGAAGAAGTATTTTAAAATATCATTCAAGCAAGTATCAAGTTGAAGCAATTTCACTGGTAAGTTCCATCCTCTCTATTTCCATTTGAGGTTCCCATTTTTATCATGATGAAAAACAGTACCAAGATTGAGGAAAATATTGAAAGAGTTGAGAACTTCTAAGCATGGAATTATAGAGTACTTATCATACTTGAAGAAGCATGCCATGAAGAACTATGTCAAAGAAGAATCTATAGATCTAGACGGAGATGAATTAAAAGCAAAGAAGGACCTAGTCAAAACAAAGATGAGTATTTCTATCTCAATTGGATCTCACATCTATCATCCTTGAAGAATCCCAAGGATATGTTCGATGCAATGAAAATCATGTACGGAGATGACCTCGAGAAATAAACTCAAGTATGTGAAGGTGCAATGTTAGAAAACATTCAATTATTACTTCACAAGAAGATCTCATCACAAGGAACAATTAGAAGCCATTGAAGACAATGTCAAAGAAGCAGAAGCATAAATTACAATTTGTGAGTGGTCTTCCAAATTCAGTCAAGATAGTTGTTCTATTTGGAAGATCACATATGGAGGAGTGCACGATTGATTAATGGAAAAATAAGAATAGATGACAATCAATCCCTAACAACTCATGCCAAGCAGAGAAAGAACAAGAAGGAATAACATTCCCAAATAGAAGGACATCTCACAACTCAATAGTTCAATTGTGATGGAAGGATGCTATGATCTAGAAGTACCAGACTATAATACAGAATGATGTTTTGATATGAGTTCAAGACATGAAGGGGAGTTTTATGAATTCTTCCAAGTAGATCTACAAGATCAAGTATACCACGGATCAAAGTTTCAAAAGATTTGAAGCAAGGTTCATGGTTTCTATAAAAGGAAGAGAGTCGACAAGAAACTGCTCTAAAGGCTAGACACACCTCTTCAGTAGTGGATATTATACTAGAGAGTTGGTGTTGTCACGTCCCCAACCCTTACTTGGCGGAGAGGACGCGACAACATCTATCAACCCTAAGCACCCATGAACATAATACATATATAAAAATGCATTGAACTTAAAGCATATAAATACACAGATGCATAATAAAATGTGCATGATATATATATATATATATATATATATATATACAACAGAATCAAATCATTCATTCAACATGTTCATGATAATTTCGTAATAATTCATAAGAAAATACAGTTGCAGAACTTAAATAAACAATAATACTTATCTTTGGAGAAGCTTGTCCCGAAACGTGCTATGTCGCTGCAACGTTCCACCCAACCATAGGCCAGTGTGCTCTTTAATATCTCAGCAACACTGCCACCCCTGAGTTGGGCATAATTTTCCCCAAGGAATAAGGAACACTAGCAGACTTTTCCCATAGCCAAGGATACAATAAAACTCATTCAAGCCAACACAATTGGGTTTATCAGACTTACACAAGCAGTGGTTTACACTTAGCCAAATTCACATGAGACACAACCAAGCCAACATATAGGTTTATCAAGCTACCAGCCAAACCATCCTTACATTTGGGTTTATTGTTAGGATATTTAGACACTTAGGAGTTAGTTAAGATCAACTTGTGTAATATATTCGTTAGGTAAAGTGTGTTTCTTTAGTATGCATTAGTATGCATTTGTAAATATTCTAATCCAATGGTCACAATATACTCTAGACATAAAGTGATCCGATCGTTCAACTTCTCTTAGATCATACCTACCATTGATCTGTGGCTTAACACCCAATTGGTCTATGATCTCTATTTAAAGAGCATAGAGGGTCCTTGGCTAGTTGATCGATTATGAGAATCTCATGTAACTTTCTTTCTTTTGCATAATAAATTGCTCTAAGTAGCTATTTGGCTAGGGTCGTGGACTGTTTCTCTCTCGAGGGTTTTAACCACGTGACAAACATTAGTGTGTTGATCTATGATCTATTTGTGTGAAGCAATAGCTCAAGGCATTCAGTCTGTTGGGAGCACCCTGTGTACCTGAACTTGGTATCAGCGATTTTATGAAGAGCCACTTTCAGTTTTGATCAAGATCTGGAACCGGTGTTGCCGAAACTTTGGAAGGGTTTCTGGTTCTATATTTTCTGTGCATTCGTGGCTTATGGGAGCTGTTCCATTGCATCTGAGGCACCATTTTCATTAGGAAATAGTTTTTTTTCCATCGAAAACTGTTTCTGCTTGTTCCAAAAACACCCATTTCGGCAAATTTGAAGGTATAATGTTACAGTGACGTATTTTTTTTTTTAATCTCTCATATTTTATCAGTTTTATTATTAGATATTTTATGTTTTAGTCTCAGACTATTGCCTTCCTTGACTGCGTATTCTCTTTGCCGTGCACCTTGCATGATCGCGACGAATCAGAAATAGTAAGTGAAAGTTCTTTTTCTTGTCTTCTCGGCTATGTATCCTCTTTGCAGTGCACCTTGTGCGATCATGGCAAATTAGAAACAACGAGAAAACTTGGAAACGTATACTTTCTGGGTAAGCTAACCAAGATCTAACCCCATTGTTTGGAAAAAGTTTTTTTGTTTTTTGTTTTTCATTTTTTTTGTGATTTGCAGAAGAAGAAAAAAAAGGCAAGCACGGAGAATGAGAGAGAAGAGTAAATAAAAAAGTCCCCTTCCTCTTTCCATTCTTTTACGTACCTTTTAAACTTAGCTCACTTGGTCCAAAGTTGCTTTATTCCTTAATAGGTCTTGAGTTTAAGTCTTATTAAGCTACTTTTTAGTGCATATAATTTCTATTTTCAAGTTACTTTATTGTAAAAGTGCATCTCACATAAATAGAATAAAATAAAAGTGAGTCATTTAAGTCTTTTAATTTATTGCCGCACTATTTAAAAGTAACATTATTGTAAAAGTGAACATCACTTATTCTACAAAAGTGATTCACTTAAAAGAAAATTTATTGTAAAGAGATTGTCAAAGGTTGATCTTGGGAAGTGGGGAGTTCTTTTTTTTAGTTGGTCAAGCTAATATCTGCCACGTCACTATTGGGGACATCTTCAACATTTTCTTTGATCAAGCATAACTTTATCATCCAGAATCAGGTTTTAGTGTCGTTTTTTTTTAAACCACATATTTTTCAAGCTCTTTGCATTGAAATAGTTGGTTTCTATTTTTTCAGCCATTATTTTATAGTATGGCAGCCCCTTGTGATATTATACTTACAATTTCTAACTATTTCTCATGGAAATCTCGTATGGAGGATGTTCTACGAAGTAGGGGAATTTTCAGGATAACGTCAAGGAAAGAAACAAATCACGTTGATGATGATAAGAAAATTAAATGGGAAAATAGATTTGATGAAGCTCATGGATTGATTGGGATGTCAATCTCTACTAATTTGTGATTCCACATATATGGAATTGATGAACCTAATATAGCTTGGAAAAATTTGGAATCTGTGTTTGGTAAACACAATGAAATTCAGGGTCATCAACTTGAGAATGAGTTGATTTCCTTGAATCCAAATTATTTTTCTTGCATTCAAGACTATTTATTTAAGTATAAAACTCTTAGAATCTTATGTGCAAAATGCAAGATTAAGAAAGAAGACAAATAATGTATTTATCATATTCTTTCCAAACTTGGACCTGCATATTCTATTTTTGTATCTACATTCTACTCCATGAAAGAATCCTTGACTGCAGCTAGCTATCAAGAGCCTAGTCTTGAATCCTTTTGTGATTCCTTAATTAGAGAGCAAGATAAGCTCATTCATCTAGGAATAATTAACAATGCAGATACATTTAGGAAAGCCTTATTGTCCCAACAGAAAGAAAATTCCAAGCCTCCCAAGAAACAAAAATTTTCCAATAATAAGCCAAACAACAAGGGTCCCAAACCCTCTCAGTCACCTCCTGTTTTAAAAAATGACAAAGGATCCAAGAAAAAAGGAAAGAATATTGAGCGTCATTGCAATTGTTGTGGGAAAGATAATCATAATGAATCTAAGTGTTTTAAGAAGATGACAGCCTTGGAAGCAGCAATGAAAAAGCACCACATCAACCTAGATTCATCTTCAAAATCTAACTCTCATGGACATGCACTTTATGCTTCTGGTTACTCTTATACTGTATCTTCTGCTTCTACTTCAAATGAATGGCTCATTGATTCTGGAGCATCTTATCATATGGCTAAGGATCAAACCATCTTTTCTACTATGCATGAATGTAACACCAAACAAATATTTGTTGGTGATGATAGATCTCTAAGTGTTGTAGGATCTGGAACGGTTCCAGTAGAAAATGGTCATTTCAATGATGTACTATGTGTTCCAAAATTTTCCTGCAATTTGTTATCAGTCTATCAAATTACTCATTCAGGTGAAGGTAAAACTGTGACATTTACACCTCACCAAGTTGTAATCAAGGATTTTAAAAATCCTCAAAATTTCCTTGCTACTAGAACTGTTGATGATATTACCAGGTTGTACAAATTTAACAACTTTGGGTCATCAGCTTTTCCTTCAGTTTTTGTTGCTCATAGTGATAACTTGAGCAAACTTTGGCATGAGCGATTTGGTCACTTAAATTATCGCTCACTGCACAAACTATGTAAAGACAATATGGTGACTGGTCTTCCAATGGTATCTTGCAAGGATGGTGTTTTTTCCGGTTGTGTACTCAAAAAACATCATCAGGACAGTTTTGACAAACGTGCCTCTTGGCACGCCTCGGTTCCTTTGGAGCTTGTGCATAGTGACTTGTGTGGTGCTCTTCCATCTGCATCATTTTCTGGTTTCAATATTTCTTAACTTTCATTGATGACTGTTGGAGACATTTACCACCATACATAGTCATTTTGGACAATTTGGCCTAGCTAAACCACTATCCTAAGTTTTATTGACTTAATTGACATCAGAGGAGCACTATATGACATCAGATAGATCACACCCATGCCAACCTTCAGTCAAGGAGGCTAACTTAGCCTTCTCCTACATTTGGGGAGACTAACTGGAGCACTCCGGGGGTGATCTGAGTGTCATTAATGCCCCATATTGATAAGTGATGGTTACAATCAGTTAAACAGAGCAGTCAAGGTGCCTTCCTTCATTAAATTGATTATTTATTGATTATTTAATGAACTGAAGTCAACAGGGGCACCTCCAACCACTTCTGATGGACAGTTACACTTCAGTTAACCTCATCGGGGTTCATTGGAGTCATTGATGTGTTAACACTTATTGGTTAGCTTGTAGTGACATGTTTCTAAGCTACTTTCAGTTAGACTCAGTCATTTATTGCACTTCAACGTCAGTTAGGGCTCAGTTGATTCAATTAGGGTTTTGATCAGTGGTTAACTTGAGTGTTTACTGTGGCTTACATTCAGTTAATCTAGACTCACTCATTCAATTCAAATGACCTCCTTGGAAATTTGAATTTCTGTCATTCACGCTTGTAGCATGATCATTGTATTGTATTACTCATTCTTTGTGTGAATATACAGAGCGACTACTCATTTTGTAGAACAATTACACCATTTCCATGACTTATTGTTATTAATATTTGATGAGACTTGTGTTTAGTCCCTACATTACTGTGACAGATTAATATGGTATCAGAGCTCACAGTGGGATGAAGCTCAGATCTCTCAAAAACAAGTTCTTTGACAGATCTTGCATGAAAATTGAGCAAAGCTCAAAAATTCCAGCACTGCACTAGAAGCCAAGGCTTACCACTTAATATCCCAAGTAAGGAAATTGTTGGTCAACCTTGCTTGATCAACTATGCTAGGTGTGATGAAATCCTAAAATGTACAGGATTTCTAACCTTGCGGTGCCCCTTTTGTTGTGATTTGCAGGTTTTAACAGGTACAACTTCGAATGGACTCATCAATCCCTCTTCTCACCCCATTCACAAGATATTCAAAATGGAAGTTGAAGATGATTGCATCTCTGAAGAGACAAGGTCTATATGAGGTGTCTATTAGACTTGGAAAAGAGTCTTATTAGAATGAGAATGACTAGATAAATGATAGTGATAGATATTTTGGAGCAATATGTCTGGCCCTTTCTCCTCGCTTGCGCTACCTTATTGGTTTTGCTGAATACCCAAAGGATCTCTGGAAAAAATTGGACAGAAACTTTGGCAAGCACAATGAAGATCATAATAGCACTTTGGATATTACATCCAGTACCACAAGATTTCTTTACTCAAAATTATTGGCCTTTACTCTCTCTGATGAATTTGTTCAAGATGAAGAAGAAGAAGAATCTTCTACACAGTCGATTCAAATTGAAGAAAGTCTCCTTGCAGTGACTCCTTCTCCTGGTGCTCCGAAAGTTTGTGATATCTCTGATATCTCATCTCCCCATATGGCTGAAACAGAAGAATACATTTGAATCTCTGATATTGAATAAAAACACCACTGCACTTCCATGCAAACATTCACCAGTGATTTTCCCACTACTACATTTCGGCCAAAAATCCGACGGCCGTATTGTTGGATTTTCGACAATTCCCTGTCGCATGTACGACACTATGATTTTTTTTTAAGCATGGGTGTATTTTCTTCGGTTATCTGACATCTTTCCCATCCATCGGTTAAGCGACAGTTGAGCTTACCGTCAGTTAAATGTACATCGTCGGTTATCCGACATCTAATTCATATTAAATTTTAAACTGAGCCGTCGATTAACCGACACCTACAAGCCGTCTCCGTCGCTTATCCAACACCTAAAGGACAATGAAACCCATCTCTTAACCGACACCTACAGCCTGTCTCTGTCGCTTAACCGACACCTACAGGACAGTGAAACCTGTCACTGTTGCGACACCTGCAGGCCGTCGTCGTCGCTTAACCGACATCTACAAGCCGTCACTTATCCGACGGCTACAACTATTTTAAAAAAAAATACAAATGTAGAATCCTGTTCAATCCTATTTGTAGGATCAGTTCCATCACTACTTGTATTTCAGATTCTGGATCTTTTGTCCTTAAACATTTTTCTTGGTCTTAGCATCTAACGTTAGCTTGGTAACTCATTATTCAAGGAATTTGAATGTTTAATACTCAAATATACCATATACCATCCAGCTAAGAATGTATTCACTAATTCACTGAACCAAATTCTAATGATCCCAAACAAGAAATTATTACAAGATCTAAATTTAAGCTCACCAATATCAACCTACCAAACAATGCTTAATGTATGAAGATCTCACGTAACAATAATGAGTGCCTACTACACCACTGATCAGATTGGCCCTCTAACAATCATACTAAAGGTAGCAAACAAAGACCTAATAAATCAGACTTTTTGTAAGGCAACCTCAAGAGTTGAACTAAAATTGCACAGTGATATCACTTAGGTGCCATGCAACCCATATGGTTCTGTATGCATAGAAAGTAAACTCACCTCTGTTGCAGCATATGATGTATAGGGGAAATGAATAACAAGACAGACCTTATGACAAGAGAAGGAGGTCCGGAATGGATATTTGGTCAAAGCAAAATAATTGAGGTCAAGGGTAATGCTAATTAGACCAAACCTTAGGAGAAATCACTTCAATACTAAACAAAGATTCCGAAGTGATGCCAAGCAACAAGTATATGACTTTCATTTAACCACTTAGAGTAATATGATGTATCTGAAATAAAGAAATAAGGGAATTTAAACCTGTTGAATAAAATTTCCATCTTGCATCTCTCTCACACCTTTTAATCATGGCTTAATATAATTTATAATACACCTTAGTTATGGTACTTTAACCAACTTTCCTCTACCCTCGACATTTCAATGTTACATGTGGTCCTGTCAAAACTAAAGTGATCCTAATACAAATATTGATGACAACCCCTCTTAATACAAAGCTCAAATGGATTTAGAAAGAAGAAATGACTACAGGCCCTTGGTTGATTAGTGAGGTTGATGGACTATCAAGCTGATAAGGTCGACAAGGATTATTAAGCTTTCACCTGAGTTCTGTTCTCACTATGCTCTGCCCCACCCAAATGGCCTGTTTCAAAAAGGATGGGGCTGGGAGCAAGTCCCAGACAACTTTGGCACAAGACAACAAGCAACAATGCCATATCCTCCTTGTATTCACCTTAGAAGAGTAGGAGTAGTCATTTCTACTCCAACAGCCTGGATCATTTGACATGAGAAGACCAGGCCATTTGTTGCCCCATCCTAAAAGTGGATTATAGCGCTGGTTCTCAAAGATCTCTTCGGTTTCCACAACAGGCCTATTTGTATCAAAACTTAGTTGAACATCAGTACTATTTAAAAGAGAGAGAGGGAATACACAGACTTCGAGAGTAATATCTGTATTATTCACAATGCTGAAAAGACTTCGTAAAATTGCATGTTTCTGACCCTTCTGCATTACAACTTCAACACCAAAAGTTCCATTCAACTCTTTCAGAATTGTAGATAGAGGTAAGATAGAATGTATACTCGTCCAAGGACCTTTTGGGCTAAGCCCAACCATCAAACCAATTTCACCATTGCTAAATCTATTCCCGGAGTCCCCTTTCAAGCTCTTATCTCCTTCAGCAATGAAATAGAAAGTAGTGAGGGATATTAATCCACAATTTGAACATTCAATCTCGTCATCATTTGGACACTGGAAATGACATATTGCAACATAAAAAAAATGTACATCCAAAATGTCAAATGACAAACAAAGAAATTGCATAAAAATTACCCCAAGTTGAAACATTAGGATTATTATATCTTACCCTTTTCTTTAATGGCTGTAAGCCAAATGTATGGGCACTTCTAGCAGAATATTTTTGCATGAATCTTGAAAGCGATGTTTGTGATGCCCAATAATTTGTATCATTTTTCATAGGAAAAGAAACCATTCCCACACCTTCCCTTGCATTTACCAAAACAATATTATATCTATGATAGAGAATGCACTCAAACTCTTAATATGGCATGGTTTATAATTAGTCCTATTTGAGAATAACACATTTATTGATCCCAAAGACAGATGGTAAAACTAACAAAAATAACTCTGGAATCTGGACAGCTTAGATTGCACTCAACCACCTAAACTAGAAGGATCAATTTATCACCACAATATAACTAGATAAATACTTGAGTCTACGTAAGTCTTCCAAATTTATACGGTCATATGTTTCCCACGATCCATTGTATGAGCACAAAGATGTGACATGGTGCAGCACAAGTCTTCTCAATATCCCCTTCCAAATATTGCTTAATTATCAATTTGCAAACTTCCATCTGTCTTTAAACATGGAAAACTGAATAAATACTGACTTTGACTGCTACTGTTAAGAAGATACTGTACTTAATAACCTCCAAGTGATTGCAACAAATGCTGAGTGATAATATGCACTGCCCACATGATGGCATATATCATGTTGCCGAATACTTCACTAAATAAATCTGTTGGACTCAATAAAGACTTCACTATGACCTTGTAAACAACATTAAACAAGCAAATTCACTCTCAAATGGTATATAAAAGGAAGAACTCTATTGATACAACTCTAGATTTTTGGGTTTGGAAAACAAAATGCAAGCCAATATAAAGAAAAAACAGAACTTGTATTTAGAAATTACCTCCATGCTATTGGGATTAAGATTTCCAACTACAATGTAGTATTCTGAATTTTTATCTACCTTCTGTTCAATGGTCCCATTTCCTGCGAATCTCCGAAATGAAAATATTGAATAACTATTATTGAAAGAAACTCTACTAGGAACATCCAACATTAAATAAAGGAAACCAGTTGAATATGCCACTTCAGTTGAAGAATGTTACCATGTACGCTATTCCATGACAAAGTTATGTTGGGGTATGTAGGATCCTCAATCCATTCATTCAGACCCATTTTACTTGTAATAGGTTACATTGTCAGTCTTCAGGCCAGAGATGAGTCGACAATTCTGATTCAAAAGGAGACATCAAAGATCTGAAGTTTATCAAATTATAGATCCATGAATGTTTATTCAGACAGACAACATAGATCCAAGCTTCACCATGTAATTTAAGATGAAATCAAGTTCTTACACAAACCATTTGCACAAAGTGCATGTGCCTGTGAAAAATGATTTACTGAATTTTAAACTGTGAAGTATCTATTCAAATTTATTAAAATATCAATTTACTAAACCTCTGCAGATATAGAACATTTACAATGGCCATCTAAGGGAGCCAATTCTCTTAGAGTTGTAGCCAGCTAACAGTGGAACCCATCCTAAGGTCCAATGGTAACCATCATGTGGCAAGACCATCCTTTTGAGTCAATTCTCTCCATTTTAAAACTTTCTTATTCATAGACAAACTTCTTGCCTTTTATGCGTAGGAGGAAGTATTTTTTTTTTTAATGTGGGCATGAAATGAAGTCCATGAGCAGGTTCCGCTATTTATCTTTAGAATATATGGAAGATGCAATAATCAGTTAATTGCTTTCACTCTACACTGATTGTTTCAGATTTCATCTATTGTTGGCGCATTCAATCTGCTTACCTCATACACCTATGGGATTCAACTAAAGAATTAAAGAAGGTTTCTTAGTCAACCATAACAAGTGTTCACAAAACTTAATGTGCATCGATGGCAAAAGAGAAGTAGGAGCAATATTTATTCCAAATTATTCCTTGCCCTTTAGTAATATCTTGCATGTCTATATGCAATGCCCTCTATTTGTAATCAAGAAAGCCTTCCAATACTATTTTTACTTCATTGATTGGCAACTTACACATCTTAATATTTGTGTGTGTATGGAAGGCTTATTCAAGATGCGACCATTATGCAACCAGAAAGTGAGCTCAAGCAGTCAATCATCAAGAGATGGGTTATAACTAGGACTTCCCTACCTTTTCCATGTATCACATATTTCAAGTTGGGGTATAGATTAGTCTCAAGTTTATCAATAAGCTATTCCCCCCCTAATGATTTCCTACAGGAAATATAATTCCCATGAACCTACTTGCTTAACCTTTCAAATCATGCCACTCAACTTTGATATTATTAAAATCATTGTGTTAAATAGGTAGCAAGATTAATCAAATAGCATAAAATTTCCAAGTCAAACTAACTAGCAATCGAAAACACACTGACGATGGCATTCCACTTAACCACAATATTTTCTTTGACATGCTTTGCATGCATGCCACTACAATCCCACCCAAAAACTTGGATATCAACGTCAACCCTCAAGTTAAAATGGAACTGCTTTTGGTGTTCTTTAATAAACGTCTATAGACATTTCTGTTGCTACCTGAGTCTATTATCTTACAATTGCTGATATCATTCCTTTGCACTGGCCACATTGTATTCTGCTAGCTGTTGAATTCATTGCATTCTAGCAGCCTTTTTGGTGAATAAAAAGGTTTTATATTAATATACAGGAGGAAATACATGGATCTCAGGAAACACTTCCTATCACCAATCGGTTGATTGAGCACAATTTTTACTGGGATATACCGAGTCATGATCTGAGAGTCTGCATATAATGTTTCAAATGAGTGCTGAAGGGATAGAATTTTGGTCTCTCCACATCCCACTGCCATGTTGTATGAATAATTTGAGGTTGGACATCAATTAGAGAACTATGTCCCAGAGTTGTTATCTTTGTCAAGCTTCTGTTGGAGAACGAGCTCTAAAATGGAGATCTTTTCTCCTTATCTCCATACTTTTGGGGTTCTCATTAACCAGACCAGCTATCATATCCTTACTGCTGCTTTAAAAACTGAACTTGGGCTTTGGTTTGTTGGAGAGAAGATTTAAAAACAGGAACAAGCTATTTAGAATCATGGGTATACCATGTGGTACAAAGTGTTATAAATGTGAATGAGGGAGTCACAGAAGAGCATGGAATGGCTGATCTCTTTCAGCAACTGATTGACGTTAGTGGGGTTCATAACTGGGGTATTGTAGAACACAAAGTTCTTCAAGATCTGGGTTTAAATTGGTCTGATCTCTATTCTGATGTTAAGGAAGCTGGTGCTTTGCCGTGGAGTCCTGAATTGGGCAGAGACAAGTTGCTTGAAATTGAATACTTCATAAGTTTTAGCAGAATTCTGTGCCATAATGTTCATTTTGGCCATACAGGGGAGCTATCACAGCTGGCAAATATCATTCTAGATATACTCTCTCAGCTTCAAACATTATACAAAGACCATAAAGTTTGACAGGTCATTATTTCTGCTACACTTGCGATCTGACTGTTTCTAAAGGGTGTTGTTCTATTTGTGCCAGGGTGTGCCACAGGGGTCACAGAGTTGTTTACTCTCATTTAAGCTGTTTCTTTTGTGATTGTGGAGTAGGATGGGTAAGAGGGACAAGCTTCCTCTTCTTGAAGCCTCAAAAATATGTTTCTTCCAGCACTACATCATTGAGGGGGGCTAGCGGCATTGATCCATTCTTGCCTCTCTCAGATGAGAGGGATCATCTTTAGCCATCTGACAGTGACTCTGATCTTGAGGATGAAGGTTACATGGAGAATTTTAGAGCTACAGGTCTAATACCATGTTAAACTTCATAACATGGTGAGAAGATCTGCACTCAAAGAATTCATTCCTACAGTTAATAACTGAGGAATGGGTCAGCATATCTGCTTAAACAAAGCATTGTATGAAATCCCATTGGTGTCAACACTGCATATCATGAGATTAGATCAAACCAAGAAAAAGGAATGGTTGGATCTACATAAAACAGTAATCTGACAATTCAAGACGCCCTAATAGAAATATGCTCTATATCATCAATCAGCTTTTAGCTCTATATACTTTACATGCAGTGTAAGGCTAATGTTAAGCATGGTTGCTCACAGAATTTTCTATAATATACACTCATACAAAATTCATACATAACAAGAGACCACAGAACAGATCACGATTCCAGATGACAATTTCTAAGTTATACATGACTCTTTGGCCATGGAAACATTGCTTCGTCATATTCTAGTTATACAAGTGAATAGCAAATTCCAGAGTTATGGGACAGTAAACATGGTGGTAAAAGAGCTGCAGAGAGACCAGTAGGCAGTAAACAACTACAAGTAAATGCACCTAGAAAGCTAATAGATGATGCCCACTCTACTGCATGAAACTTCAGTGCACGCATCCTTCTATATTGACTGGCACTAATTGTTTTGTATGTGTACATACTAGTATGATAGTACAACCTAGTTTCTAAATTCTAAGATATGTACAAAATACAGTACACTGAAAGAGGGAACTATCTTGTGCATCTGAGAGATGCAAGCTATCCCTAAAGAGGACCAGACTTGGCCACCAGAACCACATAGGTCCCTGTATAGGTGCATGGTTGTTGCTGCATATAGACAATGAACCAATTTCTCACCAGAAGTGTAGACACAATTGTCAATAATGCTTTATAGTCCCTAGTGAGTAACTAGTAAAAGAGTAGAAACAGGATTACCATCTAGATGAAGAATGGAATACCAAAACACATGTATTTTTTTTCAAGGCATTGGATGAATGACATGTCTGGTGAAACCATAATATCCATTTAATGATTGATCAATCGCCAAAATGGAACCAATGTAATCCTGAATTTACTGTGGGCAAATATCATAGCTTCTAGTTCTATTTTAAAAGACAAGAACTAGGTTATCTAATCTCCGTACTAAGGTCAAAATTGTGAAAGACGTTTGTTAACTTTCGGGACTTAGATGATTGCTTTACTGGGGTCTGTAGAATTCAGTGAACTAGTAATCCATTGGATGAATATTTTACCACCCCCACCCTGGATTTGTCATCAATTGTTTTCTACAAATCAGCAAATGTAAAATTGATGCTCCAGAAATTAGTTTATCCAAGCAGATTATTTGTGTACTTAAAGGCACCTTGTACCCTAAAAACGTAAGAGAAGAGAAGCATACCCAGCACCAAATCTAGCAACTTCACCTGCATCAATAGTGACAAAGACGTTAGTTAATGATAAACCATTTTATTAAGTTCATGTTTGGATAAATCTGATGTCTAATTGCAATTTGCCACAAGGTCATAAAACCTGTCTAATTTAAGCAGAACAGAGTAAAAATTGGTAATTTGAATCAGATTATAGTATTGAAATAGATTCATTTTAAATAAACTCACCATAGAATTGAATAAAAGCTGATGGAACAAAAAATGGTATCACCATCAGAGTGATCCACATAAGGCTTTTTAAGGGCCACCATCCTGAATGCCATGAGTCACGAGATTCATGCAGCTTCGTGGATCCAACTGTTGTAAGAAACATGGTGAAATAAAATATCTGAGGTGATGTTAAGGTGAACAGTTTGGAGTCCAAATTATAATGACTGATATTGCATGAAGTGCCTGAAAATCATGTACCATTCATAGTCAAATGGCATACATGGAAATGATTTCATATAAATTGTGTTGCCATATGGTTAGGCTCTTAAGAATTTCCAAGGCTACTTGCATGTTGAAGCCCCCAGAAATATCTGGTTTGGAACCTATGGGTGGTTAATTCTACATGAAAATCCAGACCTTGATACTGATCCGAGTTTAACTCCTGTGATAGATATGATGCCACTTCAAACTTAGTTAGGAGTACATTGCAAGGAATTAGAATCCAGAACAAGCCAACCAACTTTTAAGGAATATGAAATTGGATACAAAGCAACCCAGACTCATGTGAAGTACACCTTTTGTACCTAAGCAGTCATGGCCTCCTTCACAGCCTTTCAAATCTGTAAAAACAAATGAAATCTTAAATTCATGTATTTAACAATGTAAGCCACATATAAGGTAAATTAGGTTCATGTTTCCTGGCTAAATGTAATTCTAGGTATTTCAAAAGAATAATAACGTTTTATTTTTATTGAATAAAAAATTGGATGCAGAGAAGTTTAGTGCTATTTGAAGAATTTACTATTTTATGAGAATTTAAAGAAAGTCAAAGTTGTAAAATCATGTGAAATATCCCAGAGTGTAGTGAAAAGTGATCATTATCCTTAGGCTAGCAGGAGTTCCATCTTATTGGTAGCCTACTCAGTCTAGACTCTACAGTTTTCTGGTGTTCATAGTGCCAGAGGGCAGTGATGTGACTGTAGCATACTACTGTTTGTCTCTTGTTCATGGACAGCAAAGTTGTTTGGTGGTTCAAAGATCATGATGGTTTACTGTGCTTCTTATTCCTGACTATTATTGCCTGGATTTAGAAGCTTAGTTGTTTCTTGTTCCTAGACGCCACAACTTGAACCAGTGATTCAAACTTTATTATGCTTATATGTAAGGTTACACAACTGAGGTTTGAAGTTTTCTATGACTACAGAACCATGGATATAGTCAACTGTCTTCAGAAGCCTATTCTGGCCCTTGCGCTTGCTGAGATGGGTTATAACTTAAAATTTATAATGGACCTGTCTGTAGATGTTGTCCCCTAAAGAAGAAGTTTGCTATACAAAACCCAGTAAGAAATCGAGTTCTAAAGATTTTCTTTTGGTATTGACATCCCTACAACCCAAATATCATTTTTGTCACTTGCAAAGGGACTCTGTTTCCGCGACAAAATTTGCAATAAAGCTGGTCTTTATTTTGATTTGGGCAGTTTAGGAACCCACTTTCCAGATATAAAATTGGGATAATGCTGAGCTTGTTTTTCAGATTTAGATAACTTGGCAACTCCCTTTCCTGTTCAAAGTTTAAACTAGGCCTCCAATTTTCTTCAGAATTGATAGTTTATGAAATAGTGTTTCTATTTCAACTTTCAAGTTGTGGTTATCGGCTGTGTTATCGGAATAAAAAGAGAAGAAGAATTGCCTTTTGAACATCAAATAGACAGATAGGTCGGGACACCTTTACCTACCATGTTATAGTACTGAGCCCAACAATTAAATTTGGAACAACAATTCACATCATTCAAGTTTTCAAATATCTGAAGATCGACCTCCTTCCACAAGAGGTGCGTAATTTTCTCCATCTGGACAGGAATCTCTATTTAGTTTTTTATCTTGAGTGCTTCGATCAGTGCTTTTGTCTTCAACATACCCAGGCACCTTATTCGAATG
>LPNX011101921.1:754507-769864 GCA_001517045.1 Pseudotsuga menziesii | reverse complement strand
ACCTCATACTGGTACACATATCCCACATGGAGACCAAATATCACCTCTTAAGGCATCGTATTGTAGTTTGAGGTCATGTTGATGACTAATGATCCTTAGAGTTGAATTTATTGTGTAAGTCCCTAATTTTTCTCCCTTTACTATTGTTACGGCCTTGACACCTATCCCTATCGCACAAAAACTCATAAATATGTCCAGATATCACTTATTTGCCAAATATCTACTTTAAATCATATATTTTGTGGTTTGAGGCCTTTATCATGGCCTATTAGCTTACTAGTCATAATTTAGAGCATAAATGCATCAATTTCTCTCCCAACCATGGTTTGAGACTCATTCATAGTGCATAAAACCTCATATTAACACTCTCATACCACTACGAGGACAATGATGTTCAACACATACCATGTTGTATGGTTTGCGTCCTTATTCATGGACCTTGGTCCTTAGAAGCTTCATATAGGGTCTAATAGTTTTATTTTCCTCCAACGCCTATTGGGAAGGCCTTGCCACCCATTGCTTTCATCCAATGCAATTTTTTTATCCAAGGAGTTGTTGATCATGTCATATAGCTTTATTTTATATTACTATGAAAATAAGAAATTCTATATGTAGAAACATAAAAAGCATCATAAAATAATCATGGATATCTTTTCAAGGCCTTTGAGATGAGCTGAAAAACTGGAAAACAAAACTTCAAGAAATGATATCAAGGTAGAAATTTATGGGAAATTCATGTGTGCATTATATAATGCATGTGTGTTATTGAAATCAATTTTTTTCTAGGTAGGATAGTTTCCACTCACACAAGGCGCCGTCGCTTAAGCGACGCCTATGAGGATATCCGTCGCTTAAGCGACGCTTATGAGACTAGCCATCGCTTAAGCGATGCTTATGGCCACATTTTCAAAAAAAAAAATTATCTTTGTGATTTTTGGTAGGTTTAAAAAAAGAAATCCACGGGCTGTCAGATTTTGGATCGAAATGTAGTAGTGTCCTTTGAATTCTGTGCAAAATTTGCCAGTAACCTCTTCCAAAAGTGAAGAGAAATTTGATTTTTCTCCCTCTAATGTTGCTGCTAGTGTGAAAATATGTAAAAACTTGGATATTTTGGAATAAATATCATATTATAAGAGTGAAACATTCGCTCCCCATGATCTAGAAATTCCAGCAAAATCCTGCAGGATTGCATGCACCAAAATTCAGAATTTTGAAGAAAAATACAACTGTGCATCCACCGTCTCGGTTGACCATAATTTTGGATCTGATAAGAACCTTATTGGATCTGATATGATATTATTTGGATCTGATCTAATATTTATTGGTTGAATATTTTAGGTTCATAAGCTTTCAGTACTACTTGTAGCTGTTCTCATTAATTTTGTGAAGAAACAAGTACCGCAAGTCTCCTTCGAAACTGCTGCTGAGGATTTGATTTCATTTCACAGTTTTGGATCTGTTGTGAATTTATTTAGATCTGATTTAATTTTTGATCTGATATTATTTGGTTCATATTTTAAAATCCAAAATCTTTCATTCATGCTTGTAGCCACTCTCACCAATTCCGGTGTGAAAAATCAAGTACCGCACTTTCTCTTCAAAACCGTTGATGGAGATTTGGTGTTAGTTTCCTCATATGAGGTTGTTGATATTGTTAGAAAAATAGCACCCTAGATAAATAATAGATATACAGTTAAATCAATAAACAAGATGCAAAAACACATTAAACATTACAGAGAGACACAGATATAACGTGGTTCACCCAAACGATGGGCTACGTCCACAAACAAATTTGCCAGTCCTTTTATTTCAGTCCAGAAAGATGAAGGGATACGCCCTGTAGCAAAACCACTACACTTCCTCTTCACGCTCTCACAATCTCTCTTCCAACACAATACAATGCCCACATCCAATACAATACAGTACTCACATCCAGTACCATACAATACTCACATCCAGTACAATACAGTACTTAGTACATCCAGTAGTACAATTTACAATGGAGCCTCCTCAAGCCTTATAAAGGCTTAATCACATGCAATACCATGGGACAATACCATGGGCTACAAAAAACCATGTGCCCAAACCATGTGCTAGAACTTACCACTTTTGACTCAATCCCGAGTTAAGGTTAACACATGCAATACCATGGGACAATACCATGGGCTACAAAAAACCATGTGCCCAAACCATGTGCTAGACCTAACCACCTTTGACTCGATCTCAAGTCAAGGTTAACCCTAACAATCCCCCCTTTAAACTTGACTTGGAGTAATCACCAACTCCCCTCAAGTATTTACCGAGGAATCTTGCATACACCCCCCTATCACCTAGGTCTATCTCCCGACTTTACCGGTGAGTTACCAGGGGTATGCATGCCTTACCAGTTCTTACAGCCATATGCCCATTTACATGCAAACCTCTCCATTACATTTTTATGTGCCTTCATGGTGACTAATCACAGCAACTCTACCACTGCTGCACTTGCTGGACCTTGGACTTGGCAAATTTCTTCTTTTCACCTTCATGCTTTAAGGCCAACAGAAACCGAGTAGGAACTCAGTTTCTCTCTGGTTACTCCCTTTGTCAACATATCTGCAGGATTCTGGCTAGTGTGAATCTTTTCTAGTTTTAACAGTTCTTCATCTAGAATAGATCTTATGAAGTGGTACTTGAGTTCTATATGTTTAGTCCTTGAATGAAAGACTGAGTTCTTTACAAGATGAATGGCACTCTGGCTGTCACTGTACAACCTACTATTCTCCTGTTTCTTACCCAATTCTTCCATGAACCTCTGCAACCAAATCATCTCCTTACTAGCCTCTGTAGTAGCAACATACTATGCTTCCATTGTTGAAAGTGCAATAACCTGTTGCAGTTTTGAAATCCAAGTTAATGTTGTTGCACCTACAGTGAACACATACCCTGTGGTGCTCCTCCTGCAGTCTTTATCACCAGCCATATCTGCATCAACATATCCCTGTGGAACAGTGTCTGAACCTCCAAAACATAATGCATGAGAAGCGGTACCTCTCAAATACTTGAGAATCCACTATACTTCTTTCCAATGCTCTTTACCTGGATTATTCATATACCTACTCACAACTCCCACTGCGTGTGCAATATCTGGTCTTGTGCACACCATGGCATACATCAAGCTCCCAACTGCTGATGAATAGGGAATCTTGGACATGTAATCTATCTCTTCCTATGTCTTTGGACACATATGCTTGCTTAGTTTGAAATGGCTTGCCAAAGGTGTGCTGACTAGTTTTGCATTCTACATTCTAAACCTCTGCAACACCTTTTCTATGTACTCACCTTGAGACAATGTCAATTTGCAATTTTTCCTGTCTCTTGTTATTCTCATACCAAGGATTTGCTTTGCAGCACCCAAATCCTTCATCGCAAATGATTTAGCTAGTTTTCTTTTGAGCACATTTATATCCTGCATGTTAGACCCTGCAACAAGCATGTCATCCACATACAATAACAAGATAATATATCTTCCGTTATCTAGCCTCTTGAAATAAACACAGTGGTCAGAATGACATCTATCATAACCTTGTTCTGTCATAAACTTATCAAATTTTAAATACCATTGCCTTGGAGCTTGCTTCAATCCATACAAGCTCTTCTTCAACCTGCAAACCAAATTCTCCTTCCCTTTGACCTCATACCCTTGTGGATGCTGCATATAAATCTCTTCCTCCAAATCCCCATGGAGAAAGGTCGTTTTTACATCTAATTGTTCAAGATGCAAATCTTCTACCGCCACTAGACTTAAAATAGTTCTAATTGAAGTCATTTTAACAAAAAGAGAAAATATTTCATCAAAGTCTATACCTTTCTTTTGTGCAAACCCCTTTACAACAAGTCTAGCCTTGTACCGCTTCTTTCCTCCATCTTCTTCCTTCAACCTATAAACCCACTTATTCTGCAATACCTTTTTCCTGCAGGAAACTTAACTAGATCCCAAGTCTGGTTTCTTACCAATGAGTCCATCTCCTCATCCATGCTTTGCTCCCACTTCTTTCTAGTTTCTACCTGCATTGCTTCTTCAAAACATTCTGGCTCACCAGAATCAGTCATCAATAAATAATACATTGAAGGAGAGAATCGTTCAGGGGGTCTACTTAACCTGGTAGACCTTCTTACAGTTGCAGGAGTCTCAGGTACCTGCTGCTGCTCTTGATTTTCTGGTGCTTTTGGAACTTCATTTTCTTTGATTTCATCAAGCATTGTGTACTCTATGTTTTCCTTTTCTTCTTTCTTTCCCTGCAACTGATCTTTGTACATGACCTTTTCATTGAATACTACATCTCTACTCCTAATGATTTTGTGATTTTTAAGATCCCATAAGCGATAACCAAAATCATCAACCCCGTATCCAATAAAGGTACATTTCTTGGATTTAGCCTCAAGCTTTGTTCTATCATCTTTATCAATATGGACAAATGCTTCACAACCAAAAGTTCTCAGAAATGATTATTTTACCTGTTTACCTATCCATGCCTCCTCTGGAATTCCACCATCCAAATCACTTGAAGGCCCTCTATTTATTAAATAAATAGCAGTGTTTACAGCATCATCCCAAAACTGTAAGGGCAACCCTTCATGCAATCTCATAAACCTTGCACGTTCCATGATCGTTCTGTTCATCCTTTCTGACATGCCATTTTCTTGGGGTGTTCCAGGGACTGTCTTCTCTCTACGAATCCCATTGTGTGAACAGTAACTATCAAGCTCCTTACTGCAGTACTCGCCTCCATTATCAGATCTGAGACATTTCAACCTTTTTCCTGTCTCATTCTCAGCCAAATCTTTCCACTTCTTAAAAGTATCAAACACATCAGATTTTTTTCTAATGCAATAAACCCAAGTTTTTCTAGTTGCATCATCAATAAAAGTAACATAATAACGAGAGCCACCAAGAGATTGTACCTGAGCTAGTCCCCATACATATGTATGGAAAAGCTCTAACTTTTCACTCTTCTTTTGTTTCCCAACCCTGAGAAATATAACTCTCTTCTGTTTTCCATAAACACAGTTTTCACAAAATTCCAAACTTACCTGCTTCAGATCTGGAAGTAGTTTCCTTGAGTGGAGAATCTGTATCCCCTTCTCATTCATGTGGCCGATCCTATGATGCCACAATGCTGCACCCGTTTCTGTGGAAGCTACAGAAATAGAATAATCAGTGTTATGAGGACATAAATATAACGTACCTATCCTATTTCCTTTTGCAATTACCATTGATCCTTTAGTAACCTTCCACCACGTTTCTCCAAACGTAGACAAATAGCCACCATCTCCCAACTTCCCTGTTGAGATCAGATTTCTTTTCATATAATGAATGTGCCTTACATCCTTTAGCAACCAGTCATTTCCATTATTTAGTTTAATCTGTACCTTACCCTTTCCAACAATTTTACATGGTTCATCATCCCCCAATAACACATGCCCAAAATCACCTTGAACATAATCATAAAATAATTTCCTATGGGGTGTAGCATGACATGAAGCCCCTAAATATACTACCCAGCAATCACTAGTATTATCTAATGCAAGAATCAAAGCATCTTGTAACACATCACCTGCTACATTTGCTTCCTAGGTAGTCTCTTGCTGCCTCTCACCTTTGTTCTTTGGTGCTCTGCAGTCTTTCTTTAGATGTCCTTTCTTATTGCAGTTCCAGCATTCTATTTTTCTGAATCTGGACTTGGATCTTCCCTTTTTAGACTTGTTGCAATTTCCTGGTCTCTTTCCTCTCTCTTTTTGTCTCCCTCTGTTCTCCATGGTCAACGCATTACCTGATGTCTCACCTGTTCTTTTCCTTCGCATTTCCTCACTAAGAATAACACTAACAACATCATCAAACTTAAGAGTGCTTGAACTAGGGACAGAGTTACTTACAGCCATGACCAAGCTATTCTAGCTTTCTGGCAATGAGCACAAGATTAGAAGAGCCCTAACCTCATCATCAAAGTTCACTTTTACAGAACTTAACTGACTGGTAAGTGTATTAAACTCAGTTAAATGGTTAGCAACAGATTCACTTTCCGACATCTTCATATTAAATAAACGCTTCATTAAAAATACCTTGTTAGAATCCGAGGGTTTTTCATAGAGCTTACTCAATACGCTCATCACACCCTCTGTTGTTATTTCTTTCAAAATATTGAAGGCCACCAACGAAGACAGGCACAGCCGTATTGTTCCTAGTGCCTTTCTATCAAGAACCTCCCATTCTTCATCCTTCATAGCCGCTGGCTGTTTTGCTTTTCCGCCCAACGGTAGGTACAGATGTTTTTGGTACAGATAGTCCTCCATTTGCATCTTCCATAACTGATAGTTTTGGCCGTTAAATTTATCGACCCTAAACTTTCCTTCTTCCGCCATTTCTCCCACTCGAACCAGGGACCCTTCTTTCCTGCGAGTTTACAAACCAAATAGGCCTTTTGGCTCTGATACCAATTGTTAGAAAAACAGGACTGCAGAGCAATAACATATATACAGTTAAATCAATAAACAAGATGAAAAAATAGATTAAACATTACAGATAGACACAGATATAACGTGGTTCACCCAAATGATGGGCTACGTCCACAAACAAATTTGCCAGTCCTTTTATTTCAGTCCAGAAAGATGAAGGGATATGCCCTGCAGCAAAACCGCTGCACTTCCTCTTCATGCTCTCACAGTCTCTCTTCCAGCACAATACAATTCCCACATCCAGTACAATACAATACTCACATTCAGTACCATACAGTACTCACATCCAGTACAATACAGTACTCAGTACATCTAGTAGTACAATTTACAATGGAGCCTCCTCAAGCCTTATAAAGGCTTAATCACGTGCAATACCATGGGACAATACCATGGGCTACAACAAACCATGTGCCCAAACTATGTGCTAGACCTTACCACCTTTTACTCAATCCCAAGTCAAGGTTAACACATGCAATACCATGGGACAATACCATGGGCTACAACAAACCATGTGCCCAAACCATGTGCTAGACCTAACCACCTTTGACTCGATCTCAAGTCAAGGTTAACCCTAACAGATATTTTATTTTGTGAATCATTTGCTATTTATAAATCTATATCAGATTATGGAGCTCAAGCATTCGCTCTCCACAATCCCAAGGCTTCTCTACCTTTGGTCACATGCTCATCTCCTCACAAAACTAGTAAAGAGGAAGACATTCTGCATCCGCTTGGACACTTGCTCCTAAAATTTGGGGCTTATTTTACCACTCATGGTTTGCTATTCAAGGTTGAAAAATATCAGTTTCTTGAGTGTTCCACACATGGTTCGAATCCTCAAGAACCTTTTCTCTCTCTTCAAATGATTTCAGCTGCTCTACATGGGTTCAGTATTCACTATGCAGCTATTTATATTTCTAATTCAGTTGAGTGCATTATTCTTCTTCCAAAGTGGAAGATTCCTCCAAACATATTCATTTAGTTTGGATTCATAGGTTCACATGCACAGTCTTAGGATGTTGTTGCATAGAAGAACCAATTCTTGATTTACTGCTTAGTTTGAGGGGGGGGGGGGGGGGGGTATTTTTCCCATGAGGTTTTCCCCGTTTCCTTGGTTATATTAAGCAATTACTTTATTGTACAGGGTGACCTATGGCCTTTATTTTCAGGGCCCTAGTATTTTTATGCATTTTATGTTTTCTACTCCTCCTCAGTATAGCTTAAGGGGGGGTGTTGGAGACATTTACCACCATACACACTCATTTTGGTCAATTTGGGCTAGTTAAACCACTACCCTAAGTTTTATTGACTTAATTGACATCATAGGAGCACTAGATGACATCAGCTAGATCACACCCACACCTACCTTCATTCAAGGAGGCTAACTTATCCTTCTCCTACATTTGGGGAGGATAACTGGAGCACTCCGAGGGTGATCTAAGTGTCATTTATGCCCCATATTGCTAACTGATGGTTACAATTAGTTAAACAGAGCAGTGAAGGTGCCTTCCTTCATTAAATTGATTATTTATTGATTATTTAATGAATTGGAGTCAACAGGGGCGCCTCCAACCACTTCTGATGGATAGTTACACTTTAGTTAACCTCATCGGGGTTCATTGGAGTCATTGATGCACTACCACTTGTTGGTTAGCTTGCAGTGACATGTGTCTGAGCTACTTTCAGTTAGACTCAGTCATTTATTGGACTTCGACTTTAGTTAGGGCTCAGTTGAGTCAATTAGGGTTTTTATCAGTGGTTAACTTGAGTGTTTACTATGGCTTACATTCAGTTAAGCTAGACTCACTCATTCAATTCGAATGGCCTCCTTGGGAATTCGAATTGCTTTGTCATTCATGCTTGCAACATGATCATTGTATTGTATTACTCATTCTTTGTGTGAATATACAGAGCAGCTACTCATTTTGTAGCACAATTACACCCTTTTCATGACTTATTGTTATTAATCTTTGATGATACTTTTGGTTAGTCCCTATATTACTGTGACAGATTAATAATGACTACTCCAGATGCACTTGGTTTTACTTCCTAAAAATTAAGAGCAAAGTATTTAACATGTTCTTGGACTACAAGGCCCTTGTTCAAAAACAATCTAGTCATCAAATTATTAAGTTAAGATCTGACAATGGAGGAGAATATGTTAACAACAAGTTCACTACTTTCTGCACTGAACAAGGAATCCAACAACAAAACACTATTCCATATACACCACAACAAAAGGGTGTAGCTGAATGGAAGAACCGCACTTTGAAAGAAATGGCTAATTGTATGATCCAATCTAAGGGACTAAGTCTTCAATATTGGGCTGAGGCCATAAATTGTGCAAATTACATAGTTAATCACACACCCACTAAAGCTTTACAAGATATAACACCAAAAGAAGCATGGAGTAAAATTAAACCAGATGTAAGTCACTTTCATGTGTTTAGTTGTGAAGCATGGGCTCACATTCTAGATGAAAAATGGAAAGCATTGCAACCTAAAAGTGAAAAGTGCATATTTGTTGGATATTTTGAAGATGTAAAAGGTTGTAGACTTCTTCATCCCCATTCACATGATATAATCATTAGAAGAGATGTTAAATTTGATGAAAATCTATTAGCATGTGAGCCTAACTTGGCGGGTGTGCCATATTTGGCCTGCGAGCCTAATTCGGCAATTGTTCCTTCTTCTTCTTATTCCAACTTCCTTGACATGTTTCCAACTCCAGTTTCTAATGATGACAGTGAGGATGAAAATCCACCTACACCTGCTCATGTTCCTCCAATTGCACCAGCACCAATACTTCCTCGATGGGTCCGTTCAACATGTGAAGCAGCTGATGATCTTACCGATGATCCTAGAGATCAAAGTCGAGCACGTTCTCAGTTTTAGCGAGCCTCTTCTCTTTTGGATCAAGTTTCTGAGAATCATGATCTAGAAACTTTTGCAGAAGCTTCAGGAAATCCAGATTGGGATGCAGCTATGGATGAAGAATATCGTTCCTTAATGGCGAACGATACTTGGGATCTTGTTCCTCTTCCCAAAGGAAGAAAACTTGTCAGATATAAATGGGTCTACAGAACTAAGTATGCATCATATGGAAGTGTTGAAAGACTTAAGGTAAGGTTAGTTGCCAAAGTTTTTTCCCAAGTTGAAGGGATTGACTACAATGAAACCTTTCCTCCTGTCGCAAAAATGAATTCCATCCGCCTTGTTCTTTCCCTTGTAGCCTTACATAGCTGGGAAGTCCATCAAATGGATGTTAAGTCTACCTTTTTACATGGTGATTTACAGGAGGAAATTTACATGGAACAACCTCCTGGATATGTTCAAGATAACTCTAGCCTTGTCTGTCTCCCTAAGAAATCTTTATATGGCCTTAAGCAAGCTCCTAGATCTTGGTATGCCAAAATGGATAACTTTCTCCTTGCCACTGGTTTTTCTAGATGCCATTCTGACCCCAATGTCTATACCAAGAAAGTAGGAAACCATCTCATCATACTTGTTCTTTATGTTGATGATCTTATCCTTACTGGTAGTGACCCTAAACTTATAACCCATGTGAAATCCAGTCTTAAGCAAAATTTTGAAATGTCAGACTTAGGACATTTGCATTATTTTCTTGGTCTCCAAGTCTTGCAAACCAAAGAAGGAATCTTTCTTTCCCAGTCTAATTATGCTTGTGACCTTCTTCATCGCTTCCACATAGAAGGTTGTGTTAACACAGGTTTTGTCCCATGTGATTTGAAACAGTTTTAAGGGAAAAACATTCTAAAGGTGTTTGGAGCAAAAAGAAAATGAACTTTTACAAATGGAAATTTTTGACAAAAATATTGGCATATAGTCGGTCATCACCAAGAGCATCCACACATGGAACTACCACATCAACAAATAATCCAAGTCAGCTATCAAAGTCCAAGCACCAAGCTCTCCAAGACTAATACACACATTGTTCCTTGGTATAGTTTGAAATGATTGGTGTTTATAAATAGTTTATAGGTAAGTGTTCCCTTGCATGTGGGATAATTCCCTCATCAAAAGGAAGCAAAATATAAAAGCGTGAGAATTCTTTGCATCAACGCATATTGGTGGAGAGAATATAATTAGTTATATGTGGAGATTAATTAAAGTAAAATTTCTGCAATAAATAAATTGAAGAAATTAACACTAAATAATATTTTCATTTCCGGAGGTGGAGCAATTGGTAATATCATTAGTTGAAGATGAAAAATCTGGTATTCCTTTGAACGCACCAAATAGTTCATGCACTTCCAGTTTGAGTGGTTTGTACAAATATAATGCTTGGCATACTGAGGAAAAAGATCTTGAGTGTTTCTGGGCTGAACCTAACAATGAATCTAAGGCTTACGATACCCTCAAATAAATTTTCATTGTTTCAAATCATCAATCAGAAGTCAATCCTATTTTCATTGTGCTAATGCTGAAAGCTAATAATTCAGATATAGCAAAGAAGGTAACATATGCAGCACCAGATACAAAGAAATGGATTCCGGTAGAAAGGGAAATAAGTGATAGCGCTAATGCCAGTGTTTTTTGCTCTCTACCAGAGGAATTGTGTATAATTAAATCTCCTGCAAACTAAACATTGATCAACGATCCAGATTAAAGCACATTTCATCTGACGGCTCAAATAAATTTCGCATTATGAAGATGCATGAGATAATGAACTTTTTCGATTTGCGAAATCATTTAAAAGCCCACATATTTCAACGACCATGATATGGCTGGGAAAGGATGAACGGTGTGAATGAATTTTGTATTGTCAACTAGCAAGGAGAAATGAAGTTTTACAATTCGCGAAATTGGGTATGGGAAAAAAATTTTGACGGATTGAGTTTTACCAAAATCTCAATCCACGGTGTACGATCATTTCACATTGTGAACTTGCATGAGGTAAGTCAAATTTTCAGTCAGTGAAATTTTGTATTGGGATCAAGTTAAAACACGTGTTGTTGCAGCATAAACTCACCCAAAAAATCAATAGTGTAAAAATGTTTTCACTTGGGAGAAGTATTGCTTGTTTACAATTGTGTGGATGGAAAGGAATTTTATACTGTAAGCGATTGAGCCAATGAAGCTTAAACTACAGTCTAGAATGGGGTAGAAATTCCAAAAATTTAAATCTACAAATGAAGGATTCAGAATTAAGAACATCCACACAAACACAGTATCTGAATTAAAGCAGTAGAACATGGTTGTTTTTTACGAAAATGATTGTTTTAGTCAGTTATTTCAATCAATTGTTTCTGGAAAACCATAACTAATTTTCCAAAATTGAATGAGGTTTCTCTTAAGAACATGATCATGTTCAGTAAACTCTCTCATTTTTTACCTAGGTCATATGGTTTAGGAGAAACAAAGTGAGTTCTACATGTCATTTTTAGGTTTTCCAAAGGACTGTTTCAGACATCACATTCAAAGAATTGTTTCAACCAAATGGAGTTGAATTTTAGGAAACTGAGAGAGGTTTTTCTTCATCACATGCCTATCTACAAAAAAATCCTTCATATTTTACACAGGTATCACAAGTTGAGAGAATTTAAAATACCTTCATAGGGTATTTTTCCAGAAATTTATAGTTTTACTGTCTGAGTCATCAGTTTAAAAATCAAATCTTGAGGAACTGGAGCTGAATCAAAGGAAAATAAGACATGGATTTTTTTTGGAACATGTCCAAGTACAAAAAAATCTTTCATTTTTTTCACAGATGTCACCATCTGGGATATACTGGAGGGGATTTAAGCCTATTTTTCTAGTAGTCCACATTTTATTTTTGTCTTATGTGAATCATGGTGTGTAGGCCACGTCTGAAGTTTGTTAGAGGATGTCCTTCTGTTGTAAAAAATTTTGATTTCTGGATGTCAGTTTGGGAAGTCCGAATGCTATAAATATACCTCCTGAAGAAGGAGAAAGGGTTGAAAAAATGAATGTAATATTTGTTGTGTATGTTTTTGAGATAATTTTAATAAAATTACAGAGCCGAGGTCGACGTTTCTTACAGGGATTCATGTGTCATTCATATTTGCAGTCTGTAGCTTCCTTTCTTATGTGAATGTTTTTCTAGTTTATCTCATCCAATTTGTTTTCTTTCATATCTGAAACGTAGTGTATAACAGTTTGGAATTCATACTTGCTATGCTTCAGTTGTTGTTTTAGATATTCACCAAAGTTTTCTTCTAAAGTTGATACCGAATTCATTTTTGAATGCTCTGGGTTGATGGTCTGTTCATGTTCCTCTCTTTCACCAGACAATTATAAATTGACTGCAACCGAGTGGCTATCTTGCCCCTGTGTTGGAATCGCTTGCATAAGCTTTGTTTATTTCTGTTATATATCTTGACTCCATCGCCCAATGGATCTATGTTTTGTTTCAACCAATTTTACAAACAATTTATAGTTTCACTTGCATATATCTATAATAATTAACATTTGGTGAGAGATCCCTCTCGGAAGAGCAGAAGGCCAGTTCTCTCTTCAAAAATGGTTCTGCTGTTACCCGAGAGTGAGCCTTCTGCAACCTTTGGGCTCAATTCCGGTGCTAACAAACTGGCGCCATTGCCAAGGACGAAATTGAATATCATCCTTGGGAATAACGACAAAGATTCAAAGGATAAAGAGTTTCTATTGGCAAATAGAGATTCTTACATGTGAAAAAGGTTGTATTATTTTCCCTAGCGACTCCACTAAAAGATTCTAGGAGGTGACTTCACTGGGGAGACTGGTGGTCAGAAAGACAGAGACGAGGAGAGGTCTCAAATCTTCCCTAGATTTGAATGAGAGTTTTAGATCTGACTATTGATGGTGAACAATGGTCAGACATCAAGAATGTCATGTCTCTTTTCACTTGGCAACTCCATTTGCAAAGGATCCATTCTTCGTAATGTTCTATGGCAGCTCCACTATCAAACGGGGTTGCAAAGTTTGAGGAGCTGATTCGGTTTCTCCACCATCAAGATGACTTCTCAGGACGCAAGGTATGCTCCTATGAATCTTGCTACCATTCCTGGTTATCCCAATAAAATACCTCTAGTAAATTGGCAAACATATCTTTCAAGATACAATGATGAAAAGGGTGATGATGCTGCCATCCATTTATTTAGATTTCATAAGCATACACATAAGATGGGAGTGGGATGGCATGAAGATTCTTTAATGAAACTGTTCATGTTTAGTTTAGAAGGATATGCAAGGTCTTGGTATGAGGGATTGCCATCAGGGAGTTTATCCTCCCTTAAAGACTTTAATACCATATTTCATGAACATTTCAAAAGGCATTATCCTTCTTTGTTGTTACTTCAAGATTGTTGCACGCACAATAGAGAGTTCATTGAAAATGTGAAAGATGAGTGTGGTGATGATTAGTATTTGGATGAAGAGGTTTTAGATATATTACATGAATATTCATCTCAAAAATAAAGACAAACCAATTTCCATGATATACAAGAAATTTCCCAACAATTAGTATTGTCTTCCTTGACTGAAGTTGACATAGACCAAAGCTCAGATTCAACCAGTTATATCTCTCTTCCTAAAACTGATGATGATTTGCAGTGTTCTTTCCATTCTCTGTGTGACCAAGAGAGAGGTTGCAACTATCAATCAAATCCTTCCTCATATTATTCAACTTCCTAATTTTTGTTACAAGAAGAGGCCTCCCCTTCCCAATCAGAAATTTCCTTTTCGCAACAGCAATCTCTTGAAAGTTACAATGCTTGTGTGATTGATTACACAGAAGATGATAATTCTGGAAATTTTCAGTCTTGTAGTCCCTCCACATGTTCATTTTCTGAAAATGCAAGTAAAGAGAAATCATATTTTGAAATAATGGTTGAAAGAAGACTGCTGCATGTTGATCAATATCAAATTTCACCTAAATATTTACATGAATATATAAAGCTCTCTTTGCTTGAAGAAGAAGATCAACCTAGTGATTTGAAAGGAGATGGTTGTACTGATTTGTTTTCTGAAGAATGCAATCAGCCTGTCACAATTTCTATTAGTGAAGAAAATTTCATTGCAATCCAAGATCAAAAGTATGAAAACATAGTGGAAGCTAAACATGTTGAAGATGATTGTTTGCCATTGTGTTTTCATTCATTTGAGTGGTTAAAAAGGGGACTTAAAGTTTCTGATCACAAACAGAAATTTGATATTGTGGATGAATGTATAAATTTCCTTGGAATTGGTGATGAGCAAGAAGGACAGTTGTGCAATCAATCCTAGCCTTTAGAAAAACCAGCAGTATGCAATGAAGAGTTTAATAACGAAGAAGAAGATGGAGGTTCTCAAATGGATGTTTCTCTTTGTTTTTCAAATTCAGAAATTTTTTGCCAAGAAGAAATCTATTTGCTCGATCCTATTGAAGAAATGAATGATGTTTCTGTTGAAGCATATAAAGAATATGAAGTTTTAAAATCAGAAATTTTAGATGAAGTTGTGGATGTCTCACCTGGAAATTGTCATGTGTTTTCCTTGCATGGTTCTTTTGAAGATAAGTTTGACAGCCGCTACAACGGAATTTACAGTTGGGAGAGCCTTCTCATGGTAAGCAAATGACATAATTTTTTGAAGGCTGTCATGTTTTTTATGATCCAGTGGTAGATGTTATAGCGGATTTCACCACACTAGGTGAATCACACATTGTATGGCCTTCCCCTGTCCCGCTGCAGACTCATTAGCCCCTATGGACCACTTTTTGTCTTTTGATGTATCCTTGACCATCCCTAAAACATAAGAAAAATGATATATGCGGCCTTTTCCCTGATAACCACGTACATACGCAGATATTCCCTCTATAGTCGCATACATCAGGATGTGTGCATAATCCAAAATCTTTTG
>LPNX011101921.1:699439-754341 GCA_001517045.1 Pseudotsuga menziesii | reverse complement strand
TTAGTGTTAGATGTTTTTATTTCTATTGCATATTGGGAAAGATTGATTTCTGGAGTCTAGCTATCTGTTGTGGTACCCAAAGCCATAGGAATTTCTCTCCGTAACAGTAGAGTACATGGAGAGTCTTGGCAATGGTAATGGCTGGTTATATCTATACTGTAAAGATCAGTTTCTTTATTATAACTTTGTGCCATTAGGTCCTTTAGTTCTATTTTTTATCAAGCATGAAGAGAAAGTTGGTTTATGGGATCATTTGCTTAAGTGGCTTCATTGGAAGTCAGAAGTTACTTGATTGAATGCTGATGCTTAGTAAGTAGGGTAGGTAAGTAAATATGAATAAGCTCGACATGGCGAGCATTCCAATCAACATCTTTCAGTTTTAATTTCAATTTTATTTTTAAAGTTCAGATGTGCAGTTATAGTTGTCTTCAGTTTTCAGAATGTGGACAGGTGACAGGTGACAGGTTGAAATAGTGAGATTTTTTTTGCAGAATGGTTTCACTTGATGGTTCAGTTCAAAACATGTAGAGGATTTAAGAAAAATTTGGGAGCCGCCCAATGGATTTGGCACCTGGTATATGGGGTTCTTTGTTACCTCGCAGGGAGGATAACATCCCTCATGGAGCCAATTGTTAACACAAGTTTTGTCCCATGTGATTTGAAATAGTTTTAAGGGAAAAACCTTCTAAAGGTGTTTGGAGACAAAACAAAATGAACTTTTACAAAGGGAAATTTTTGACAAAAATATTGGCATATAGCCGGTCATCACCAAGAGCATCCACACATGGACCTGCCACATCAACAAACAATCTAAGTCAGCTATCAAATTCCAAGCACCAAGCTCTCCAAGACTAATACACACGTTGTTCCTTGGTATAGTTTGAAATGATTGGTGTTTATAAACAGTTTACAGGTAAGTGTTCCCTTGCATGTGGGATAATTCCCTCATCAAAAAGAAGCAAAATATAAAAGCATGAGAATTCTTTGCATCAAAGCATATTGGTGGAGAGAATATAATTAGTTATATGTGGAGATTAATTAAAGTAAAATTTCTGCAATAAATAAATTGAAGAAATTAACACTAAATAATATTTTCATTTCCGGAGGCGGAGCAATTGGTAATGTCATTAGTTGAAGATGCAAAATCTGGTATTCCTTTGAACGCACCAAATAGTTCATGCACTTCCAGTTTCAGTGGTTTGTACAAATCTAATGCTTGGCATACTGAGGAACAAGATCTTGAGCATTTCCAAGCTGAACCTAACAGTGAATCTAAGGCTTACGATACCCTCAAATAAATTTTGATTATTTCAAATCATCAATCAGAATTCAATCTTGTTTTCATTGTGCTAATGATGAAAGCTAATAATCCAGATATAGCAAAGAAGGTAACATATGCAGCACCAGATACAAAGAAATGGATTTCGGTTGAAAGGGAAATAAGTGATAGTGATAATGCTAGTGTTTTGTGCTCTCTACTGGAGGAATTGTGTATAATTAAAGCTCCTATAAACTAAACATTGATCAACAATCCAGATTAAAGCACATTTCATCCGACAGCTCAAATAAATTTCGTATTATGAAGATGCACGAGATAATGAACTTTTTCAATTTGAGAAATCATTTAAAAGCCCGTATATTTCAACGGCCACAATATGGCTGGGAAAGGATGAACGGCATGAATGAATTTTTCATTGTCAACTAGCAAGGAGAAATGAAGTTTTACAATTCACGAAATTAGGTATGGGCAAAATGTTTTGACGGCTTGAGTTTTAGCAAAATCTCAATCCACGGTGTATGATCATTTCGCATTGTGAACTTGCATGAGGTAAGTCAAATTTTTAGTCAGTGAAATTTTATATTGGGATCAAGTTAAAACACATGTTGTTGCAACACTAACTCACCCAACAATTCAATAGTGTACAAATGTTTTCGCTTGGGAGAAGTATTGCTTGTTTAAAATTGCATGGATGGCAAGGAATTTTATACTGTAAGCGATTGAGCCAATGAAGCTTACACTACAGTCTAGAATGGTGTAGAAATTCCAGAAATTTAAATCTACAAATGAAGGATTCAGCATTAAGAACATCCACACAAACACAGTATCTGAATTAAAGCAGTAGAACATGGTTGTTTTTTTACGAAAATGATTGTTTTAGTCAGTTATTTCAATCAATTGTTTCTGGAAAACCATAAAAAAATTTCCAAAATTGAATGAGTTTTCTCTTAAGAATAGGATCATGTTCAATAACCTCTCTCAGTTTTTACCCAGTTCATATGGTTTAGGAGAAACAAAGTGAGTTCTACATGTCATTTTTAGGTTTTCCAAAGGACTGTTTCAGACATCACATTCAAAGAATTGTTTCAGCCAAATGGAGTTGAATTTCAAGAAACTGAGAGAGGTTTTTCTTCATCACAGGCCTATCTACAAAAAATTCCTTCATATTTTTCATAGGTATCACAAGTTGAGAGAATTTAAAATACCTTCACAGGGTATTTTTCCTTAAATTTACAGTTTTACTATCTGAGTCATCAGTTTCAAAATCAGATCCTGAGGAGCTAGAGCTGAATAAGAGGAAAAGACGACATGGGTTATGTTGGGAACATGGCCAACTACAAAAACCTCTTTCCGTTTTTTCACATCTGTCACCATATGGGATATGAAAAAGGGGGTTTAAGCCTGTTTTTCTAGTAGTCCACATTTTATTTTTGTCTTATGTGAATCATGGTGTGTAGGCCATGTTCGAAGCTTGATAGAGGATGTCCTTCCATTGTAACAAATTTTGATTCCTGGATGTCGGTTTGGGAAGTCCGAATGCTATAAATATACCTCCTGAAGAAGAAGAAAGGGTTGAAAAAATGAATGTAATATTTGCTGTGTGTGTTTTTGAGATAATTTTAATAAAATTGCAGAGCCGAGGTAGACATTTCTTACATGGATTCATGTGTCGTTCGTATTTGCAGTCTGTAGCTTCCTTTCTTATCTGAATTTTTTTCTAGTTTATCTCATCCATTTTTTTTCTTTCATATCTGAAACGTAGTGTATAACAGTTTGGAATTCATACTTGCTATGCTCCAACTGTTGTTTTAGATATTCACCAAAGTTTTCTTCTAAAGTTGATACAGAATTCATTTTTCAATGCTCTGTGTTGATGGTCTATTCATGTTCCTCTCTTTCACCAGACAATTATAAATCAACTGCGACCGAGTGGCTATCTTGCTCCTATGTTGGAATCGCTTGCATAAGCTTTGTTTATTTCTGTTATATATCTTGACTCCATCGCCCAATGGTTTTGTGTTTTGTTTCAACCAATTTTACAAACAATTTATAGTTTCACTTGCATATATCTAGCATAATTAACATTTGGTGAGATATCCCTCTCAGAAGAGCAGAAGGCCAGTTCTCTCTTCAAAAGTGGTTCTGCGGTTACCTGGGAGCGGGCCTTCCGCAACCTTTGGGCTGAATTATGGTGCTAACAGATTGTAAACCAGCCCCTTCTCCCTTCCAATCTGGAGTCAAACTTTCTGCCACTTGTACTTGCCCTGAAGTAGATGCCACCTTGTATCGTTAGCTTGTTGGTAGTCTTTTATACTTGACTCATTCTCGTTCAGACCTTTCCTTTGTCATCGGTATTGTTTCCCGTTATATGCAAACTCCTCATGAAAGTCACTAGAAAGCAGCAAAAATAATACTTCGATATATTCGAGGTACAATTCAGTTTGGGATTCATTATAGTACAAGGGGGAAACCTTTGTTGGTTGGTTTCACTGATTCAGATTGGGCCGGTGATCCTGATGATCGAAAGTCTACTGCAGGTTATGTTTTCAGTCTGGGATCTGGACCTATCATTTGGGCTTGTAAGAAACAACAAGCTCTTGCTCTTTCTTTAGTAGAAGTAGAATATCGAGCCGCAATTAATGCCAGTCAAGAAGCTTTATGGCTTTGACAGATCCTTGCAGAGTTTGGATTCAAGCAACAGCAGCCTAGTCCACTTTGGTGCGATAATCAAAGTGCAATCAAGCTTTCCAAAGATCCAGTTCTACATCAGCGCTGGAAACACATTGAGCTACACATGCACTTCATCAGAAATCTTGCTCATGATCGACTTCTAGAAATGCTCTATTGCCCTATAGATGATCAAGTTGCAGACATCTTCACCAAGTCTCTTACAGAAGCAAATTTTTCTAAACTTTGATCTATGTTAGGAGTTCAGGAATGTGTCCTTAAGGGGAGATAGGCTCTAATTCCTCCTTCCTTCTCGTAATACTGTCATTTTTGTAAATCCTTCAATCCTATCCCAAGTTGTTCTTAAGGGGGGATGTTAGGATATTTAGACACTTAGAAGTTAGTTAAGATCAACTTCTGTAATATATCTGTTAGGTAAAGTTTGTTTCTTTAGTATGCATTTGTAAATATTCTAATCTAACTGTCACAATATGCTCTAGACATAAAGTGTTCCGACGTTTCAACTTCTCTTATATTATACCTACCATTTATCTGTGGCTTAACAACCGATTGGTCTATGATCTCTATTTAAAGAGCATAGAGTTTCCTTGGCTAGTTGATCGATTATGAGAAGCTCATGTAACTTTTTTTCTTTTGCATAATAAATTGCTCCAAGTAGCTATTTGGCTGGGGCCGTGGACTGTTTCCCTCTCAAGGGTTTTAACCACATGACAAACATGAGTGTGTTGATCTGTGATCTATTAGTGTGAAGTGGTTTCTCAAGGTGTTTGGTCTATTGGGAGTACCCTGTGTACCCGAACGTTTATCAGGCTTCCAAGGATGTGGAAAGACTGACTACTAAGCTAGTGAGCTCAACCCCAGAGCTATGAGAACCCACACTAGATCTAGCCTGATTTCTAAACAATTACACACCCAACACAAGGAAGCATTCCCTTCTCTGCTACATAGTCCCTCAGGCCATGCCTTCCCTTCTAGTGATATTCAAGGCATGCAAAGAAGAAAACCAACATTCTAGATTGGTCTGTGAGGTTCTTTCACATACAAGGTTTATCAAGAAAATATAGACTCTATTTCCATTCCTTCAATCAATTCAAATGCCAAACATGGATGCACACACGGTGATCTTAGTCCTGGGATTTATCAAAACATAGCAGATGCCAGGGATTACATACACACATAGAAATTTACAAATTTTTGAACATTGCCAATGCCAGACCGACTGCTGCAAAATACCAATTTGAAAGCATTGCTGGTATTTCAAAACAAAGACATAAAATTGAATTCAGGGAAATCTTGTTCAGGAAAAAAAATAGCAGACATGAGAAAATGTGAGAGAGAACAATCCACAGAGGAAAACAAAAAACGTGAAGGATTCAAATCATTGGATAGGAGAAATTTGTGAAAAAATCAGGCTCGAAATTGTTTTTTCTTTCTTGCTGCTATGTAAATGTAGAATTGGTTTTCCCCAAAACTTTTTTCCATTCCAAAATTGTGAGGGAAGGTGAAACGCTACCACATGAGGGAAAGGTGGCCATTTTTGATGTTTTCTTTCCCAAGAAAAATTTAAAAACGCTTTTCCAGAAATGGTGCTTTGCCCATTTCGAATTTCTTCCCCCTCTTCGAATCCCCCACTCCTTCATACTTAGGATAAATCATGCCGCCATCTCATTTAGTTGCGTTGACATAGCCAACTGTGGGGTTTTAATTAAAATTGCAAATTTAACATGATGTCCAACTTTTTAATGTTTAGCTAGCATAAAATATCATCGACTCAACCTTAATTGCCAAAACATAAACACTAAATCAATGGTGGGGCTTTTTCCTAGCTCCACACCATGATTATTTACATCGTATTATTTAAATGAAAACGGGATCAAAACCAGGGTGTTACAGGTGTAATCAAAGTAGAAGAAGAAATCGAGCAACCTATATGGTTTGAGACTCTCTACAAAGAACCACCTATGCACATAAGGATTGATTCAAACTCAATTGGAACCCATGAGACAACAAATGCAGTTACATAAGGAGCTTGAGGATCAACTAAAGTGATGTGGATCCCAACCTTTACTATAAGGTTGAAGATAGAATCCTATAAAGGATGAAAAGCACAAAGAAGGATAAAAATAAGACTAGCAGCAGAGGAGGCTACATGTCACTCCAATGTCCTAATAAAGATGTAGAGGGAGGATGGTTCTCCACCTCAAAGGGAGTGAATATGGTAGATCTCAAAGCTCAATAATCTTGACATGATTCTTAGGATTAGAGGTATGATGAAATCCATAGGAAATTTTACTTATACAAGTAAAATATACAGAGCAAATGGTGTGGAACGTAAAGGGTGCTGCAAAGATATCATGACTTTATTTGATAGTGATACGAACAGAAATATCACTCCAACATATTGCAAAAAGAAGAGTGTTTCTGTTGATAAAACCAAGGATGAATATATTGCAGCTGAGAACAAAGAAAGTAAAGATTCCTCAAAATAATGAGGAATATGATCCAGATAATTATACTGATGAAGATGAATATTATACTCTTATCCATTTCATCATTGGATAAGAAGAAATGCACCGGTATGATACAAAGACACAGTCCTATGTGATCTATGGTGTAAGAATACTTGCTCAGTATTTTTATCATGACCAAAATAGGAAGAGATCCCCAGAATCAAACGATGAAGTTGATTAAATTGGAAGAGACTCCAGTAATCCAAGAAGACAAAGATCAAGATGGAGTATACAAAACAAACAGAGATAAGTATTTGAACTATCATTTCCTATATATCTAGTTGTTCAATATGTGTACATAGACATGTTTCTAGATTCAGGAAATGTATTATGCATATTAGAATAATTTTATTTACTACTAATACGCGGGTGATGGGTAAGTGGCTTATGTTGGTCCATTGTTACTTATGAAACCTCCTTGCTGAAATGATGTCTTGGAAAGATGGAAGGAATATAGGAAGTTATTGTACACAAGATATAGATGATTGTTGCATTAGAGAAAGTAGTTGCATGATCATATATATCTCTATGCATGAGAATTTGTCATTTTGAATATGTTACGAAATGTTTCTAATCATACAACTGTATTTTAATTATAGGAAGGATGGTATGCAATCACCTACAAGAGAATAAATGATGAAATTATGAATGTATGATATAGTTACAGATGTACAAGGGAAGAATGATGTAATTACAGAAGCACAAAAGAATAATTATGCAAGTTGTAAATGTATGATGCAGTTATGTACAAGAAGAGAATCTTAAAGAACAAGTTGCAAAAGGGAGATGTAAAGATCAAGCATGTTCCTACATAGGAAAAAGTGGCAGATGTGTTAAATAATCATTTGGCTCATATAAAGTTTGAATACTTCCAAGACAATCTTGGTGTAGTCCTAAAGGACCTCTCTCGAAAGAGGGAGTGACAGTAGATGGATGATGGATGCAGTGGTGAGTAGCTCATTATAGAGGAGGGTAAGTATGGCTAGGTGTTGAGAGATGGGAATTCACATCGCATTCAAGCATACATTAAGCACTCATACACAACCATCAAACACAAGTATTTGGGAAGGTATGTCCAATCCAACTTTGTATTCATCTTTGATATTTATTTATACATCATGAGAGAGGTTGGAGCGGTTATACTAGCTCAAACTACTTATTTGTTAAGGTTAAATTTAAATTGTATAATTACATAAATATGATGATATTCAAGAGTTCAAGTCGCCCCCTCAACATCTCCCCCAAAAATAAAACATTTGTTCATCCCAGAGAGAATAAATAAATATGCATCAACATCCTAGGTCTCTACCCCTACAAAAGTAGTCCTCACTATGTGTCGACCATACATACCGGTTTGCATAGGTAACTCAGCTACAAAAACCACTAGCTTGATAGGAAAACACATGTGTAGAAGGCTCTAATGTGACTGGTTACTCTTCATCCTCCATCTTCAATCTGGCAGTAGTCCATCGAAGTCTCACGCTCTCACAACAACGGTCGACTATCCTCTTCTGCAACGAGGTATTTTGGTTTGAATCCTCACCCTGGCTCATCTAACCGGCATCTCCATTGGTTCAGACATGCAGGACCTTTTGGATCTTCGACTTTCTATTCCATTTCTCTGTCTTCTGGATTTCCGAGGTTACAACCCAGGAACAGTTTTATCATTTCGATACTGATGAGTTTAAGCACATGTAATCATGTCTCATTAGAGAATTTTACTATGTAGGTGTATGTAGGGTTTAAGATTCTCCTTGTAGGTCTCCTTCACATCTTACAAGTTCCTTCAGGTTTGAGCCACCCCACTCGTTGTTGCTATCACCTAGCTAATTGAAGGAGGAAACGATGCCAAATGTTGAGAGCTAGGATTTCACATCACATTCAAGCATACATTAAATGCTCATACACAACCATCAAACATGAATATTTGCGAAGGGATGTCCAATCTAACTTTGTATTCATATTTGATAATTATTTATACATAATGAGAGAGGTTGGAGAGGTTATACCCACTCCAACTACTCATTTGTTAAGGTTACATTTAAACTATATAATTACATAGATATGATGACAATTAGGAGCGAAAGTGGACCTCTCAATACTAGGCTTGTTTGGCCTGAAAGGGTTAGTTAATCAGACAAGGCCTATTGATCCTAGGGAGATTAGTAAGTCTTGCTAGGCTTGTTTGGCCTGAAAGGGTTAGTAAGCCAGATAAGGTTGTTTGGTCCCCAGAGAGATCCATCTGGCTAACTAGGCTTATTTGGATCAAAAGAGTTAGTAAGTTAGACAAAATTCTCAGATGGATCTACCAGAGAACTCACTGTGATGCTGCTTTGAGACGTTGAAGGGAAATATGTATCCTCAGTATTACTATACTGTTGATGGTTGAGATGATTGCTTCAGTATTGTTATACTAATGTTTTTTGAATTTTTTTATTCAATATTGATGATTGTTGAGATGATTGCTTCACTATTGTTATACTGATGATTGCCGATATGTTTGCTTCAATATTTTTACACTGATGATTGTCGAGATGTTTGCTTCAGTATTGTTATACTGATGATTGTTGAGATGTTTGCTTCAGTATTGTTATACTGATTGTTGAGATATGTGCTTCAATATTACTATACTGATGATTGTTGAGATGATTGTTGAGATAGTTCTAGTGTTGTTACATTGATGATTGATAATTGTTGATTGTTGAAGTTTTAGTGTTACTACATTGATGATTGTTGATTGTTGAATTGTTTGTTGAGATAGTTACAATATTCATATACTGATGTTGTTTGGATGATTGTTGAGATAGTTTCCATATTCCCATACTGATATGACAGGTTTAGTAATTTTCATACTGGTATTGATGTGGCAAGCTTGGTATTTTCATACTGATGTTGATATAAAAAGTTTAGTATTTCTATACTGATGTTGATAAGATAGTTTAAGTATTTCTATATTGATAATGATGAGGTAGTTTCAGTATTTCTACACTGATGTTGATAAGATAGTTTCAGTATTTCTATATTGATGATGGTGAGGTAATTTCAGTACTTTTATACCGATGTTGATAATGATGTTGCTTCAGCATTTATATGTTGATGTCAATGATGTGGTTATGGTCCCACCTTCTTTTGATGATGTTGATATGGTTGTGGTCCCAACCATTGGAGGAAATTTCAACTCAAAATGGGCCTCCTAAGGAAAATTAATAAAATAATAGTTAAAATAATAAAATAATATTTATTAATTTTGGAGGAAGAAAAGAAAAAACTACTTTTTTGTTCGTATTTTCGACATATCTCCTTGTGTTTTTACTCAAATTTCGATCGCGAGAGCTCGTTGGATGTAGAATCAAATTCTACATCCAAAAATTACCCACTAGATACACTTTTTATGTCCCCCTCGACCCCCAAAACAAGAAATACTTGAAAAAAACATGATGATGACATCATCATCATGTTTTTTCAGGTATTTCTTGTTTTTGGGGTAGCGGTGCCCGTCAAAAGTGTGCCAAGTGGGTACTCGTTGGATGTGGAATTTAATTTTGCATCCAATGAGCTCTCTCGATCAAAATTTTAGTAAAAACACATTGAGATATGTTGAAAATACGAACAAAAAAAGTAGTTTTTTTATGATACCTATCCCCAAATTTATATTAAAAAAATGTTTAAGAGGTGATCTCTTTTTGAATTTTAAATCATTTTGATTGGCTAATATATGATGACATGGAATTTTTATTATTTTTGGAAGTCCCATTTTAAATTCAAATTTCCTCTAATGACCCTGTGCTGATAATGTTAACGTGGTTGAAGTCATGACACTTTGTGTTAATGACGATGATAATGTCTCAACATTTTTATGTTCATGATGATGATGATGTTCCAGCATCTATATGTTGATAATGTAGATGATGATATAGCATTTATTGATGATGTTTCTGTAGCACTAACATGCTAATGTTGTTGTTGTTGTTTTAGTATTTACATATTGATGATGCATATGTTGATGTTTCGGTATTTACATACTAATGATGCAGATGTTGAAGTTTCAGTATTTATATATTGATGATGCAGATAATGATGTTTCAGTATTTACATACTGATAATGCATATGATGATGTTTCATTATTTACATACTGATGTTGCATATGATGTTTCAGTATCCACATATTGATGTTGCAGAAGAAGATTCAGTATTCACCTACTGATGTGGAAGAAGAAGATTCAGTACTCACATATTGATGTTATAGAAGAAGGTCCAGAATATGATTCAATATTCACATGCTGATGTGTTAGAAGATGATTCAGTAGACACATACTGGTGTTACAGAAGAAGGTTTAGGATTCATAAAATGATTCAATATCCACATACTGATGTTGTAGAAGATGATCCAGTACTCACATAAGATGATTTAGTATCCACATACTAATGTTACGGAAGATGATCCAGTACTCATAGAAAATTCAGTACTTACATACTGAGGTTGCAGAAAATGATCCAATACTCATAGAAGATGATTTAGTATTTAAATACTGAGGTTGCAGAAGAAGATCCAATATTCTCATACTAAGTTTGATGATGAAGAAGCATGATGTTGTTCCAAAAATTCCTATGAAATATAGAGATTCATCAGTCAGTTGTACAGTTGTGATGATGGTTGTTGTTGATGTAAAATACCTTCCTATTAAAGAGGGAGTGTTAAATTATTGTAAATTTGGAAGATATTTTATTGTACTCTTGTTTTATTCTCCTTCAAAGATGTTATTCCTCCATTCGGAGATGTCCTTGATGTAATTAGTCATGTAAAATTCATGAGGTAAACCCTATGTTGTAAGTTGGGGAAATAGTACCCACAAAAGTAATATATAAAATCTATGTTGATTCTCCCAAGGTAGGTCGTCCCTAATTAGGGAACCTGGATGACTTAGTTAGTTAGTTGAGGCACTCACCTCATGAATATAAATAGGTGAGGCACCCCTCTCATTCTCACAAATATTACACTCAAGTATTGCATTGGGGAGAGAGAGAGAGAGAGAGAGAGAGAGAGAGAGAGAGAGAGAGAAAGAGAGAGAGAGTCTACTGTGGAAGATGAGAAACTATTCTTGTGGATCGGGTTTTACATTGTACTTAGTCGAATTCTATACTGAGGAATTTGTGTGGGGTTTTCTTCCTTGTGGTTTCCATGAGGAAAATATTTGTTTTCCCTTGTGTTGCTGCACTTGTATTTCTTTCAGTGATCCATTGCTTATGGTTATGATGTTATGATGCTAAATGTTTTTAGATCTTGTATAACCATTAAAAATCTAACATTTAGGGTTATCACCCTCATGCTTATTATAAATAGGCCCTTTCGGCCTCATTTTATATTCATCTTGTCACAGATGAGCGTAACTTCCACATCTCTTCTCATAGATACAACTACCACCATTCTAGTTATGTTATCATACAATCTATTCTATTTTCGCCATTTAATAAAACATGTGTTTATTGTATTTTTTTTTCCTTGCAATATATATGTGTGTGGTTCTATTTCTGCTCTTTCATTTCACTTTCACATAAATCTAGATCATTGAGGACCCATAATGTATGTGTTTAACTATGATTAATATGTCCTCATAGTTCAATAATAATCTTCCAAGGTATAGCCAATAAGAAAATATGTCTACGAGGTTTATTGTGAATCACATCATTTTGGAAGTGTGAGAAATAAAATAATGTTCAAACAAGAAATAAAGAACGCAACTCTCACTCCAATAGTGTTATGTTCATTAAAATGATCCCTATTAAGATATAAAAATCATAGTACTATATTTTCGCTAATAAATTCTCAAATTAGTATAATGAATGAAGGACGTATATTACAATTATGACTTTTTCAAGCTAATTGATTTGTATAAAGTAAATATTTTTACTTGCACTCTAACATTGTCAATCTTGTTGATTTGAGGAAATGGCCTAGGTTATACCTATCAGACATTGAAAAAAAAATTGCAAGGGGAAGCTGATGTGGATACATCAATTTTTTTTATGATAATAACAATAGAACTCTAGGTGTTTCATCAAAGAGAAAAGAAGTAGCACAAATTGATCAAACACAAGAAATGAATGGGGAAGTTGTTGTTGACATAACTATGATACCAACTTCAAATTAAGGTAAAATCGATGTTTCATCCTCAAGAATTGAGGCATGGAAACTCAGTATAATACTAGAATTGAATGGAGAAACTACTATTGATATTCCAATGGTGGAGGCTATGATTCACAATAAGATGGTTGTTCTATCCTCGAAAAATGGTGTAGTGCAGATTAGTGGAAAAAAATAAATTCAAGCAGAAATGATTGATTTCCAAAACATGGAAGTTGAGAATCATATAAAATTTAGCGTCGTTATAAGAAGTATTAGACACGAAAAAAAGAAAAAAACTCTAGATGATCAAAATGTAACATTGTATGCAAAATGGTGAAAGAAACTTATGATGCAATAAGAATTTCTAGTAACCTTTCCATGTTGAAAATTTATTATATTGTTGTATTTTTGTTACATTTTTTTCATTGGAAAAATAGGTAATTATCAATCACATCAACTACATAAAAAACATATACATTATTGATAAATAATTATATAGATTAAACATGTATATGCATTTACATAGGAAATATATATACACAATGTTGTTCTATAACTTTAGGATGCTTGAAGGTTTTTGCAAGCCCTCCTCTTGAGAAGAAGAAACTTGGGTGCAACCTCTCTTGCTTTTCGCATAAGCCTTTAGTTATTTTGTAGAAGCGAGCACTTGTTGTAATTTTTCTTCTAGATATGTCATTTTCTTTACATAATTTTGCAAAAAATAAATTCAATTTAGTTTTGTCATACGTAGACTTCTTCAACAAATACACATTCTTCTTATATGTGTCCTCTTGTTCCTTTTCCTTTTGTTGAAGACTATTCTTCATAGATTCTAGCTCAGTTTGAATTTCATCTAAATTGCTCCTAAGATTATGTACCTCCTCCCCAAATATTTCTAACCTCGGGTTTTTTTCATCCAGAGTACACACAAGTGATATTTCATAAAGAATAAATTTATACTACAAAGAGACAACTTGGGATTTAATTTTTTCTATCTCGGTATCATGCACTATATGGTGTACTTCTATGTTCTCCAATAGTTTCCCTCTCAGATATATAATAATGGATTCCTTCTAAACTAGCTTCTTCTTCAATGATTGATGTGTTGTTAATGAGGCAAAAATATCACCTGCAACATTCATTGTTGCAAGAGCTTCATGCAAGCTATTCTCCCATATTTTTAAGTCCTCCTCACAATCAATTAAGGAGTTCTATAGTACATCCTTATTCTAATTTTTAGCCATAAACAAAGCATTACTCTTATTTTTAGCATCTTGAATGTTAATTTCTTCTTCCTCCTGATTTTCTTTACCCTTACCATGTTTTATAATGTCAAAATATTTTCCTTTTTTAGGTATTTATCCTTGAATTTTGCATTAACCATGTCAAATTTGTTTACCTCTCAACTTCTATTTTTTCTTTAAAATGATATCCTTCAAACTTTCCACCTTTTCTTCATATTCTACATCTTCTCTTTATGTTTATTGTACTCTTATTTGACTTTATGTTAAAACATGTCTTTACTCTTGCATTTACCAACTTCAAATTTACTTTCTTATTCCTTCAAATATTCTTTACCCTTCACTTGTTTTTTATCGGCATATACTTATCATTTTTTAATTCCTTTATCCTTGACTATTGCAAAAATCCTTTCAATGTTTTTACCTCTCAACAACTCAGTTTTATGATCAATGGTTTTCCTCATTTTCTCCACTTTTTTTTATATTCTCTAATTTCCCTTTATGTTGACTGTATTTTTATTTCAATATCTCTTCAAACTGAGTTCATATACAATCAATAAATTGTTCTTTCTACTTCAATTCATGGAGAAGTTTTGTTTCCTTACCAACTATAGTTTTTAGTGGCGATGTGTTGATAATATCAAGACTTTTTTCCATCTCCTATTCAAGTCTATGTATAGTTGTTTCCTATTTATTCTTTTCATCCCAATACTTTTCAGGGAGTGTGTAAATTTAATTATTGCAAACAACTAAAATTATGTCTATTTCATAAGACAACACATCTATAATTATGTCCTTGATGATTATTTCTTTTATTTTTTATTTTTTCTTCATTATACACAATAGACTTATGTAACCCTACAACATTCCCTAGGAGATCAAGAATCTGGTTATCCTTAACATGACACACATTTTTAACTAATTTGTACAAGAATCCTCCATGGCATCTCAATATTTGAAATGCACAATTTCATCTAATAGAGAAAAGACAAATCTACAATTCTACCAACTTGTGAGATATAACTCTATCAATTGAGCCTCTAGGGGAACCTAAAAATCATCATCACCTGGTTCACATCATTTTCCATAAATGGATACCATATATTTGCATTTAGATATTATCAACTTTGTTACAGTTTACTAAACTAATTTCATTTCCCACACCTTTCATATGGTTCTATGAAGGTTGTTTATGTATATGAAGTCATGGAAGTAGAAAATCCTTCCACATGTTGAACATTTGTGTTGGCATTGATATCAAAGGATAAACCAACAAGTCAAATGTAGGTATTATTTCAAAGGATAAACCACCAAGTTTAATAAAGAAAGAAGATGGGACAGATATCAAACAAATACGTGGGACATATGTGCAAAGATATCACCAAGTCAATGGACATAGGTTTACGAAACCCCACAAGGCTGAATTATCAAAGGATTCACACTGACAAAAATAAAATAAGGTGGTTATATTGGCCAAGAATTAAGGTTGGGGCATCACTGAGTAAAATGAATCTGAACTTGTGGACACATATCTTGAACAAGATGTTAATGTGATTGTAACTTCGGAATGTATTCACTTGTATTTTTTATGTATTGTACCTCGATGTTTATTCCTGCATGTGTCTGTAATGTATTTGAGTCATTTCATGCTCTGATATTCCTATAGAGAGGTTATATAATGTAAACAAGTCATGTCAAGTCATTGTGGGTAACCCTCTTATTAGTTAAGGGTTAAATTCCTCGCAGTTCTGGGGCACTAGGGTTATTAGACTCTCCTAGAGAAGTTGGCCCTAGTAGGTTATTGTCAAGTCAAGAATTAGTATAAATAGAGAGTGAGGCTCTCTATTTATCACACACTCACTCATACTCAGTTGTAGTGCATAGCTGAGGAAGAAGAAGACACTGGAGCTAGGAAGAAAGAAGTTACTGTTGTCGGGAGATCATCTTATTGTTTTGGGGTTCTACTTTTGGTGCTGATTCTATCTCTAAGGAAGTTGTAGGGTTTTCTCCATTTATGGTTTCCCTGAGGAACAACATTGTGTTCATTGTCTCTTGTGATTGATTTATGTGCTTGTTATTCTCTTAGTTAAAAGATCCTAATATAATGCTAGCTTAATATTAAAAATCTAACATGGTATCATTGCTAACCTGAGAAGAAGACACTATGCAGCTGCGGGAACTAGGGATTCCTAATTTGTGGATCTCTCTCTACATATTTTCAGAAAAAGAAGGTTGGGATAACTCTCCTCCCTAGGGCACATCTTTCTGTCGAAGCAGAATCCAATTCTAAGGTTTTTCAGTTTTGGACCCGACACTGCTGCCGGAAATTAGGGCTTTCCACAGAAGTGGAATTTTTCAGTGAGCCTAGGCTTGGATTGATCTCCTCCTCAAAATCAAAGTTTATAAATCAAGATCAAAGCATTTGGTTGGACATAACTCCAGAAAAGAAAAACCCTAATCTACTCCTAAACCAGCACTACAAAATTTCAGCTCCAAATCCAGATCTGACATCTTGACCTGGTAAGATCTGAAATATTTTGTATTTCGATTTGAGGTTCTCAGTTAAGATGTCTCATCATACCAAGCTTGATGAAAAGCTTGAGCGAGTTGATAACTTCCGAACCTGTATGTATAGGATCTCCCTGGTCTTGGAAGAAAATGAGTTGGACTCCTATATCAGTGAGGAGGTTCCAGTTCCAGAGGGAGATGAGGCTAAGGCCTTACATAAGAAAAAGTTGGTTATGGAAAAGAGGATCATTGCTGATTCAATCAAGGATCACCTCATACCACAGGTTTCCTCTCTAAAGACACCTAAAGCTATGTTTGATGCCCTAACCATATTGTTTGAAGGGAAGAACATAAACCAGAAGATGACTCTAAGAAACCAACTGAAGAATGTAAAGATCCAGAATGCATAGACCATCCATTCTTACTTTACAAGAGTCTCTCAAATCAAGGAATAGCTGGAAGTAGTATATGAAGAAGTGGAAAATGTAGAGATTGTAATGACCACCTTGAATGGTCTCCCTAGATCATGGGACTCCTTTATTCAAGGAATCTGTGCCAGAAAGAAGTTAGTAAAGTTCAACAAACTATGAAAAGAATGCTCTCAAGAAGAAGTTCAAATAGCAGCTCGAGAAGAAAAGATGGGAAGTGAATATCAAGCTCTCATGGTGCACTCCAAGAAAACTAGAAGAAGTTCTCATCACCCTAGAGGTAAGCCCTTTCACAAAGATAACACTAGGAAAGATTTGTCTAGAATCAGATGTTATACATGTGACAAGAAAGGACACTATGCTAGAGAAAAATGTCTCTCACAAGAAGAAGGGAAACAAGAGAAGACATCATTCTCATGTTGCAGAGGATGATGAACCTTCCACAAAGAGAGCCAGATATGAAAGTGAATATTCTTCAAGTGATGAAGAATATGTTTTTATTTCCGCTCTCATGGGAAAAATTACTCATGGAAGCAATGATTGGCTTATAGACAGCGGGGCTTCCAAACATATGACAGGATTCAAGGAATCCTTTGTGAAACTATAAGAACATGAATTACCTCACAAGGTGAAGCTCGGAGATGACTACTAGTATCCAATAAAAGGTAGTGGGGAATCCTCCTATAAGCTAGACTCTGGAAATTCTATGACAATGAAGGAAGTACTATTTGTACCAAGACTAAAGAAGAACCTCCTCTCCATATCTGCATTAGATGCAAAAGGAATGAGAGTTGCATTTATAGATGGTCAAGTCATCATGTGGCCAAAGGGAAAAAATATTAATGATGCAGTAGTGATTGGGGAACAAGAAGGAGGTTTATAAAAATTAAAAGGCCATCCAGAACAAGCCTTGGTCCATGACACAATAGAGCCAAATGAACTTTGGCAAAGAAGGATTGCACATGTGCATTATAGAGCACTACCACTTGCAAGCAAAGCTATTGAATGTCTTCCAGAAATTCAAGCAAAAAATGATGGGGTCTGCAAAGGATGTTCAAAAGGAAAGAACACAAAGAAGACATTTCGAAATAGCGAGAGCAAAGAAAAAGGAATCTTGAAAATAATCCACTCCAATGTATGCGGTCCAATGTCATCAAGTTCACTAAGAGGGTATGTATACTATGTTTCTTTTATTGATGACTTTTCTAGGAAGACATGGATTTACTTCATGAAGAACAAAGATGAAGTATTCAACAAGTTCAAGGAATTCAAAGCCTTGATTGAAAACCACATTGAAAAGAAGATCAAGACCTTTTAATCAGATAATGGCGGAGAATTCACATCAAATGAATTCAAAGGGTTATGCAAAGACTCGAGGATTAAAAGAGATTGTCCACTTCATATAATCCATAATAGAATGGGATTGCAAAAAGAAAGAATAGAACTATCATGGAAGCTGCAAGAGAAATGCTTCATGATCAAGATCTTCCTATGCATCTATGGGCAGAAGCTGCCAGAACATATGTGTATGTATAGAACTGTACTCCACACAGAGTACTCAAGAACAAGACACCTAAAGAAGTCTTTTCCAGTAAGAAACTAGAAGTAAGCAATCTCGGAATATTAGCATGTCTAGTGTACATACACATTCCAAAAGAGAAGAGGACAAAATTAGATCCTTCAGGAAAGAAGGGTATATTTGTGGGATACTCTGAAAGCTTGAAGGCTTACAGAATGTACTTCCCAGGATTAAAGAAGATTGACATCAGTAGGGATGTGACATTTGATGAAGACTCATCTTACAACAAATCTAGAAAGAGACCTGGTGAAGAACCTAAAGAAGCAGAAGCACCCAGAATTCATGATACAACCATGAATGAAGAAACTCAAGAAGAAGATCAAGAATTTGAAGAACCTCAAGAACTTGTAGATCCACCTCAAGAGAATAATAATCACAAGAGGAAACCTGCTTGGGTATGAGTAGCTATCCAAGGTGCGGAAAGATATGGGGCTCTAGAAGAGAATCACAGAGAAAGAAAGAGAACTAGATCCTACTCTAGATATGTAGCTTTATTATGTGATTTCATCGATAAAGAACCTTCCAATTATGAAGAAGCGGCAGAACGAAAACAATGGAAGGATGCTATGATCAAAGAGTATCAATCGATCATGAAGAATGATGTTTGGGATGTTGTCATGAGACCAGAAGAGAATTCTGTTGTAACTTCCAAATGGATCTACAAGATCAAGCATGCTACAGATGGTAGCATAGAAAATAATAAAGCAATATTTGTTGCTCGTGGTTTCTCCCAAAAAAAAGGAATAGATTATGAAGAAAATTTTGCACCTGTAGCAAGATATAATTCCATCAGATCAGTACTTTCTCTAGCTGCAGTGATTAAATGGAAGATACACTAAATGGATGTCAAGATAGATTTCTTGAATGGTGTAGTAGAAGAAGAAGTGTATGTGGAGCAGCCACTCGGTTTTGAGACACATGATAGGGATTCTAATGTATGTAGATTGAATAAATCCATGTATGGTTTGAAACAGGAACCCAGGACATGGTACAACAGAATTGACAGCTTTCTATATAGTTTGGGATTTACCAAGAGTAAAGCAGATTCCAACCTTTACTACAAGGTTGAAGATGGCAACTCAGTGATGCTCCTACTGTATGTAGATGATCTGTTTGTAATAGGTATGGATGGGTTGATTGCTAACACGGAGAGGAAGCTTGTTGCTGAGTTTGAAATGAAGTACTTGGGTATGATGCATTATTTTCTAGGCATGGAGGTGTGGTAGAATGTGGATGGAATCGCCCTCGAACAAGGGAAGTATTCAGTAGAGATCCTGAAGAGTTTTGGGATGATGGACTGTAAGGAAATGACCACACATATGGAATAAAAATTGAAGCTATTGAGTAATACTTGATCAGAAGCAGTTGATTCTATGATGTATCGTCAGATGATTGGGTCCTTGATGTACCTGATGAACATGATACCAGATATTTGCTTTGATGTGAACACCTTGAGCCAGTTCTTGACAGATCTGAGACATGTTCACTTGATTGTTGCAAAGCATATTCTGAGGTACCTTAGGGGTACAGTTGATTATGGGCTCAAGTATGAGGTGAATAAAAAAATTAACCTGGAGGGTTATATTGATTCAAATTGGGCAGGCAGTGCCATCGATAGGAAGATCACTTCAGGGTGTTGCTTCAGTATGGGATCAAGTGTGATCTCTTGGTTTAGCAGGAAGCAATCCTGCATGGCACTGACTACAACTGAAGCAGAGTATGTCGCAGCTTATTCAACTAGTTGTGAGGTAGTATGGCTAAGGAAGCTACTGTCTGATTTATTTGATCTCCAATTGGATGCTACTTGTATATATTGCGACAACCAGAGTTGTGTGAAGTTGTCAAAGAACCCGGTGTTCCATGACAAGTTGAAGCATATCGGGATCAAGTATCACTATATCAGGGATATGGTGCAGAGGGGAGAAGTGAATCTCTAGTATGTTGCAACGGACGAACGGATAGCTGATGTGTTGACAAAATCATTAGCCAGAGTGAAGTTTGAGTACTTCAGGGAGAAGCTTGGTGTTCTCCAGATCAAGGGTCCTTCCAAGGGGAAGTGATGAGTCCGTGAGCGATTATGACATGGTGAGAGGATTGGTTCCTTCCATGGTTAGATTTAAGGGCTGATCCATTCTGTCATGGTGAGAGGATTGGTTCCTTCCATGTCAAATATGAGTGCTGAGCCATTCTGATATGACTGTAGGATTGGTTCCTACATGATCAGATATAAGGGCTATTTCCATTCTTGGAATGGAGGTGCTTGGTCAGTTACTAGGAATACTCAGTCTAGGACTGAGGGCCATTCTGATATGACTGTGAGATGTGTTCTCACATTATCAGATGTGAGCGCATGCCCATTCTGATGTGATTGAGCGATGTGTTCCCACTTAATCATATATACAGACTGTTTCCATTCTTTGAATGGAGGCACCTGGTCAGTTACCAGGAATCCTCAGTCTGGGACTAAGAGCCATTATGATGTGATTGAGGGATTGGTTCCCACAAGATCAAATGTAAGTGCAGAGCCTTTCCACAGATGATAGGTGTTTCCTATCATGCTGGTGGATGTGAGTGATAGCCTTTCCATAGATGATAGTAGGTGTGTCCTATCATGCTAGTGGATGTGAGTGTTGCGCCTTTTCACATATGGTAGTAGGTGTATCCTACCATGCTGGTGATTGTAAGTGTTGCTCCTTTCCACAGATGGTAGTAGCTATGTCCTACCATGCTGGTGGATGTGAGTGATGTGCCTCTCCACAGATGATATTAGTTGTGTCCTATCATGCTAGTGGTTGTAAGTGCTAAGACTTTTCACAGATGATAGTAGGTGTGTCCTATCATGCCGATGAATGTGAGTGCTATGCCTTTTCATAGATGATAGTAGTTGTGTCCTATCATGCTAGCAAATGAAAGTGCTGGGCCTTTCTGACATGACTATATTGGTTCCTATCATGGTCATATGTGAGTGTTGGGCATGCCTTTCTGACATGCTATTGGATATGTTCCTCTCATTGTTAGATGTAAGTGTTGGGTAGGCCATTATGACTTAGGGTCACATATAAGCACTAAAGAAGACCTACACGGAGGCTAGGCCTACAACCAAATGAAAAAGGGCTGGCTCTGTAGAACTTCCTGTGATGAGAAGAATCATGAGATAGCACCCGTGATGATCGAGTGATGATGATCCAGCAGTGATGATCTAGATCCAGTGATGATCCAGATCCAGTGATGATCTAGATCGAGTGATGATTCAGATCCAGTGATGATGATCCAGATTCAATGATGAAGATGAATTGAAGATGAAGATAACTTGAAGATGAGGATGACTTGAAGATGAATATGACTTGAATATGACAAGGACTCGATGATGATCCAGATGATATAGAGAAGAAGACTTGTACTGATAAATTGTGTTGAGAGAATACCTTCCTAGTTAAGAGGGAGTGTTAATATAATTGTAACTTCGGAATGTATTCACTTGTATTTATTATGTATTGTACCCTGATTTTTATTCCAGGATGTGTCTGTAATGTATTTGAGTCATGTCATGCCCCGATGTTCCTATAGGAAGGTTCTATAATGTAAAAAAGTCATGTCAAGTCATTGCGGTTAACCCATCCTATTGGTTAAGGGTTAAAGTCCCCACAGTTCTGGGGCACGAGGGTTATTAGACTCTCCTAGAGAATTGGGCCCTAGTAGGTTATTTTCAAGTTGGGAATTAGTATAAATAGAGAGTGAGGCTTTTTATTTATCACACACTCACTCACACTCAGTTGTACCATATAGCTAAGGAAGAAGAATACACTGGGGCTTGGAAGAAATAATTTACTGGTTTCAGGAGATCATCTTACTGTTTTGGGGTTCTACTTTTGGTGTTGATTCTATCTCTGAGGAAGTTGCGGGGTTTTCTCCATTTATGGTTTCCCCGAGGAAAAAAACTGTGTTCATTGTCTCTTGTGTTTGATTGTTGTGCTTGTTATTCTCTCAGTTAAAATATCCTAATATAATGCTAGCTTAATGTTAAAAATCTAACACAAGAAAGAGTGTAAATAAACAAGAGATCAAAGTATTGAAGTAAACTTGAAGATTGATGATTGAAGTTGAAGAAGATATGATATTTTGACTTAGAAAGTTTCTAATTCTTAGGGTATCAATCACTCATTGTGTTGATGTATTTGTAACTTCAAAATGTATTCACTTGTATACCTTATATTGTACCCTGATGTTCCTATCGAGAGAATCATTTGTATTTCATTGTACCCCGATGTTCCTATCGGGAGAGTCATTAATATATTAAATTCATGTAAATTCAATGAGGTTAACCCTCCATTGTAAGTCAGGGAAATAGTCCCCACAATTGAGTTAAGGTTAACCCTCCTTATTGATCGGAGGGAAAATTCCCCAGAGTAGAGGGGCACTAGGGTTATTAGACTCTCCTAGACATGTCGGCCCTGGTAAGTAATTGTCAAGTCGAAAATTAGTATAAATGGAGAGTGAGGCTCTCTATTTTACACACACACTCACTGGGGTGCATGAGTGAGAGAGGAAGTGCTGGCACAAGTGAGAGAGATCAGCTGTCAGAGATCATCTTTTCTATCTTTGGGTTTTACTGCTGCCATTGGTGCTCATTCTGAGGAATTTGTGGATTTTTCTTCTTTATGGTTTCCCCAAGGAAAATTATTTGTGTCTCTTGTCTCTTGTGATTATTTATGTGCATGTTATTCTCTCAGATAAGATTCTAGATCATATTGCTTAAATGATAAAAATATAACATTGTAGCAGAGCTAACCTAAGAAGAAGACACTATGCAGCTGCAGAAGCTAGGGATTCTTAATTTTTGGGGCTCTCTCCACAATCCATCAACAAAAGGAGGCTAGGATAACTCTCCATTGAAGGGCACATCTTTCTGTCGAGGCAGAATTAGATTATGGGCATTTTCAGTTTTTGCTACGGGAAATTAGGGATTTTTACAGAAGAGGAATTTTTTAGTGAGCTCGACATAGGATTTCTCTCCTCCTAAAAATAGAAATTTAGAGACCAAGGTATAGATTTTTGTTTGGGTAAAACTACGAGAAATTCTAACCCTAATCTGACCACGGGCCTAAAAAACCCTAAATTACTAAAACTAGTAGTTTTGGTACATTCGCTATATCTTGATATTGAAGAAGTATTAGGGGCCAAACTTTTCACAGGATAAATATAAAATCCTAATGCACCCTGTGTACAAATTTCAACCTCATGTTCAATATATTTTGGGTGATATGATTCCTCCAAATCAGGGTTCTAGCCCCTTCCAGGATTCATCCCTAAATAGGAAACCTAGGGAGAATTGCTATATCTCAGGCTACGAAGATCCAAATGAAATTTAGAAAGATGTTCCAGATAGGGCACATACTATAATTTCTGTGGTAAAAATTTCATACCCTGATGATGAAAAAGTGACACGTGGAATTCCGTACAACTTCGCTATGCTAAACAGTTCTAAAATAAGTCACCTTGGGAAAACGATAATAAATCCCAATTGGAGAAACCAATTCTACTCAAAACTATAGTGTTGGAAAGAGGAAAGGAGAGGCTACCTTGGTGCTAAGTTTCAGACACATAGGAGCAGCACTTTTGGAGATACCATAAAAACAATATCAAGAATTTATACAAAGGAAATTGGAAAACTGTTTCGGGAGTTTCGCTCCACTATTTTTAGAAAAGGAGTACATTGGATAGCTCACCTTAAGGAGGAACATATTTTTGTCCAATTATATCAGAAAGATTCCAAGTTTTTAAATTTAGGGTTTCTCTGACAAACCCTAGTTCATCCAGCTCAAAAACTAGGACGAACACCTCAAATCGGTAAGATCTAATCTTTTGCTATTTACTTTTGAGGTTCTCATTTCAAAATGACTAATCACACCAGATTGATGACAAGCTTGGTGAAGCTAACAACTTCCAAGCATGGAAGTATTAGATCTCATTGGTTCTTGAAGAAAATGAATTGGACATCGACATAAGTGGAAAGGTTCCAATTCCAGAGGGAGATGAGGCTAAAGCCTTACACAAGAAGAACTTGGTCAAGGCCAAGAAGATCATTGTTGATTCAATCAAGGATCACCTTTTACCACAAGTGTCTTCCCTAAAGAAACCTAAAGACATGTTTTATTCCTTGACCAATATATTTGAAGGGAAGAACATAAATTAGAAGATGAATTTGAGAAACCGGTTGAAGAATGTGAAGATCCATAATGCAGAGACCGTGCAGTCATACTTTACAAGGGTCTCTCAAATCAAAGAACAACTCTAATAATTGGATGAAGAAGTAGAGAATGTAGACGTTGTGATAACCACCTTGAATGGCCTCCCAGGATCATGGGATTCATTCATTCGAGGAATTTGTGCTAGAAGGAAGTGATCACTTTCAGCAAACTCTGGGACAAGCAAACACAAGATGAAGCTCGACCCATAATAAGAGAAGAGAAGATGGGAACAACTGAAGATCAAGCTCTCAAGATTCAAATAAGATCCCTCAAGTGATGAGGAATATGGATGACTCAATTCTTGAAGAACCTCGTATCCATCTTAGCATATGGATAAGAAATGATGCTGTTATAGATGAATAAGATGATGAAGCTAAAAGAAGGAGTCTACCCACGAAACAAATAAAGATAAGTATTCAATTGTCATTTCATGATATTGTTTTGTTATGCATTTGTTTATATTCAGTTGATGTGTTATGCATGATAGAATTTTTGCATTAATGAAAGTATACTACTAATATGCATGTGATTGGTAAGTAGCCCATGGTGCTATACAAAACTCCATTGCTACTTATCTAGAATGAATCCTCTTTGCTGACATATTGGATTAGTGCACAATCTCAATGTTGTCCTAGTAGAGATGGAAGGCATATAGAAAGTTTCCGTAAGATATGGATGAATGTTGTATTGGATAAAATAGTTGCATGATTATATCTTAATGCAAAAGAATTTTTCATTATGAATATTCCTTATGAAATGTTTCTAACCATACAACTAATGCATTTGACTTGTAGGAAAGATCGCGTACAATCGCCTACAAGAAAAGAAGGATGAGACTTGTTCTGAAGAACAAGTGACAATAGTTCAAGAAAGAATCCAAGATGAAGAATAATATGGTGATACTTTCAAACAAAAGAAAGAGGCCTCAGAGACACTCTAGTTATGTGACACTATTGAGCGACATCATTGATGCAGAGTCTTCCAGCTATGAAGAAGTATCCAAGAAAAAAGGGAAGGAGAATACCAGTTCAAGAAGAATGATGTCTAGGCTGCAGTATCGAGACCTGAAGGGAAGTCTATAATGTATTCCATATGGATCTACAAGATCTAGCATGCAGTAGATGGAAACATCATGGGATACAAGGAAAGATTTGTTTCACAAGGCTTCTCACGGAAAGAAATCACAGACTACGAAGAGACATTTGCAGCCACTGGAAGATAAGACACATGACAAGAAGAGTCATGTGTGCAAATGAGAGAAGACGTTATACGAGCTCAGAAGGAACCCATGGGATAACATACACATGATATTCTTCAAAGATCACCTAGAGTGATGATCTTAACCTTTGTTACAAGGTTGAAGATGAAAGCCTATAGAGGATGACAAACTCATAGATGGGTGTGAGAATAACTTTTGAAAAGGTTCAAGATAGAGGATCTTGGTATCCAGTGACCCTAGATGGATACATAGAATATTTGTAGTAGAGGAAGCTACTTGTCACTCTAGTACAGAATGTTTCAATACATAGAGTATGAAAGGCAAAGGGAAAATGATGCTCCACTTCAGAAGGAGTGACTACAAATATCCTGAGGTTCGACATGGTACGACAAGGTGGACAACTTACTGATGGTTCTAGGATTTACTGAGAGTAAAGTAGATTCCAACCTTTACTTCAAGGTTGAAGGTGGAAGACCAGTGATGCTCCTGTTATATGTCGATGATTATTCTTAAGAGAAAGTTGCAAGAAGGAATCTTGCTATTGAATTCGATATGAAGGAATTGGGTATGATGCGCTACTTTATAGGAATGGAGGTGTGGTAGAATGTAGATGGAATTTCCTTGGGACAAGGAAAGTATGCAGTAGAGATCCTAAAGAGGTTCGGATAATGGACTGCAAGGCCATGACCACACCTATGGCATCAAACCTGAAGCTATTGAGTGATGCTTCATCAGAGATAGTTGATGCTAGGATGTATCATCAGATGATTGGGTCCCTGATGTACCTGACGAATATGAGACCATATATTTTCTTTGTTGTGAACACATTGAGCCAGTTCCTGACGGATCTGAGACATGTTTCACCTAATTGCTGTAAAGCATATTCTGAGGTACCTGAAGGGTACAATTGATTATGGGCTCAAGTATGAGGTGAATCAGAAGATTAACCTAGAAGTTTATGGGGAATCAGATTGGGAAGGTAGTGCCATTGATAGGAAGAGCACTTCGGGGTGCTGCTTCAATATGGGATCAAGTGTGATCTCTTGGTTTGGCACGATGGAGTCCTGAATGGAACTGAGTACAGCCGAGGCAAAAGATGTTGCCACTTGCTATTTGTGAGGTAGTATGTTTCTTTTGAAAGCTACTATTTGATTTGATATGACTTGAATTTTTTGTATGATGCAAAGAGGAGCAGTGAAGCTCTAGTTTGATCTCTCGAAAGAGAGAGTTTTAGCATAGTTGGTAAGACAGGTTGTCTGAGCATAAAATCCTAGTGAAGCTCGTAGGTTTCTCAATCATAAACGGTCCTGTAGGTTGTCCTCGGATGTAATCGGTCCTGGAGAAGCTTGCAGGTTATCCTTGGACATAATCAACCCTGATATGATTCTATGCTAGAAATGGCCAGAGTGAAGTTTGATACTTCAGGGGGAACCTTGGTGTTCTCTGGATCGAGGTTCCTTCCAAGGAAAAGCGATGAGTCCAAGATCCATTCTAACATGGTGGTAGGATTGGTTCCTCCCATGGTCATATGTAAGCACAGAGCCCTTCTGACATGGTGGTAGGATTGGTTCCTCCCATGGTCAGATGTAAGTGCAATGCCCTTCTGACATGGTGTTAGGATTGGTTCCTCCCATGGTTAGTTGTAAGTGCAGATCCATTCCATGGATGGTAGTAGTTGTTGTTAGAATAATAAACCCAAAGTTAGCTACCTTAGGCATTAATTAATCCATTTCTGTCTTATTTTCCTAGTTTCCAATATTCCACTCTATGCAAGTTGTCTTCCACATGTCCTAGAAGTCAAAATTGCTAAAAATGAGTCATGGAGCACTTGGGAAACCTCCTGGAATCCATATTTAGCATATCTTCTTTATTCAATATCCTCCATAGTGCATATCTGATTTTTCTGCTAAGTTGCCTGCTTTATTGAGATTTATGGCAAAAGGGAAAGTAAGACTAGGTGTAGTTGACTTGTTTTTTGCCCTCATCATCCTCCATTATTTTATCCTAATAAAAGCATGTATGAGTTGTATTTCCATCACTTATTAGCTTATCTACTTGAATTTTCCAATTCATGAGCCTCTAGGTAGATCTGGAAACTGCTTTATGCACCTATGGGGGATTTGACTAGATTTAGTAAGCCTACTTTTTGACTATTTCGAATGGAATCTTTATGCATTCGAATATCTCATGTAATTATATATTGCAGCAGCATATGAATTCATAATGTTTTCTATTTTACACTTATTCAATACAAATTAGTGTTATGCTCCAATTTCAGTCTCCTTTGTGTGTAAATTTGCATGTTTGATTAGAAATTTTGTGAGTGCAATTGTTCTATCACTTGGGTTCAATTTCCACATGGTATCAGAGCCTTTTTAGATCAATTTCTCTCCTTCCATATTTCTATTGAAGATTCAACATCTTGACTGGGAGAAAATTCTGTTAGTTGAAGGGCACAGTTCAGAGCTATGGATCAATCTTAGAAGATCATCTTGACTCCATTTAATTTCTTTGAATGGAAAGTAGAGATGGAGATACTATTGAGAGAAAACGGTCTCTACAGGGTGACTATGGAAACTAAGGTAGAGCCCAATTCAGCTGCATAGAAAATTAAATGGCACAACAGGAGGGATGAGGCCTATGGTCTTTTGTGTCTGAGCATATACAAAGACCTCCTCTTCCATCTTAATGGATGGACATCACCTAATGAAGTGTGGGAGAATCTTGTAGAGATTTTTTGTAAGATAGGTGAGATGAGAGGACATCAAATAGAGAATGAATTGATCTCCTTGAGTCCCAGCAGCTTCGAATCCCTGCAACTCTACTTTTCCAAGTTTAAAGCCCTTGTTTTGTAGCTAAAACAGTGTGGAATTGAAAAGAAGGAAGAGCAGCTAGTTTTGGCCATACTCTCAAAGCTTCGACCTGACTATTCAGTGTTTGTTTCGACCTTCCATGCCACCAAGTTAACAGCTCGAGCCTGGAAGATGCCTAAGATTGCAGAGTTCATGGAATCCCTCACACAAGAACAAGATAAACTGGTGATGATGGGAACCATCAAAACTTCCAAATACCAAGATTTGGTTGCTGGAGATTCGAGGGTGGATTCAAAATGCAAGAAGAAAGCTAAGAAGCCACCTAAGCAAAAGAGAGACAAGAACAAGTCTCAAGAGGAGCCCCAAGGCTCCAAGAAGAACATCCAGAAGAAGAAGAACAAAGGAGAAATGAGCAAGTCTGCATACTATAGTAAGGGCTATCATCCTGAAAGCTCCTGCATGAAGAAGCAAATTGACATGTTGACCCAACTCCTGGAGAAGAATAACATCTCCCTTCTTGATTTCTCAAAGAAGAGGGAAGGAGGACCAAATTTAGAGGACAGAGAGAGAGTGCATGCATTGGTTGCTGGCACATCAAGATCACCTAGCTTCATCATAGACTCTGGAGCTTCAAGACATATGGTTTCGACCAAGGAGGCATTCTCCTCTTTTGACATGTCAAAAGGTCCACCAATAGGGCTGGGAGATGACTCTCTCACTGACAGTTTGGTGAAAGGAAGGATTGATATTGACCATGGTAAGTTCAGTAATGTATTCTATGTTCCAGGTCTTGCCTCTAACCTCTTGTCAGTATATCAGATGATCCACTCAGGGTCTCCAAAGACGGTCATATTCTCCCCTGATGATGTTGAGATCACAGAGATCTTGAATGGTAAATTCATTGCAAAAGGATTTGTAGATCACACTTCGAAGGTATACATGTTTTCACATTTTCTTCCCTACTCAAACCCCTCTACTCTTCTAATTCATGCTAATGAGGCAAGAAAGATTTGGAATGAAATATTTGGCCATCTTAACTATAAGTATCTTTCTGATCTAACTGAAAAAGAAATGGTCATAGGGTTACCAAAGATTAAATTTTCCAAGGGAGTCTGTGTGGTTGTATCCTAGGAAAACACCCAGAGCATAAATTTGAGAGAGCTAGTCATGAGAGAACCTATGGACCTATTGAGTTTATCCACAGTGATGTTGCTGGTCCATTTACTCATATGTAAATGAGTCAAGCCAAATATGCATTGACCTTCATAGATGATTTTTCCAGGTATTGTTGGGTTTACTTCCTGAAGCATAAGTCCAAAGTTTTTGGCCTCTTCAAAGTCTTTAAGGCTTTGGTTGAAAACCAGTCTGGGAGGAGACTCAAGATCCTCAGATATGACAATGGTGGTGAGTATGTCAAGTCTGATATTATTCAATAATGTGAAGATGCGGGTATTCAGATTCAGCATTCAATCCCTTACACACCACAACAAAATGGTGTTGCTGAGAGAAAGAACATATCACTGAAGGAGATGGCAACCTGTATGATGGAGGCTAAGACTTTGCCACCAAAGTTTAGGGCTGAGGCTATAAACTGTGCATCCTATATCCAGAATAGGGTGCCTCATAAACATATTGATGGTATGACTCCTTTCGAAGCTTGGAGTGGGCACAAGCCATATGTGACCCATTTCATGATTTTTGGCTCAACGGCTTGGGCTAGAATTCCAACAAAAAAGAGGAAGGATTTGCAGCCCCAGAGCCAAGAGTGTTTATTTCTTGGGTAATTTGAAGATTAAAAAGGGTACAATTTGATCAATTTGAGCACAAAAAAATCCTTCATTGAAATGAGTGTTCAGTTCCAAGAAGAGCCTTTAGCAACAATTGAAGTTGGAGAGTCTTCTTCACCACCAAAACCATTGAATGTAAGTGAAGAGACAAATGAGTTTTCTGATTCTGATATGTCTGATAATGATGATTTAATTGCATATCCTAACATTCCTATGATACCAAAATGGGCAGCAAAGACCATTCATGTAGCTGGGTAACTAGCTGGAAATCCTAGTGATCCTAGGAGGACTAGATCTCAGTTTGAGAGTGCCCTATGTATAAAAGACCCTTTGTTTGCAGAGAAGTGCTATCTGATGTTTGAATCAGAACCACATACATATGAATATGCAGCACATGATCCAATATTTCAAACAGCTATGAAAGAAGAATTCAACTCACTCCACAAGAACAACACTTGGGAACTGGTTGATCTTCCCCCAGGGAGGAAGCTAGTTCAATGTAAGTGGGTTTTCAAAACTAATTTTTATGCTGATGGTTCACCTTTGAAATATAAGGAAATATTGGTATCCAATAACTACTCATAGGTAGATGGTATTGACTACAATGAGACCTTTGCACCAGTGGCAAAGATGGACTCCATCAGGCTAGCCTTAGCCATTGCAGCTTCGAAGCAATGGGAGGTACATCACATGGATGTAAAGTGTGCTTTCCTAAATGGAGATATTACTGAATATATTTACATGCAGTGGCCTCAAGGTTTTGTATCTAATCCATCTTTTGTTTGCAGGTTAAATAAATCATTGTGTGGGATTAAGCAAGCCCCTAGGGCTTGGTATGCCAAGATTGATGGATTTCTGTTGTCATTGAGTTTTGTTCAATGCAAGTATGATCCTAATGTTTATTTGAAGCTGATTCATGGTTCTTTGATGATTATATTCTTGTATGTAGATGACCTTCTGATTACAGGAAGTTCAAAGAAATAAATTGCCTCCTTGAAGGATGCAATGAACCATGCATTTTCTATGATTGATTTGGGGTTGTTGAGCCAATTCTTGGGTCTCAAAATTGCTCAATTCCAACATGGAATAAAAGTACAGCAGTCGAAGTATGATTTATATTTGCTGAACAAGTTCAACATGAAAGATTGCAAGCCAAGCAAGACTCCCTTCCTTTCAGGAGTTAAGCTTGAAGAAGCAGGTTCTTCTCCTATGGTAAATAATACACTGTATAGGCAATTGATTGGGTGTTTGTTGTACCTTACACACACTAGACCTGATATTTCTTATGCAGTAAGTGTGGCCTCAAGATACATGGATCAGCCTCACGAGATACATTGGAGAGCATCCAAAAGGATCCTTAACTTTGTTTAGAGAACAAGAACTCATGGGATCTTCTACAAAGCTAAATCTGATCTTGATTTGATTGGGTTTACTGACAGTGATTAAGCAGGTGACAACACAAATCAAAAGTCAACATCAAGATATGTGTTCATGCTTTCTAAAGGACCAATCAGCTGGTCAAGCAAGAAACAGAGTGCCATAGCACTCTCATCTATAGAAGCAGAGTACAGAGGAGTTGTAAATGTAGCAACTCAATGTTTATGGTTGCAGGGGATACTTGGTGAGTGTGGCTTTGAATTAGAGTTTTCAACTATTATCTATTGTGATAATTAGAGCACCATTTGAATCTGCAATGATCCATTTCAGAGATAGAGATCCATATGCACTACATCAGACAACTTGTGCATGATGGGACCATTCACCTACTCTTTTGTGCATCTTCAGAACAAGTAGCAGACATCTTCACCAAAGTTTTTTGTGAGAAGACATTCAGCAATATCAAATCACTGCTGGATATTTTTTATCATGCTATGAAGAATGATTGATGACAATATTTTCAAATTTTGTTTTATTTTCCATGTTTAAGGGAGGATTTCCCCACTGGGTTTTTGCCTCTTTCCTTGGTTAAATGGACATGCAGTATGTAAAGGGTGACTAAGCCTTGTTTCTAGGCCCTATATTTTTGTGATATTTACTCATAAATTCAGGATTAAGGGGGGGTTTTATAATAATCAACCCATAGTTAGCTACCTTACACATTAATTAATCCATTTTTGTCTTATTTGCCTAGTTTCCAATATTCCACTCTATGCAAGTTGTCTTCCACATGTCCTAGAAGTCAAACTTGCTAAAAATAAGTCATGGAGCACTTGGTAAACCTTTTGGAATCCATATTTAGCATATCTACTTTATTCAAGATCCTCCCTAGTCCATATCTGCTTTTTCTGCTAAGTTGTCTGCTTTATTGAGATTTATGGCAAAAGGGAAAGTAAGACTAGGTGTAGTTGACTTGTTGTTTTCCCTAATCATCCTCCATTATTTTATCCTAATAAAAGCATGTATGAGTTTTCTTTCCATCACTTATTATCTTGTCTACTTGACTTTGCCAATTCGTGAGCCTCTAGGTAGATTTGGAAATTGCTTGATGCACCTATGGGGGATTTGACTAGATTTAGTAAGCCTACTTTTTGACTATTTCGAATGGAATCCTTATGCATTTGAATATCTCATGTAATTATATATTCCAGCAGCCTATGACTTCATAAGGTTGGCTATTGTAAACTTATTCAATATAGATTAGTGTTATGCTCCAATTTCAGTCTCCTTTGTGTGTAAATTTGCATGTTTTATTAGCGGTTTTGTGAGTGCAATTGTTCTATCACTTGGATTTAATTTCCACAGTTGTGTACTACCATGCCACTAGTTGTAAGTGTAGATCCCTTTTATGGATGGTAGTAGTTATGTCCAGGGATGATTTTAAGAACCCCTCCTAGATTTATATGTATAAAAAATGGGCAAATCTCTCCGATATATAGGAAAATTTGAAGGCGATTTCATCAATAATATAATATTTATATATAAAAAATTTGGCAAATCTTTCATTTTATTATATAATGTTGTAAAATATTGGCGAATCTTTCACTAAGTTATAAGATATTGTAAAATCTTGGCGAATATTTAACTTCATTATAAAAAATTGTAAAAAATGGCGAATATTTCATTGATTTATAGAATATTGTCAAAATAGAGGAACAACAACATTAGTCAAATAACATGAATCACGTCATCAACAACAGAACATGTACTGCACTGACTAGATTCAGGGCAAGTGGGGACTCCACTTGTTATCTCATCCCTTAATGGGCCAGCGGACATGTGGGGACCTGAATCTTGACAAACTAATAAATTGATAGAATCATACATTATGCTCGATCTTGGCCTCCACTAGCCAATTATGGTCATGGAGGCTAATACAATTACACATTGTAATTATGCCAATTAATTATTGCATTAGATGAATGTTGGTCTTGTGCCAATAGGTATCCTACGATCAATGCATAGAACCTAGTGCATAGACCATTTTTCTCTTCGCTTAGCTATGTAGAGATCGTTTATTTTTTTGAATAACGATAAGTATTTACAAAGAAAATATACAATCAACGTAAAATAATCGAAAAACTGAAGACAACTAATTAATGTAACTAAAAGTTAATAAATAAATCTCTTCTCAAACCCTAAAACCAACCTTGATTCAAGCTACAACAAAGGGTTAAATCAACCTTCGAATGAGAACTAGAAGCATTCACAGGACTTACATAATATTTAACCAAAATACACACAAACTTCAAAAATTGACAAAATGCTTCAAACAAAAGCAATAAACAAACCATAAAAAAATTTCAAGATATTCGTGCTAAACACCAACATGGTTTCATGTACTTGAATGAGCCCATTCTTACTTATCGAAAGTGTTGTCAAATTAGTTATCTATCATTTAATGTTAGGAAACTATCTATGTGAAGAGATATCTCCTAGGCCCAGCTTTCTCAAATTCCAACGTCATTTGCTGTCACATACAAGAAAGATACAATGTAAGAGATAAATATCAAACCATCAATCTTAAAATAAGCTGCATGAAGGTAATGTAGCTCAAATCATCAATGTTACAACAAAAAAGTAAAATGTAGAATCTATTTGTACCTAAAACATGAACTAAAATTCATATACATTGATCACCACTGACCAGCAAGGGTACATGGAACACCTAGACCAAAATAAGACTCAATAAGTTTAATAGTATTAGGCTTCAGAACATGGTTCTCTTGCAAGTAATATTTAGTCATTCAATTCTATCCTCGAGTAGTATTTTAGTAATACTCAAGCCTGCCATTGAATTTTCTGTTCAAATTTAAATTCATTTATTTTGTGTATATCCCATTATAAATGACTCTCCACATGAGGATCACCTCATCATCTTTCTCATGTAAATCCAAAGTCGAAAACAAATACCTTCAATTCTGTCTCCAGTCTGCCCAAAATGATATCTTCACTGCAATTAATGCATCAACTCTTCCATCTACTGTTGTATTGTTGTTCAATAAACTAAGGCATGCCACGATACTATGGTTTATTCACATTACCAAGTTTCTAACTGATTTTACTTTAAAAGGTGCACCAAACAAAATCCTTCAACTCTGCCTGCTTTTGAGAAGAACTAACAACTGCCCTTAATTAGCACACAGGTATCCTCAAGAATGTTGTTTCACTGATCAAGGAAGTCTTCAAAGAATCCTTCAATATGATACCAACAATCAAAATAGTTCCAAATCATGCTAGAAAACTTAGCAAATAAGTTCAAAATTTCTGCTTAATTTTTAAAGTGATTCCTTTAATCTCAAAGAATATAATTAGTATTACAAATGACCTCTTCACAGAACTCGATGGGTGAACCATCAAAATATTCTAGAATGAGCACCTAGCCCCAATCACTTATTCATATGCTTTTGAGGAATTGTACCTCAGTGGGTGTCCTTGCAAGTTTCCGCCTCAACTGTTGAACCACAACTCCATCAGTGAGTCTTATTCCAGTATGAATATTAACTAGTCTGAATATTAACAAAAAATGGACAAGAATGGTCATATTATTCCCTGAAATTCCTAATTAAGTTCTTCAGTTTTCCAAATTATTTTTTCTATGTGTTAAACCATTCATTTTGAATAAAACTAACCCTACAACAACATCACAAATCCCAAATTACCCTTAAATCCATAATCATGTGAGGGCCATAACAATCCACTTCACAGCCAATGCAATCCTTTCTACATGAATACTAGTCAGCCCAAGACCTTTCTTTTCTCTACCAATGTTGCAAATGTCCAATATTAGACATGATTCACACACAATGTCTCTCATTTTGAAGCATTCAAAAACCAAGGTGGTGTTTTTGGATTACCAATTCTTGGAAGTTACAATGGCAGTAGTCAGGAACCTTTCTCAGGTGACATAGGAATTACCATTAATTATTGTGATCCATGAACTAGACAAATCTAGAGAATATTCTTTGAATGAAGATCATAAAGATCTTCTTGATTATGAAAAGCTCTGATAAGTGGAGATCCAAATTTTGAGACTCGATGGCCTGAATATGAATGGGAAGTTATCTCATTAAACTACACATCAGGGACCACGTCCAGTCCTAAAGGTGTTGTGTACAGTCATAAAGGTGCCTATCTCAATACAATTGGTATTATTTTAGCATGGGAAATGAAGTCTAAGCATGTTTACTTGTGGACAACACCCATGTTTGATTGTAATGGTTGGGGATTTCCATGGGGCATAATTGCACAAGCACTAGTATTTGCTGCAAAAGTGTAAATGCAAAAGACATATTTGATGCCATTGCTGAGCACAAAGTCACCCATTTATGTGCAGTGCCAACGGCTTTAAGTATCATTGCAAATGCACCACCTCGTGAAATAAGACCACTTCCTCACACTGTAGATGCTAAACACACTTGCTACTTTTTCACCCTCAAATATGAGTTATGTGCTCAAGTAAATAAAGCACCCCACGGTTGAAAATATATGTATAGAAGAGAAGCATGGCACATCAACTGAATGATTCATTCTAAGGAGAGCCTAGGTTTTCAAGATCTCCGCTACTTGTCAACTATAAGCCATCAGTTTTATGAAGGGATTAAGATCTTTCTACGAGGTGTTTTACATCGGAATCCACACACATCGCTGCATAAGTGATTATGCCTAAGCAATCACTAACACAATGGTCATGAACATATATACTAAAAATACTAGACACAACTGCTACCTTTTCATTCTCAAATATGCACTATACACTCATGTGAAGCAATATAGTAAGGAAAAGAAACACAACACATTGACCAACACCTCGAGTCTAAGGAGACTCCACCATTATTGGTTTTCAAGATATTCACTCATCAACTATAAGATATTTGTTTTTGAATGGGATTCCACAGACATTACTTCATAAGTAAGCATGCCTAAGCAGTCAATGAAATTAACATCCAATATTTTACCCATGATAATTTGCACATTCCATTCATATACTAGTGATGTCATCAATATGTACTTCATTGTATCATCATAATCAAAACCCTCATGGAATCCCCACAACATCTATGAAAGACAAGACTTGTCAATGAGCACAATGCTTATAACATGCTTAGCTCATAATAAGTATCGCATTATGATTATTCCAACAAAGCTAGAATAGAAAATAGGTTTATATATTGGACACTAAACTTATAGTATTATACATCATGCCATTATATATCTGAGGTCTCAGTCGGTCATGTTTTGAGCCTCATGTTTTCCCATTAGGGTTTCATGTTTTCAATCCTTGTATATGCAATAAAACCATAATCCAAACACAGTTTAGATTTAAACGCATTTAGTACCCAATCATATATAACATACCTAAAGAATCGATATCTATGAGATTCCATGCATCATCCAAGAACCTACTTCCAACAAACCATAATAATAATGCACTCGTATAATCAATTAGAAATATGAACAGTAAATCAAAACAACATGCATTACTGCAAATGGACCACCAAACTCATTTATGGAGGAAATAAACATTAACCAATATCCCACTAGAGCAACAATAAGTAGACCAGCACTACCAATTATAGTAAATCAAACAAGGGCACAATTTAAATGCCAACTTTAATAAAACACAAGAGACAAACATCTGGGGTCTATATTTACTTGAATATTAGCCGATTTTATGGAGTTGCCACATTCAATGCGGTAGGAAGCAAGCATATTATATACTATTATACATATCTGTTTGAAGCCCACAAGTATCAAAATCACATGGATAGTTTGTTGAGGGTCAACGTTGAGTCTTAAGGTGAGACTCAAATGCAAGTAAAACGCAAAAATGATGATGAAATATCACATTAATAGTTCGATATTCTAACAATCATGTGGTAACAAGGTTACATCCATGCAACAGACAAGATCTGATAGAGAAACGCTGAAATGATGATGAAATATCACATTAATAATTTGATATTCTAACATTCATGTGGTAACAAGGTTTACATCCATGCAATAGACATGATCTGATAGAGAGCATTCAATATCTGAAACGTGAAGAGAACATGTAACCCAATTTCATAGAATAGCCACGATTTGTATATACTACCAGAAATTCCGCCAATTCTAAGCTGGTTATATTTATCAAGAAGCATGATGGCAAGCAGTACGCACCTTGAAAAGTAAGATTTTGATTTGTCAAGAAGCATGGTGAAAAGCAGTACGCACCTTGAAGAGTAAAATTTTAACTTATCAAGTAGCATGATAACATGTAGTGAGCACCTTGAAAAGTATAATTTTGATTTATCAAGTAGCATATGCACCTTGAAAAGTAGGATTTTGATTTTTAGTGTGGTGAAAATCAAGGCTCACACACTGCAATACTTATTAGATTGCAATGTTGTATTGCGAATTGAGACATGCACAACCAGCCAAAAGGATATCATGTTATAACCATTTGGGCCTGGTGAATTTAAAAATTAAATTACATCCGAACATCCTGTATTTTCGGGACATATCTAGATATTTTAAGTGTAGGAAAATTCAACTAATATTGACCTATACGAGCCCTAAGACTAAGCAACACGCATTCATAGGGTGATATGCACACCAGGGTAAGAATTTCCAAAAGAATCATAGAGAAAAAACATAGCATAACTATAATGGACAAGTAATCATGGCAAGTAAAAAGAGGCAACTTTTCTTCTTTAAGCACAATATCTAGGATCGTCACCCTTGTTAATTATCAAAGCAACCTGTAGGCCAAGTATATATTTTACCTAGGAAAGCATCACAGCTATATACTTCAAGGCATAGGATATGAAACATTCATCATCACAAATAGAAATCAACAATAATGGGAATCCATCTCAATGCACACCCAAATCAAGCACCACATAGAATTGCAAAAGAAAAACATGTTTGAAATCCAGCAATGACAAATACAAAACAAATTTAACTGAAGCTTGTAGAAATGCAAATCAAAACCACCATACATATAAGGAAATCCTAAATAAAGGAATTTGCTCTGGACTACAAGTTTGCGATCAATATCTGAAACCAAACTAGATCAAGTTTCAAGCATAAGCTATGAAACAAGCAATTGAGGCAAAGAGCAAATGCATTTCACCATGAGCTAGAAAAAGTACAACAAAACACAAACTTAAATTAAATCAAATTAGTCTAGTATTTGAGATTTCAGACTTCAAAAACAATGGGAAGTATTTCTAAATGGACACCCAAAGAAAGCACAAAAGAAGTGCTTGATTTCTCACAATGAAAAAAACAAATCATATTTAGCTTAAGCTTGTTATAATGAAAATTCAAATCACCACAACATATACAAGGTAAACCTGAAAGGAAAATGCACAAAACTAAAGTATTTGGTTTAGAGTCTTGGATAGTTTTTGTAAACAATATATGAAACCAAACCATATCATGTTTTCAACATACACCAGGAGTCTAGCAACGCAAACAGCATATGGATTTCACTATGAGATAGAAAAAGTAACAGAAACTAAGATCAAATCATATTAGTATGTTTTTGCATATTTAAGCATTAAGGTATTTTAAACATCACAAGGAACTGCACCCTTCACTTGTCAAGTTATAATAGGGCACTCTTCCAAAGACCCCACAACTCCTGTGAATATCGCACTAATACTTCTTAATGAATAACAAAAAAAAATTCATCAACTTCTATTTCAATACATCTTCTAAAATATCTCTAGCATTCTCAGGAATAATATCCCAAACTTAAACAGTCCAAATTCCAAATCTAGACTTTGTAAGCATGAAGAACCTAATCCTCCCCAAAAATATTAATCCATGGTCATTACGTCCAGGCTGTTGAAAGCAACTAAAATGAAACAATATATTTCAATATCACCAAAAGACAATCATCAGTTATCCATCCATTTTAAACACGTTTACCAGCTATATACATAACAAGCAAATAAAGTTGGAATATTACATGGGCTATGAAAAACTCTACCCTTCACTGTCAATTTCATTGCTATCATCCTTGTATATAATATGAATAGGCCATCCTTGTATATACTATGAATAGGCATGGTTGTGACTTTGACAAATAAAAAAACAGCACATAAAAATAGGCTTACCCCAAGTCCTTAGGCATACAAGACTAAATCTTGGAATCGTTCACTTGATTCATAGTATTGATATAAGTCAAGTTTCATTGATATAAAGTCCATCAATTCCTCTTAACAATATTATGAACTCTTTTAAAGTAGCAAACAAAATGACTTAGTCTGTTGTCCAACTCTGCTCCACGATTTCACGAACTCTTCTGTTATATTCCCGCTTATTTTCACTGAACATTCGGGTAGCCTCTGAGTTTGCCGGAGAGTTGGAATTTGGATCACAAAGTAAGGACTGCAAAAATATCTCAGTTATAGATGCAATATTCTTAACACAATTACAGAAAGTACAACAAAGAATTGCATACAAATTCTAGACTACAACCACAATATCCCAAATAATTCGTTGGCAGCATATACATTACATAAAGGTTTAAGAAACTAGTATGGGTGGTCAAGACACATGAACACCTGACACCTCAAAAAGGCCAGAATTTATGAAGGTTTGCTATTAAAAAAATTAATAAACAAGACATCAAAATAAAAGCCCCATTGAGACCAATGACCACATCAAATTTTCTGACAGGGAACTAAGGTTGGCATTCCTAATCCCATTGCCATATTTTGGTCAATCTATGGGTATTGATATAATTTCATTTCATTTCTTGGCCATTAAATTCGAGGCAAAGAAACATCAATGAATTATGAGATGCTAGGGTACCCAATATGTAATATTTTTGTTTATGTAATATTTTTGTTCCTTGAAGTAGTGGCCACTTAATTATACCAAGTCCAGACATGGCAGTTAAGTGATGTTTAGTTGTTTACCTGAATAGACGTGAGAATAGCAGCGGCATCATAGATTGGGCTCCATTGATTTTCTAAAATATCCAAACAAATGCTTCCATCAGCATAAACTACAGAAAGAAGAAAGAACCTTTCATATGAGCATTAGAAATTTTGAAAAAATCAATTTCCACACATTCAATATTTTTTCTTACAAAAAGAAACATTATTGCAAATTTGCAATGGCCTCCATATCACAGTCAAATTGGCAAGAATATTAGGGAAACATGCTAAATGAATATGAACAGTCCAGAAGGAACTAGCTCATAATCTTTTTATCACTGGCATAATTAATTATAAATGTCTGTCACAAGCAATGATGCAAAAAAGACATAAAATAAACATGAAAGTGAATACATCTTTTCCCAGTAACAAATCTACGTCACACACTCATACTTTACAAAAAGTACATATATTCACTGAAACAGTAAAATTTTTGATAATTTAGATTAGTGTTATTCAACTGAGTCAACTCGACTAAAGCAAGTAGGACCAGTTTTTTAGCAGAACCAGTGAGAACTAGAGGTTGACTCAAGCATTGACCTAGTATGATTTGGCCAAGTTACAAAAATTGGCCACTCAGCCAAGTCAAATATGACACCCAAGTCTGATAGGGGAGTCTGTTGGGATTGATATAGCCACCTATCCATGGGCCAAATCAGTCAAAAATACTGAAAAAAGGTAAAAAAAACACCCTAAAAACACAAAACCACCAAAACACTAAACCTAGCTTATAAATTTAACCCACTTCTCCATTTTACCTCACACACTTCTCATTGCTAGCATTCACCATATGCTCAAACAAGCTTGGAGCTGATTTGCAGATCAACTGTGGCTGATCCCAATAGGGAATTGATCTGCATTTGTTTCCTACCATTTGCTGGTGAAATTGAAGGATATCCCAGGGATCCAACGAAGGACCCTGCATGAAACCATTCCACCTTTGTGTTTACAGAGGAAAGTTGCATATTTATGGAAATGTTATTGGGTGCTCAATGGTGCCAACTGATTTAAAACATCAAATGGAAATGGTTGTTGAAGCCATTCACAAATAGTAGGCAAACTTTACATTCCCGGACCCAATCAAGTCAGACTAATGAGTCAGACTTCAGATTTATCCTTCAAATTAAATGATTCACAACCAGTAGGACCTAAAAGTTAACTACATGGATCTCAACATTTACTTATTACATATTATTACAGCATTATGATTTTCGACTCTAGAGGCCACTTAAGGCCTCTATGTTTACATATTTTGTCTCATAAGTTTAATTATGTATATCAGAACTTATATTTTATGCATCTCAATATGGTGTTGCCTATTTGGACCCTTTAACATAAATCAACAAAAGAAGGTCTTGGGGTCAAATCCCTAGGTGGTTATGCATATATATACAAGGGTGTCACTTGATGCCCCACCAGGTTAGGCTCCATAATCAGAGCCAGCAGGGTGCGGCCCATTCCGGTGGGCCACTTTTGAATTCTTCCCATGGACGTAGCAACTCCTCTCTGGGGTTGTGAACCACATCATATATATATATATATGAGAGAGAGAAAGAGAGAGATTAAAATTTGAATATTTTATGATATCTTTATTGGGCCAATTCATTTACCAAGTCAGCAACCAACTCCAATTCGAGTCATAATTTTGGGACAAATCATCCTAATCCACAACCAATTCTGATATATTTGGTTCAAATTTTATGACATATAGCATACAGTTTGATAAATAATAAATTATGTTTCACACCTCAAAATCACTCATAAATTTTGAGACAAATCAATTCTATTCCGAGTTCAGGTCTGATATTTGGTTTAAATATTATGACATCTAACATATAGTTTGAGAGATTATGTTTCACACCTCAAAATCACTCATAAATTTTGGGGAACTTTTATATAGATTTTAAATTATGAAGTAATTATCATGGACATATTGATATTACATGACTAACCACTTTTACTATACCGTTCAAGTAGGGAAGTGTAATGAGGACCATGACAAAAACACACTACTCATACATTTAAGCAACTGCAGACCATACCAATAATAAAATAGCTTAAAAAAATCACAGGGATCAAAAATGCTTTCCACAAAACTGGTAGAGACAGAACTTCTTTTGGATGAGGCTAACATCAATGCAAGTTTAAATTGAAAAGTACACCTATTTAACTTTCCCTTTTGGACTTCCACACAGAATATCAAACAAAATAGCATATAGCCTTTGATAAAATAGAGAGATGGGAGCTGAGCTATACAATTGAAATTGAACTCCAAAAAGGATGAAGACATCTTGCTGTTTGGATGAAACATCCTAGAAACAAAACGTACTGTCAGTGGCTTATTTGGATAGTCCTCTGTAAACTGAAGAGTCAACTTAAATGTACCTACAAAAAAACCAACACTAGAGATGAAAAACATAAAAATACTCTGTTCAAACACAACGTTTTACTTTATAATATAAACCATCATCCAACTCACTACATAACACATTTTCAAATACTGTTACTTCATCCAAGATTCAATTTCAAGGTAGCTAAGTTGAAGTCGATATAGATGACCAATCTAGAACAGCCAAAACTACACAACTTGACAAAACATCAAGTTATTCAACATTACTCAACACCAACATATCATGTGGAGAAATTTTAAAATTGGATTGACAATATAGGCAAAATATAGGAAATCTTCTACGGCCTACTTTGACGGGCCATAAAAATTTCAACTTGGATTGACATTCAAAATTAAGGCAAAATATAGGAAATCTTCTGCAGCCTAGTTTGATAGGAGAAAAGCAGCCAGTCTGTAGAGGTTAATCTTTCAGACTACTCAATGTAAACAAACAAAATGAGGTATAAATTTATAGAGTTAAACTTAGTAAACTCTTTGGGAGCTAATCTCAAGAATACTAAAATATTTTATAAACCATCCCAGGTGTTAGCATTAAAATCTGTACAGCTTTGATGGTTTGACCTATGTCCCGCTACTTGCTAGCCTAAAACAATTCTATTTTATCTGGGGCTAATGTGTACAAGGAAATGAAATTAACTTAATATAGCAAATTTCTCTTGAAACTGTCATTACAACTTTCAGATAAATAGACATGCTTAAATTTTAAGCAGCCCCAGACTTATTTAAGATCCCATGACAAAATTTAATCAATTTTCTCTTGCAAAATAAAATGTCTTTACAAAGCCACTCTTACTTTTGTGCAGTGAAAAAACTTCAAGTAATTCTAGTCGGTTAAGTGAATTTCAAATGACTAACACTCATGTTTTCTTTTTTTTCTTAGCTGCTTTAAGGAGTTTGAAGTAAAAATAATTGGTATATATGATATAACATATTACATGAGACCTTGGAACATCTCCTAAGAGTGTTAAATCCCACAGTCTCTTAGAGATTCTCTAAGAGACTGTGGGATTTAACCTAGACTTATGCCACAAAAACTTGATCCGTTGTTTCTGTCTGAACATGGCAAGACTTGGCGCCCTTCAACAACCTGTCTAACTGGCATTCCTGCTGAACTTCCTTCCATGTTATCAGAACCTCTATGTATCTTGAAATAATCTTGCAAAGTGCTATAATGTGAACTTAGAAGAATCTATTAATGTGCATCATGCATAAAAAAAAAATCGATTCCAATTGATCTTAGCAGCCAATCTTTTACATAGATATGAGGAGACTCCAATATCCAGAATTTATGGGCACCAACTCAAATGAGGCTCCAACTCCCTAGATCTCCTACACCAATAGGAAGAAGGCTACAACCTTCTGTACACAAGATCCAACTCGTGTTATACACTTCAATGGAGAGAGGCTCCAACCTCTCACAAGTATCAACACCAACTGAGATAGAAGCTCCAACTTCTCTTACTTTTCCACTGACTGGTGAAGGTTTCAATCTTCATGGAAAACTATCCCACTTCTGCACAGTGCACAAAATGATGATGGTAATGAAAACCTTTGTTAGTCTGTCAGCTTCAGTGTCTTCTCAACTGTTCACTACTCTTCCTCCAATGTTTTTGTCATATCACTGTCACAGTCAAGTCACTTTCTTTTGCATTTTCTCAAACTCCGTCTCTGCTATTATATGCCTATGTTTAGCTATTACTTAGGGTTTCTTGTTGTAGAAATATGCTTAGTTACTATTAGGTGTACAAGGTCCAGTCATACAACCCATTACATGCTGGTCATCACCTTGGAATATTCTTAATAAATCCATGCACAAATCATACTGCAAGCCAACGTAGATCTGCCCCTAGATATTTTGTTTCTATCGAGACTCGATAATTTAGGGCTTATCACTGTTGGTTCAACAATGGTCATATTGCATGGCTAAGGGCACAAGAATACTCTCTTTACCATAGAGTAGAATACCATACATACCTCAATCATAATACTATTCAGCCATCATCAAAGTAGTATGCTAAATTTGATCAAAAAAATCCACAAGCCTTAACCTCAGTCTGCACTCTTCATATCAAATTTTGGACTGTAGCAGTCACTGCACCTTCAACCTCTTCCTTCCCTCCCTGCTCCTTGGCCTTCAGTTTCTAGTCTGATCTTCTTCCCATAATATCATTGTTCCTTGTCTTTCTTATTGGACAGTCACATTAGTTTGAAGGGGTTTTGGGGGCACAATTTGAGTGGAGAGACACCAAGGAAAAATGACACCCCACGCTACCTTCATTTCTACTATGAATTTATTGGAAGGAGTTCAAAGTAGAATTCTGGGAGTTTCCTTTTGCTTTCACCAGCTTCCAGTATACATACTCAGACAAATCGTAGCACTTCAAGAAGCTTTCTCATCAATGAAAGGGAGTTGTTGTTACATTTAAACCTACAGGTCAGACAAGGGGTTTAAATATGATTTACTTCTAGTTGTTATCATATAGTAGTTGTTACTGTCATTAAAATATTCATATTATCTTCATTCAAACTGCTGTTATATTTATTACAAGATTGTTGTTGTCCATCCATACTATGGGATTGTCTTTCTGGATTTAATGCACACGAATACTTTCAAACTTATTATGAAACTATTGCGTCACTAAGATCTAAAGCAAACCATCAAATTAAACTACAAACCCAACAAACAAGCAGACCTCTTCAGATTAGCAGTAAGAAAGAAATCACAGTGGTATTCAAGCAATCAATTAGCAAAGTGTTTGATGGAAGTACTCAACCAAAGAAACTCCATAGTTAAAAAAAAATCAAGGAATGTTTTAGCAAGGGTCTTTACACAGGATATCATTTTTACTAAGGTCATAAATATGACATTTATGGAAAGACTATACCAAAAACAACTAAATATGGGTCTAGAGGAATCAAGAACAATTACTAGCAGAGAAAAAGGAAACGCCATAGAATTATAGTATAATGGAAGAAATTGAAGGCATATTGGAATCCTCAAGGGAATAAGATCTCGCTGTAAAAGTAAAAGTTGAGGGTAGAATGAGCGCTAGAAAAGAACAAAAAAAGACAATAGAAAGAACACGGCCTCGAAGTAGTTAAGTGTAGAAGCAAGTTTAATGAGGGAATCGTCATGTGGGTCATCCAAAACAGGTATGCTTAAAAATAATACTAATCCCTACTCTTAGTCATTAATGAAGCTGCGTAGTTTAGTATAAAATCTTTCTAGGACCTTCCACGCCCAATTTCTCTTATGGCTAAGGATTCAAACTCCATAGAAAAATTTGATGTCCTCAAAAACCTTAAATATTTGGAAGAGTTTCCTCAAGGACTTTCCTTGATAAACAAATCACATGGGAGACAGAATTCTAAAGTTGCATCTGTAGTGAGCAGTTCATTTGAAGAGGTTGAGGAAATTGAACGAAAAATAGGAAGGGAAAAAATATGTCTGTTATAAATTACGACCCAAAACGGAAAACTCTCAAAAACAGGACTCAGTGATAGAGGGAGCTTTAGCCTTGAACCCCAAACAACCCTCTACAATATGTAGGAAGTGTTACCTATCATTCAGTACAAGAATTCAAAAAGGAAGTCGAGCGAAAAAAATGACTATCAAGGGGGGCCTTAAAGAGGGTGTGCCTCGGAGAGGGTTAATCCATGAAATTTATCCCCTTGAATGTGAGAGGGGTAGAAAGTGCCCATAAGAACCCAACCCTCAAAATATCGTTTTCCATTTACAAACCAAGTGTAATAATGATCCAAAAGATCGTGTGTAGGGGCTCCAAAGCAAACACTATACTATCATCCTATTTAGCAAATTGGTCCTTTTGTTCTCTAAACTAAGTAGGAAGATCAAGAAATAACCTAACTAAATGGAATAAATCTATGGCACTTATAAATTCAGCATTTATATATACAATTATACAGATTGAACTAAAATCCAAGGCATATGGAGATGGAGAGGTGTTTTAGGAAAATTCCAAAGTTTATGTAGTGGTCAAATTATAATGTCATCCTAGGGTGTGATTGGAGAATTATGTGGGGGAATTTCCAAACAAGATGCAATGGTAGATTAGTTATCTCATATGTTTGAAGATTTAGGGATCTGTGAGGTGAAACCTATTACCCTGACTCCAACAGGGAGGAACTATGGAAAACGAAGGAATGGGTATTGAAGAGTTTAGATAGGTTTTTGGTAGATTAAAATATTTTTAAGGATGTGAAAGACTGAAAGTCTATGGTTTTACCTCAAGCATACTTACCACAAACTCAAGGATTTAGCACTGGCTCTATGAAAAAAATCAAAGAGATGGTGACTAATTGGTGCTGAAACTGGTTATCTAAAGGAGGCAAGGTAACTTTGGTCAAATTAGTTTTGGAGGGGATATTAATTCAATGGCATTTTTAGATTTACATATCAAAAGGAGTGAGAGGAAAAACTAGAAAAAAGTGCTTTAGCTTCCTATGAAAGGAATGTTAGGAAAAAATACAAAAAATTGCTTTATCCTCCTATGGACAGGAAAAAAAGAAAGGGAAGGAATACCATTGTTTAAGTTGGAAAAATTGGCAAAACCAAGAGGGGAGGGGTTAAAGAATAGCCAACTATTTGAACAAGCTTTAGATAGCAAAAATTCTATGGAGAATGAGAAGGAATGAAGGCTTATGGGGAGAAGTGATGAAAGAAAAGTATATAACTCTTGGGTCAATGGAGAATTTGATTAGAAATGAAGGCAAGGATTTTGGAGGGGCCTCAATTATCAAAAACACATTAGTGAAATCTTCTCTATTCCTCAAAGAATGGTTGGCCTAGAAGATTGGGAAAAAGGAAAATGGTTGACCTAGAAGACTGGGAAAGGAGATAGACTATGGCCACAACAATAAATATCCAGCAGCAAGGTTTCTACGATTCCAATAGTCCACAACATCCAGCAGCAATAATTATGTTTCACAGCATCTGGGAGTCACAGGCCGAAGGTCTCAACTCTCCCTCACATGGTCTCCCTCACACTGCCATGCCCACATAGCCTCACTGCTCACACAAGTTAAAAGACAGTGCACAAAACTCAGAGTCCCACTAAATGGCTTCATTTGTGCACCATGCTTTGCTTTAGCAACAACAACACTATTAATCTTCTTCCAACTTTTATTAGCTTCTGCTAATTTAACTTGACCACCAATTCGGCTTCTTCATGCATCAATCTGAGTTAAATGCTATATAACATATAGGCATCTACCAATTGATTGGATTTTTAAATCAGGTATTGCCGCTCTTGTTGTTAAGAGCTTCCAATAATTAAGGGGTTAGAATTTTTTATTCATTGATGCTTTAAATATGTCCCAAGTCACAGCCTGCAAGGAACCAATATTTATCTTGCACTCACATAAATCATCCCACCACAGCAAAGCTTGCCTAGGCATGCATAGTTTTTCAAAGGCAACTTTGTCATCATCTGTAAATTGTTGCACTTTGAAAAAGGGGGAACTAACTTCCTTGGGATATTATCAAGTCCAAGGCCTCCACCTGACTGGTCGTAGAGTGAAATTTTCACTTTGGGTTTCGCTTTGAAAGAGGAACCTAGATTTAGCATCGAGCCTCCTTGAGAAGTAAATCATTTCTTGCCTAGATTGATATCAAACAATTGCTATTGAATAGTAGCCTATCATGTTGTTATAGAAGTTGTTAAATTCTTCCATAGATGGGCTATATTCATTAATTGACCATCCATAGGCCCAAATTTTGAGTTTAGAGTAGCAACTTTGGCTTCAACCATTCCAACACAACTCTGCAATTCATCCTCCATTTTCTTCTTTGTCTGAGAGCAAATATTGCCCATAAATTGTGTAGTGAATCAGCAACTACATGTGAAACAAATTCTCTAAAATTCTAATACCAATATGATCCTAAAGTATGCCTAGTGGAAATAAGTGCAACAACTGCAATATATAATCTTGCGTACATAGCCAATATAAAATGGCAAGCAAATATTGAAGTAATCAAACAATCTTGGAAAATGAATCCACACAATAGGAAAAAACAAATTGAAGAAAATATCAACTCCAAATTTTCAATAAACAAAACATTATGTACAACAAAGTTATGAACAGAATTGAAGCTTTTATCAGCAACTACAATCCATCAATTTCTACAAACTCCAGAGATCCAATGGAATTGAATCAGTTGTACTACTACCGTCACTCAACCCCATTACAAAATGAGAAAGGAATATAAATACAATATGATGAATATGAATCATTTTAGATCTCATTTGTTCATATCTCAACAATACATTAGTGTACAATAGTCAAGAAGATGAAAAGACAGAGAAAAGATGTGACAATTTTGTATGACTGTGAGCCTCCGCTCATAACCACTTGTTGAGATCTCTATCCACTTCAACAAACCTATGTCAAACTAAATTGTGAGACTGCACCCAAATTTGTGCCCCTGGGTTAGTGCTTACGTGCATACAACTAAAATATAATTGCGACATACGTCCATAGCACTATCGATTGTCACTCTGATGTGCATAGTTATTGGATTGCAACACATGGTCCTACTGAAACACCTTTTAGACTGAACTCTCTTCTTTCAATTCAGGACCTGAATGATTCTAACTCTTATTATGGATCAATCACCAAAATTTGACTCTTATTATGGATCAAGCAACCCTAAGATCCCCTGCTCGAGATTGTGCAAGATGGGAAAAAGGATCCTACATGCCCTGCTTTACTAGTGTTCTTCATTGACCACTCTTTAAAGGCAATTATGCCATTGAAAGGTCAAATATTGTTTCATTCTAGAAATCTTACTCACTCAAAATCACTTTGAATGATGACCCTATATGCAGGATCGATGGCTTTATTACAATGGTAAATGCTCTATTGACTTGCTCTCATTGCATAATTGGAAGATTTTCACTAAGTCATTGAGAAAGAGTTTTTTTATTCATTCTTTGAGAACTTAGAGGCGAAGGGGCAGATTTTGGTGGGAGACCTTCATTTCTAAATTTTGACCCAGAAAATTATGCTCGTCACAAACCCTCCCCGTGTGCATAAGACCTCCAAACCATAGTTTCCACACTTTTGTGTATGACTCCCAACACTAGGCTAGTACGGCAAGTCCAACTCTGAGATGAATACTTACCTTAATGCTGTTACGATTTTCCTTGACAGAGTATTGACAGATCAATACTCGCCAGTCTCAATTCTCTTATGAATTCTGTTAACAGAGTGTCAACAGTCAATACTCACCATAATCCCGAGTATGTCAAATTTGTGTAGTCCCACCCTGGCCATTTCTGAGTTCACAAATTTGTGCTGTCCCATCCTGTCCATTTCTTATCTGTTAATCCAGCACCAATTTCATCTTCTCAGCCCCTTTTCCAAGAAAGGCTAGTATTTCTGGCCATTCCAATCATGTCTGATTGCTCTTGCATGGTTTCCATTGATGCCATTGCCATGTTTCTTGGATGACCTGAATCAAACAATGTAAACCATCAATCCAGTACATCTTGTTCTATGTGAGATAGAATGGCCATACAATGCATGTATCCTTCTTTTTTCTTTTTCTTTTTCTTGTTTCTTTCTTTCTTCCATTTTTCTGTAATGGTTGTGATGGCTAGGTTGGCTAGGAAGGGATGGTGTATGGGAAAAGAAGGGAAAATAATTAATAATTGAAGAACATATCACTACAGAATCGACGGGAAATATAAACAAAAACAAAAATATTGATTTGTGCTAAATAATAAGCTGCCAATCATCCTATGTTAGGAACAAAGGATATAACTCAAAGGTGAAGAGAACAAAAGCAATTAGCTAAAGATCTGACAGAAGCGGGATATATAGTCACACAATGCAAAATAAATCATATTCTACAACTTCTTAAATAATTGACATTAAAGCTCATATTTACCACCAACAGCAATCCATGTACGTAAGCACTTCAAAGACACTGTTGGGATCAAAGCAGAGATGAAAACATTGAAGTAGAAAAAATGCCTCTTGCAAAAGACTAAAAGTGCAAAACGAGTCTACATAATCCTAGATTTCATCTATTCTATAAACTTGTGAAGATGAAGGCTTATGGGGGCTGAGAAGGAGAAATCAAGGTAAACAGCCAATACACAAGCAATGAAAACCAACATAGAATATGTGCATCCAACGGGCAGCCAAAAGCATACAGAGTGTTGGGATTTGCTAGAGATTAGGGTTTCTTATGTTATGGAATTTATTGAGCCCCAACAGTTGTTATGCTGAATTCATTGACTGTCTTTTCATCTTCTCATTTGTCATTATTGGACCGTGTGGAAGTTGCACTAGTGAAATTAGCAGCTCTCCTAGCCTCCCATAAGGCATGCAGAGGGGAGCATGATAATAGCCACCACAGAATATTGTCATTTTGACTAATTCTCAAGGAGGAACCATGCAAGGATCAAGTGCTAGCAATCATGATGTTCAAATTTAAATTCATGTCCATGTAGGTTGTTCAGTCTTCTCTCCTTGCAATCCAAGCAAAATTAACAACTCATTTTATAGCCCACAATGCACATGGATATAAAGGACACTCATATATAATCTCAGTAGCACTATTGTCACCATTACAATCAAAACAACTTATGTTTGCTCTTAGCAACAAACTCATTCATTGGCAACATATGTGTTCTCAATGCCTTGCACATCACACCAGTGCCCAACACAATATCATATTTCCATGCCATTGTTAAACTTTACATCATAGTTCAGATCTGCACTCACAAATGAAACCTATGGGTCCTAAATTTTGGAGCTTAGTTTACACCTATCAAAGCCTAGATCTACATATACTAAAACTTATTTAAATTAAGTTTAGAAGGGAAAACAATGTACTCTATGTTAATTGAAAATAGCAGATAGAAGGAAGCTAAATATATATTTGTGCAATATGGAAATTACAAACAGTAATACAAACTCTAACAATAATCACAACTACTCACTATTATTCAGAAAAGAATATTACAACATCTAGTACACAGGTTGCTTACACTTGCTCTCACTGCAACACACACTAAAATTGTCTCTTATTACACTCTTGTAGATAATTTTGTTGCCTTTGTTTGGCAATTTTGGTATCTGTTGAAATGGGTTGTAACGAATTCTCTTATTAGATTTGGTGCAGATAAGGTGTCAAGAGTAAGCTTCATTTTAAGGTCTTAATGGCTATGCCAAGAAACGGACTCTTTGTCTCCTGGTAATAGATAATTTTTTCTTATACTTGTTCGTGGATGAGATATGGGAACATGTATAGGATTCCAATGACAATAAGCATGATGAAAGGAAAAATAAGAAAGAGGGGCAAGCACCATAAAGACAAGTTTCAGATAAACATGAACAACCTAGAACAGATCCAAGGCGATGTTCAATATCAATATGGACATACAGGTTGTTTAGTTTTCACGACACCTTAGACAAAGACATCAATGCTTTCCACATGAGAGCAAGGGAATGGTATTTGTGGCATTTTCCTGAGCAAGTTAAGATCATTAATGATAACTATATATATCCATGAGTTGCAAATTTTATGAAGAATATGCCACTTTTCCCTATGATGCACTTTTCCCTACTTGGATTTGCTTGATTTATGGTTATTTGAAGGCTGGGACAGATTTGATCTGTTGTTGTTTGAGGCTAGCAAATACTAGAACTGCCCAAAATATCCCAAATCAACTAATTAGGTTGTTAGGAGGCTCAACATATGCCTAGGTCATCAAGGAATGTGCCCAGAAACCATTTTGATTCATGTATGAGGATTAAACAGGACAACAGGCCCAGGTTTGCTTTCAATCATCCATAGAACTGCTGAGGGCTCAGAGAGCTCCATCCATATAAAATGAGATCACAAATTATCCATGTCACCATCACATGAACCAAAGATCTACCAATATGGACTCCAAGGCATCATACTAAGCCATCCATCCATGATAAAACAAATGCAATGTGATAATGCTTCATGGAATATGTTGATTGTTTGACCTTGAACTAGGGCCTTGTTTGAAGCGGAATAGTTCAGCAATGGAAACATTCATTAGATCTAGGCAGTTTTGTGAGTCATGGCCTATTCGTCTCAAATTATGGGCATACTCTAGTCTTCAATTAGCAGCAATTAGCACTGTTATGGCCCTTGGACAGCACTAAGAAGCATCTTTGGGTAAATATGGGCACATTGGGAACAAGTTTGTGGAAGGAAACATAAGTAAAACCTATTTATTCTGAATTATGGGAAGCAAGCAACCTAATTCTTGTAGCAGCACTCCATGTTGGGTTGTTTCCTAGCATTTCTACAAATTCTAGACAGTTCTGGGTATGTTTTAACCATGTCTCAACCCTCCAAACAACAACAAGATCGGTCCTAGGTATAATGTGGGAATCTTCCTTGTAGTGGCAACCATGATTTAGCATCAACCAGCAATAAGAAGTCTAGTCAATCTTCAAGTAAAGAACAACAATAAAGATCTTAATTTCTCCACATTCTGGGCAGATCTTGAGTGAATTTATTTGTGTCTACACTAATTACTTATTTTAAATTCCATTAGTATGAATTGTACAGAATATGCAAAGGTAACTAATTCAATTGATGCAACTGGTGCAATATTTTGATACAATTTGACAAGTTCATCCAGACACAAGGGTCACCAAATGCCCAGTTAAAGATAGTATCATATAAATATCTAAGAGGGTGTTGTTAACAGAGCTCACCACAGGGTCTAGTGCATCATCATGTTTGCACATTACCCAGGGTACACCCGTATCCATTCCCACAGCCATCTGGGCAGCCCAATTCATGTAATTCACTCTAGCAATCCCAAACAACATTTCTTCAAGTTTATACTCATTTTCCACCTGTAAGAACACTTTGTTATTAGTTGTAATATTAAGATATCAAACCAAGTTTACATAGAAAGTTCAAACGCATGCCATATCGCTCTTTTCTGCATCAAGAGATTGCCCAAAATCACCTAAATCACACTCAGACTTGGTTTATAGGGTCTGAAGATAACTTAGGTCTATTTTTTTTAGGTTTGTTTGCACCCCTTTTGTGGAGAAAAAGAGCCCAGAATTCAAAACCCCCTATACATGTTGCCACTCAATGGTTGTCTCACTAGTGCAAGAAGGCCATTTCAAGCTGTTGGGGCCAGATGCAATTTCTGGGTAAATTTGGCATAATAGATACCCTGGACATGCTTTCAGCACTATGAGAAGAGGAGGATTTTGTCAAAATATAATAATAACACCAATCCATATAAAATACCTCTAAGCTTTCTCAATATCAAATGAATCTAATAAAAATTCAAATGTTTATTTGTACAGACAATCTATCAATTCTGCAAACTCCCCCCTTCATTTTTTATTGAGTAGGAAAATCTCAAGGCTCAAAGTAAAATCATTCTTATCAGGCACTCACATTCTCACAGTGGATACAAGACCCACACTTATGCTCTCAACATAGCTTGGGAGGTTCGTACTTATGTTGTTTCTGCAATATACTCATCTAGAAATAGCAAGATAGCATGTTGGTCCAATGATTTAAAAATATTGCAGCGTGGACAAGAAATTCATATTCAGTTAAAATATCAATAATGAGCACTACAACTGCACGAAGTTAACTGTCATAATTCATGACACAGATTTTACAATTGACCACTAGTTCTTAACCTCGTT